>CM041548.1:23739005-23822273 GCA_023238725.1 Scortum barcoo
GTAGAGATGGGAATCAAGATCTTATATAATCCAATGCATCAGAATCATTAGCCTCTGAACTTATCAATTCTTTCCAACAATTTAATCAATGACATCCAACTCATGTTTACATTGCTGACACTTGCAACAAGAATCAAAAGATGAAAAAATATGTTTTATTTTAGTAAAATTATCATTTCAAGTGTTGTCAGTATTTTATTCATTTTTAAATGTTCATAGTCATGTGTTTGCATAAAGCAAAAAAAGGAAACATTAAGGGACAACTAAGGGTCACTTTAAAAACTGGATTCAAAATATTTTATTTAGAATAGAAATGAGTTTGATTTTGCTGAAAGAAAAACAACAGCATGCTTAAATAAAGTATCAGGATCAATTTCTTTACTTTAAAAATGATTCTACGTAATTAAGTCTAAATTTAGTGATCAGCTCAATATTCTTTAAGTCCTGAGAAAATAATTTTAAAAAAAGCACTTATGTGTCGTCGTTGACTGTTGAAAGAGTCAACATCTAACTATGACTGTTTGACTCAAACTCAGAGTCAAGTACTGCTTTAAAAAAATATCAATAAAATAATAAGATATTTTAATAAAGTCATTATTGTCTGTATAAAATATCCAGTTAAATGTGATTATTAGAGAAACAGAAGTGATATGTTGTTGTGGTTTAGTTTCTCTGCAGCTGTTGAGTCCCATCAGTTCTCAGCTGAGGGAGGTTTTTGTACGACTTTGTATCTCTGTGTGAACGGACGGCTGTTATGCTGCTGACAATAATAAACTCCTGCATCTTCAGTCTGGACTCCTCTGATGGTCAGAGTGAGTCTTTCTGATGCGCTGTTGCACTAAAACGATCTGAAACTCCAGGCTGACGTGCTGTAGTATCGTAAATAAGGAGTTTAGGAGCTTCTCCTGTTTTCTGAAGGTACCAGTTGATGTCATCACCTATGGTGTACTGGCTTTACATCTGATGGAGACAGTCTGTCCTGGAACAACAGACTGAGATCCAGGAGACTGAGTCAGGATGATTTCTCCTGATGAACCTGGAAAACAGAAAAAAAAAAGAGGAGGAGAAGGGTTACTAAGACAAATCCAACTTGGAGAAAGATGATCAACATCCAAACAGAAGAGGATCATTTCTTTAAGATGGAGAATAGATGGAAAAGGTCATGCACTTGTTTCAGTGTTTCTCCATCACAGCAGAACATCAGTTTCAGAAGTGTGATTTTAAAATATGACACAGCTTTGTTTCATTTCTGTGAGCACATATTATATATGTATCATGAACAAGCAGCAAGTGGTCTGCTCTTAAATGATATCAGTGATCATCTTCCTATTTGTGTAAATTTACATAATTTTAATGAGAGAATTTCAGTTGGGGTAAGCAAGCATTTATGCAAAAATAGATGGATGAGGATGGATGTTGATGATCCAAATCAGGCTTACAATCTTGCATATCTAACTGGGTGAGGCTGTGTATATAAATACTGTCTCTTATTATAATTATTATTACTGTTTACTATTTATTGTACATATTGTGTTGTTTATATTCTCTATTATTTAATCTCTGTCTTTAATTGTTGATTTTTGAGCTATTGTAACAGTGTAATTTCCCAACTGTGGGATCAATAAAAGACTATCTCATCTTATCTTATCTTATCTTATCTTATCTTGTAAGAATATTCAGGGAAAATACAATAACTACCTATGTAGTAATGAAGGTGGTAGAAAACATTACAAAGGCAGTTGAAAATAATGAGTGTTCTATTAATATTTATCTTGACTTTCAGAAGGCTTTTTTCATAGTACAGATCCCAATCAGCATTGAGAAAGTTGGATTAGTATGTGATAAGAGTTACATGGAAAATAGACAACAATGTGTGCAAATCAATGATACTGTATCAGATTTAAGGGAGATCACCTGTGGAGTACCCCAGGTTTGGTGATTGAAAGATATTTGCAATGTTACTGATTTGTTAATATTTATTATTTTTGCAGGTGATACAAATTTGTATCGTCTAGTGAAAATTTAAAGGACTGTTTGAATACTATTGAACAGGAGCTACAAGTCCTGAAAATTTGGTTTGATGTCAATAAATTGTCATTAAATATATACATAAAAAAACAAAGTTAATGGTTTTTGGACACCGAAAGGAAATTGAGGGCAATTTTGAATAAAAAATCTGTGAAGTTGAAATTGAAAGAGTTTATGAGGCAAAATTCCTAAGGGTTGTGATTGATCACTAAATGACATGGAAACAACGTGTTGACTGTATTAAAGGAAAAATCTCACAGTAAATCGCAATCCTCGATAAATCTCGGGATATATTAAAGTATAATGCTCTGTATATAATATATTGTTCATTAATACTGCCTTATATATCGTACTCTGTGGAAAGGTGCAGGTGACTTTTAAAACAACAATAACAATGTCTAGCAAATGCTTGTTTCAGTGTCGCGCTTAATTTGTGTGTGTATATACATTTATGAGGATGTATGTCTACATTTCTGTAGTGTAGCTTAAATTGAAAGAATTTAGGACAGGCATATAGAAGCTTTGGCTGCTGCCTGAGCCTTTTCAGTCATTACTTGATCACAGACTGTGGATAGATTTGATTTACTGTTGATACACAGTCTATTTTCATTGTATTGTGTTAATTATGTGCCAAGACTGAAATAAACTCATTCATTCATTATATATTTGTATGTAGATAATTTTATGTGATATAGCAATAGCAAGTCTTTTGATGCTGTCTTTTTGATGATTCCAGTTGATATTGATCCAGTGATTTGTTGATTTAGTTCTATGTTTCCACTTTGGCAGTGTGGTCTTGTCTGACAGTGGTTGCTGATCTTGATATTGATTCCCGTTTAACATAATTGTTTGGTTTAGTGTAATTTGGAGATGTCACCAACTTAAATAGTGATGTGGTCTGCAGCATCAAGTTTTGGAGATGTGGGCGGAGACAGAAAACTCAACAATCATCATCACTTACAACTGAATGATTTCTTTGTCTCAGGTAGTAAAAGCTGTGAGCAGAAATGTGAGGTCTTCATGCTGCACTTTAAGAACCTCTCGTTCATGTTGACTTAAAATTGAGAAAGAAAGTTCATGCTTGGCAATCAAAACTATTTCACCACAGGCTCCATTCAATAGATGTTCTGGAGCTTTGGACCAAATTACATGATCTTCCTCAGCAGATGGATTTCATCCAGGTGTCACTGAATATTTGGCTTTAAACAAAAATGCTAAGAGGAATGTGAATTTGAAATGTACTTTTCAATGAACATTTGGTGATTCTCTCAGCTGAGGAAGATAATGAGATATGACTGAAAGCCTGAAAACTGGCAGCTGGACGGATTGCATCTCGTCAGAGCGGACAGGAATATAAAGGAGAGTGGTAAGAAGAAGGGCGGGGAAATTGCGCTGTTTGTGAACGACAGGTAGTGTAACCCTGGACACATCCATGTGAATGAGCAACGATGTACCAGGGACATTGAACTGCTGGCCGAGCATCCGGCTCTACTACCCAAGCCAGCCGAGGGAGTTACGTAATAACGACGTACATCCTCCTCGGCTAACGATGCAGCTCATGGTAGCTTCCACAGTAAGCCAGGCAATAGCTTCAGACAGCATCCTCAAGCCTTTCTCCTCATCACCGGGGATTTTAACCACGTTTCCCTGTCTGCCACTCTCCCCAACTTTCACCAGTACGTGAACTGCTGCACCAGTGACAATAAAACTCTGGACCTGCTGTATAAAAACACAGCAGGCGCCTACAGCTCATCACCACTCCCCCCGCTGGGCCGCTCAGATCACAGCCTGGTCCATCTGCGCCCTGTTTACACACCTATGTTGAAGAGACAGCCCCCCAACAAAAGGTGTGTGAAGCAGGTCTGAGGAGGCCAGGGATGCACTGAGGGGCTGTTTTGACACCACGGACTGGGAGGTGCTCTGTGGGCCACAGGAACAGGACATCGACAGTTTAACGGAATGCATCACAGATTACATAAATTTCTGTGTAGAAACCACCGTGCCCACCAGGAGGGTACGGTGTTTCTCAAACAACAAGCACTGGGTGACTCCTGATCTGAGAGCCTCGCTGCAGGAGAAAAGGACGGCTTTCCAGTCAGGAAACAGAGATGAACTGAGGAGGGTGCAGAGGGATCTGAAACGGAAGATCAAAGAGTGCAAGGCCAGCTACAGGAGGAAAACGGAGGACCACCTGCAGCAAAACAACGCAAGGGAGATTTGGAGAGGACTCCAAGCTATCTCAGTACAGGGTAAAAACGAGAGGAGGAACCCTGAGCCTAGAGACAGAGACTGGGCCAACAAGCTAAATCTGTTCTTCAACAGATTTGATACTGGGCCCACCTCCACCCCTCAGCCTGAGCACAGACCAGCCCAACTCCAGCTCCCTCTGCCTGCACGCCCCTCACCACCATCAACACCTCCACCATCCCTGGGGCTCTCACCATCCCCCCCGCCCTCACCACCTCTACAGTGCTCCTCTCCTCCACCCCCTCCCTTTCCTAATCTCTTCACACCTACAGTGGATCAGGTGAGAACGCAGCTGAAGAAGATCAAGTCCAGGAAAGCCACGGGTCCTGACGGCATCAGCTCCAGACTCCTCCGGGACTGTGCAGACCAGCTCTGTAAGGTGGTCTGCTACATCTTCAACCTGAGCCTGAGTCTGGAAAGAGTTCCTGTCCTGTGGAAGACTTCCTGTGTGGTCCCAGTCCCTAAAACTTCGCGCCCCAAGGAGCCCAACCACTTCAGACCCATGGCCTTAACGTCCCACCTGATGAAGGCACTGGAGAGGATCATCCTCAGGCACCTCCACCCCCTGGTGAGCCCAAACATGGATCCCTGCAGTTTGCATACCATCCCGGCATTGGGGTGGATGATGCCGTCATCTACCTGCTGCAGAGATCCCTGTCTCACCTGGAGGACACTGGAAACACTGTGAGGATTACCTTTTTTGATTTCTCCAGTGCTTTCAACAAAATCCACCCCTCACTGCTCAGGGTGAAGCTGGAGAGAGCTGGGGCCAGTGACCAGCTGGCTGCATGGGTCACCAACCACCTCACTGACAGACCCCAGTTTGTGAGGCAGGACTGTGTGTCCGATGTGGTGGTCTGCAGCACAGGGGCCCCCCAGGAAACAGTCATCTCATCTTTCCTCTTCACCCTGTACACATCAGACTCCACGTACTCCACGGACAGTTGCCACCACCAGAAGTTCTCCGATGACACTGCCATTGTGGGATGTGCGTCAGAGGGGAACGACTGTGAGTACAGGAAGGTCATCATGGACTTTGTCGACTAGTGTGAGCTGAATCACCTTCAAGTCAATGCCAGCAAGACAAAGGAGATGTGATCGACTTCAGCAGGAAACCCTCAAACATTGCACCAGTGAACATCCAGGGACTTGACATCGAGAGAGTGAGGACGAACAAGTACCTGGGTGTTCATTTAAATAACAAAATGGACTGGACTGACAACACTGACTCGCTCTAAAGAGGGGTCAGAGTCGTCTGTACATGCTGAGGAGGTTGACTTGGTGCAGGCTATCATGAGGACCCTATGGTATCGTGGCGTGTGTGGTCTCCTATGCAGTGGTCTGCTGTGGAGGGGGGTGTTCTGAGCGGGACAAGGAGAGGCTCAACAGACTGATTAAAAGAGCCAGCTCAGTCTGTGGATGCCCCCTGGACTCCATCGAGGTGATAGGGGAGAGGAGGGCTCTGACCAAACTGTCCACCATCATGGACAACAACTCCCACCCTCTGCATCAGACTGTGGGAGCCTTCAGCAGCTCCTTCAGCAACAGACTCAGACATCCAAGGTGTAGGAAGGAGCTTCTACAGGTCCTTCATCCCAAACACCATCAGACTGTTTAATGCCGCACTATAAACCTTTGTCATTGCAACAAACACTTCCATACCACAGTAGGACTGATGTTTACTCATGTTTCATCATTGCACTGATGTTTACTGATGTCCTAACTATGCACTTTATGGTCTTTTTTCATCCCACTCATTTACTTATACTGTGAAATCATATCAGTGCAATCACAACATAAACATCTGTGTAGCAATACCTAGATCCATATTCACCTGTGCAATAACACTTCACCACAGCACATCTAACTGGGTGAGGCTGTGTATGTAAATACTGTTTCTGTTTCTTTCTTTCTTTTTTTTCTGTTATTATTATTACTACTGTTCACTATTTATTGTAAATACTGTTTTTTGTGTCTTGTGTTTTTTTCATCTGGCCTATTTAATGTCTCTTTACTTGTTTTTGAGCTGCTGTGACAGTGGAATTTCCCAACTGTGGGATGAACAGAACTTCATCTTTATTATAACTGTTCGTTGCTGGAAAATTCGCTGCAGAGACTATTTTTGTGAGTTTGTTTGTGTCAAAGTCAGAGAGCCGTGTCTCTCTACAGTCAGAGGTTTTTGTACGGCGGCTCAATGAGTTTGTATCACTGTTGACTTTTGGTGGAGGAACCAGACTGGATGTTGGAAGTAAATCAGATTTTTTAAACTGTATTGTTTCTTAAGGTTTCTTGTTTTGTTTATTTTATATTCATTATGCCTGGAAAATGTTTGCCTTTTCAAATTAAAGTTTTTACTAAATTGTTCCAAATTCATTCATTAAATTCATCTATATAAATATAAAATGTGTGAGTGTTTATTCTAACTTTATGGTAAAGTTGCATCACAAAAAGTCTTGTAGTTTGTTTCTGTCAAAGTCAGAGAGCCGTGTCTCTCTACAGTCAGAGGTTTTTGCAGCTCAATGAGTTTGTATCACTGTGGTTGACTTTTGTGGAGGAACCAGACTGGATGTTGGATGTAAGTTTTTGCACAAATACTAAATACAATATTGTAAAGTTATGTTGTAAATTCAGTTAACATAATTCATTTGGTTTACTGTAATTTGGAGATGTCACCAAGTTAAGCTGTGATGTTTATTGGTCTCCAAGGTCAAGTTTTGGAGATGTGGCAGAGACAGAAAACTCAACAATGAATCTGGTTTTCACTTTCAACTGAATGATTTCTTTGTGAGAGGTTTCAGGTAGTAAAAGTTGTGAGCAGAAATGTAAAGGTCTTCATGCTGCAATTTAAGAACTTCTTGTTCATCCCCTTGACAGCTAAAAGAGCCCCGGGGCGCTGAGAAGGACGGCCTCTACAGCTCAGCACCCTCTTGCAATGGAAAGGTGGGCTTTCACCACAGGCTCCATTCAAGACACTGAGAAGAGATGTTCTGGAGCTTTGATCTGATTACTCTGATCTTCCTCTGCAGATCTCCATTTCTTTCCATCTATGTCTTTTCTGAAATTTGTTGCTTGTAAGAATTTTAAACAAAAAATAAGACAAATTCAATTTAAAATGTATTTTTCATTTGAATTATTTGGTGATTCTCTCACAATCACATCACTAGGAAGATCATAGATATGACTGAGAAAAGAAAACACATGCTCCATGTGGATAGATAAAATATATTGCATATGTTAATTTTATATTAATTCCAATATCTATAGACAGTAATATAATAATGGTTTCTGTTATATTTTGATGATTACTTTTCTTAATATAAGCTTATACATTTAGGTGGAACATTTTGTATATGAAGCAGAGGTCAAAAGTCATGGCCAAGTGAGACATGAATTGATGGTGAGAAGCTGTGGGATTTGAATCATTTTTTTCATTAAAAAATTTTTTTTTTGAAATGTGGTTAATAAAGATAAAAGTGTATGTGTGTGTGTGTGTGTGTGTGTGTGTGTGTCCTCAGTGAAGTGTATCAGTCTCTGCAGTAGCTTCCAGCTGCAGCTTTCAGTTCAGTTTCTGTTCAGTCTGACTGAGGGAGGTTTTTGTACGACGCTTTTTCACTGTGTGAACACATCCTGACTGTTGGGATAGTGAAAACTCTGACAGTAATAAACTGCTGCATCTTCAGCCTGGACTCCACTGATGGTCAGAGTGAAGTCAGAGTTTGATCCACTGCCTGTAAAACGAGCTGGAATCCCTGAATGCTCGAGTGCTTAGCATCAGTAAATGAGCAGTTTAGGAGTTTCTCCATCTCTCTGTTGGTACCAGGCTAACAAGTGGTTGCTGTTCCAAACGTGAACGTTCTGACTGGTCCTACATGAGATGGAGACTGGAGCCTCCCAGAGCAGATCTCACTGCTCCAGGCTGAGTCACTGTGTACTGTCCTCTGGACTCTGAGGATGATACAGAGACAAAAACACAAAGCAGCATCATGGTTTTGTGGGCTTCATTTCAGAGGGACGGATGTTCATAGAGGAGAGGAGTTTGATTCTCTGGACTTTACCTGTGAAGCAGCAGCAGAGGAGAGTCCAGATGAGGACGGAGATCAAAGTCATGTTTTTGATGAGGAGGATTTCTGTGGCTTCTGTTGTCATGAAGGACAGCTGTCAGTCATCCAGTCTTCAACTCTCAGGACTATAAACTCTCCCAGAGCACTGGAGCATGGTGCTGCTGATGCAAAGTGGCTCTCTATGGAAATGCTCTGACTGACTCCAACAGGGACTTGGATGGTACTGTTTCTTAATGCACCAATCAAGTTACCCTTCATTTATATTACACCTGGCATATGTCAGTGGCAAACAGTCATTGTAGACCTTGACCAGAGCAGACTCAGTGCTGTGTAGAGAGCAGAAACCAGAGGGACAATATTTGATCATTGTTCATTAAAACATCTTTTCTAAAATCTTGGATAAATGGCAGCTTACAAACTTCAAACAGAGGTATCTAGAGAGGTCTTCTTTAAGAGGGGTAAACAGTAGCATGTTTCATATTAGAGAGAAAATGGCAGTAGACAGAGAGCAGTTAATAAAGGCTAAAATATCTGGACCAAACGCCTGAAATACAGGTTTTAAAAAACAGGTGTGAATGTGGTCTGAAGGGCAGGTGGATTATTTTGAAAGTGCAGCAGTGCGTTCCAGGGTTGACAGAGAGATTTCACTGAAGTGGGTTAATGTTGAAGTTGGGCAGGAGTCAACATCAAGCTCTCTGTAATCTGTTTTAATGTGCTGCAGAATCTCCACTATTTTGTCATTAAAGTAATGATGAAGTTCTTCACATCTCTCTGGGGAAGATTCAACTGGCTGACTAAGCAGGAGAGCAATCACATTTAGCTTCATGTCTGAAGAAAGAACTTCTTTCAGAACAGCTTTATGCTTTAAATATTATGGTAGCTTAATTTTACTTTCAGACAACTTTGATATAAATTGAAAAATGTGATTAATTATGTGATTGTGAACATTTTAAGGAAACAGTTTTAGTCTTCATTTAAACAGCAAAAGTTTTTGTTGAGTTCAACATACCTTTAAAAAACAATATTCATCCAAAAATACATTTAACTATGAACAAATAATGCACTATTTAATAGATGTAAGAAATAAATATTTTTTCAAAAATATTTCCTGTTTCTTTTGAGTTTGTTGTGTTCAAAGTCAGAGAGCCGTGTCTCTCTACAGTGAGAGGTTTTTGTACGACGACTCAACCAGTTTGTATCACTGTGGTGGACTTTTGGTGGAGGAACCAAACTGGAGGTTGACTGTAAGTACCTTTGACTTCTACTTAAACTCAAATTCAGTAATTGTTTTCATTTTAATGGAAAATAAACAGGGTTCATGAAATGATTATTGCTGATTGTTAAAATTTAATATAACTGTAGTGACAAATCTTCAAGTGTAATACAGATAAAATTGTGACTATAAACTCTGATGAAAGAACTCTTTAGTTAAACTTGAAGTGTTCATTTCGAGAGTTTGTACCTTCTCATTTTATTGTTCTTAAAAGGTACAGTTACTTTTTGAAGACAATATTTTGATTCATACATTCGTCCTCATAATAAATGTCTGTTCTAAAACTTTGACCGAAAGAATATATAGATTTAACTGATTTGAATGAATAAATTAAAAAATGAAACTTCAGCAAATTAAGAAAAAATGTATTTAGTGAGTTTAGGTAGAAACAGTACTAATATTTTACTCAATCTTCCTCCCAGACAAACAAATTTAATGAAATGTCAAATTGTTATCAATAATATCCTGACTTAGTTAGTCATCATTTAACCTCATGCTGAATTAGTATTTATATAATTGTGAATAAAAACTTTAAATATTTTAGTAGTCAGTAGTGAAGTCTGTCTGTTGTCATGGTTCAGTAGTGATGCCTGCTTTAATGAGGAGAACAAACACAAACCATCTTTTATGAGTTCTGGATCGAGCCGAGAAATCTGAAAGAACAAAGTCTTGTAGTCGTTTTCAGAACTTGTAATTATTGAACATTGATGTTTAAGTTTGTTTGTTAAACTGCAGTCAGAGTTTCCTCTTGAAACTTTATCTTTAGTACTGAAACCTGTCTGTTGCCATGGTTCAGCAGTGATGCCTGTCTGTTGCCATGGTTACTGAGCTGAGAGAGGGAAGTGAAACTCTGAAGACCAGTTTGATCCAGTCTGAGGAGACCAACAGAACCAGCAGCCTCCTCTGCTGCAACCAACAGGGTGGAGTTTCTTTTCTCTTTGGATGAACTTTCTTCATATTGTCTCTCTGTCTCCTCCTCCAGTGGGTCGAGTCGCCCCCACCCTGACGGTGCTGCCCCCCTCCAGTGAGGAGCTGCAGCAGGGGAAGGCCACGCCTCATGTGCCTGGCCAACAAGGGCTTCCCCTCAGACTGGAGTCTGGCCTGGAAGGTGGACGGCAGCAGCAGCAGCAGCTGGGAGGAGAGCAGGAGCCCCGGGGTGCTGGGAGAAGGACGGCCTCTACAGCTGGAGCAGCACCCTGAGGCTCACTGCAGACCAGTGGAGGAAGGTGGGCTCTGTGACCTGTGAGGCCACCCAGGGCTCCCAGACTCCGCTCTCAGAGACACTGAGAAGAGACCAGTGTCCCCAGTCCTGACCTGACTCACTGCTTTGACTCTGATCCTGGTTTCACTCTGATACTGCTCTCAGTCTGTTGAAACTCTCTGTCTTTATTTCCCTCACTCACTCTATACTGACATGTTTCATTTATACATTTATGCTTTTTTGCCTTTAAGAATTTTGATCATTTCAAAACAATAAAGACAAATTCATCTCATCTAACATGTCTGAAGTTCATTTATTGCATTTGAATTATTAAGTATCATATCATCAGCATATTATATGATTATTTTCTCAGATCTCAGAGAACTTGCTCAAAAATCATATCACATGCTGTCCTGTTGATTAACTTGCCAATCAAATAAGAATATAGGATTTTAATGAAAAATCAATTGATAGTAAGAGGCTGTGATGGAAAAAGTCAACTTTTACTTTTGTTATTATCTTTGTACAATATGTATATCTGTGTGTGTGTGTCTGTGTGTGTGTGTCCTCAGTGAAGTGTAGTGAAGCTTGTGTCTCAGTCACAGAATGTCTCTTTAATTGAGTTCAGTATTTTTACATGCTGAAGTATTGAGTCCAAAACTGTGGAATTAACTTTAAATCACATATAAAAGAAGAGTAAGTGTAGCAAGACAACCTGTTTGATTATTGATTAGATGAGGGAGTGAAAAAAGTAATTACGGAAGTGAGTAAAGCTTATTAATATAGCACTTTTTACAACACACAAGTTATGAAGTGTTTTATGAACACATACATGAAAATTTAAATAAATAAGAAACAACAAAACAAGAAGAGCAGAGAGGCAGGACACATATTCAAACACAGAGTCAGTCAACTGGAGCTGTCCTCAACATATCAGGCTGTTTCCTCTTTACTGTTAAGAGTGTACCCCTACATAGTTATATATTTCACATGAGGAAGATCAAATGATATGATTGAAAGCTCCTCATCAGCTACAAGATGAGCACCATGTGTTCCACGTAGTAAAGATAACATGTGTTACTGGATATGGCATTTTTTAAATATGCAGTTAGAGTTATACATATGTTTGTATGTAGATGATGTTATGTTATATAGCAAAGATCACTTCTGTCATTTGTCTTTTGGATGATTCCAGTTGACATTGATCCAGTGATTTGTTGACAGTTTAGTTCCACTTTGGCAGTGTGGTCTTTGATCATTGATTATGTTTAGGGAGGCAGGTCAGATACCTGTATTTTATTTTTATTATGATTAGGTAAGTTAGTGGATTTCATTTTGTTTTTAGATGGTTTTGTTTGTTGTTTTGGCTGTGCTCCCCCTGACGCCTTATAACCCATTTTTTTGTTTTTTTTTTGTTGTAAATAAATATTTGTTGGACTGCAATTTATCTTCTGGTCATCCTTGGGAGCAAAAAGAGAGGGAGTCGCATCCTTTATGTTGTGCCCCAGATTCCCCTAGGCTGGGGCGTAACTAATCATATATATATATATATATATATATATATATATATATACATACATACATTTTTTCATGTATATATATATATATATATACATATATATATATATATATATATATATATATATATATATATATATATATAAATTTTCTATATCTCAACTGGTCTACCATTGATGTAGTTTGATCAGACTTTAAATATATTGTTTGATACCTTAGTGTCTACAGACATACCACTAAAACTTATTCTACATTTAACAAATTTTCCTGACAGTGTTCTGTTATAAGGACTTTACTGTGTCAGTCTTCTCAGGTGTCTCAATTTCTCTGCAGCTGTTGAGTCCCATCAGTTCCTCTCAGCTGAGGGAGGTTTTTGTACGACGTTGTATCTCCGTGTGAACGGGCGGCTGTTATCCTGCTGACAATAATAAACTCCTGCATCTTCAGTCTGGACTCCTCTGATGGTCAGAGTGAAGTCAGTTCCAGACTGACTCCCACTGAAGCGACCTGAAACTCCAGACTGACGGGACTGAGCATTACAAATCAAGAGTTTAGGAGCTTCTCCAGATATAAAAGATACCAGTCTACCTCGTTGCTAACATGTGAACTGGCTTTACACTTGATAGAGACAGTCTGTCCTGGAGCAACAGACTGAGATCCAGGAGACTGAGTCAGGATGATTTCTCCTGAAAGATGATTCTCCTGGAGAAAGATGATCAACATCCAAACAGAAGAGGATAATTTCTACATTTATACAGAAGATTAATTCGGCTTTTACAGTTCACTACAACACTGCACCAAACAATATTACATTACAAAAGACCACATATTAAATACTGATCTGATCTGAACTGAACTGATCTGACACTGAAAGTGTCAGTTACATTTCTTAAAACATTAAGTGCTACCATTAGTGCTCTAAATTACAATAAAAGTCGAGATTCACCTAGAGGGCAACATATCTCTGCAGGCTTGTAGATATTTCACTTGGTTAACATTCATCAGCCACTATCAGTTAAAATCTTGGCATCTCACGAGGCTCCATCTCGATTCCTCTGCTTTTAAGACCTTACATGCCGCCGTCACTTTTTCAATTTTTTTTTCTGGATGTAGATGACAAAAAAAATGTGCATTTTAGGTCACACAATGATTTCCATCTTGAGTGAATGAATATGCTGAATTTTCTATCTATTCTATCTATCTATCTATCTATCTATCTATCTATCTTCATCTATTCTATCTATCTATCTATCTATCTATCTATCTATCTATCTATCTATCTATCTATCTATCTATCTATCCACAAAATTTAGACACGCCTGTTGTGTCAGACACTGAATATTAATGCCAGTGGAGATGGTCTTGATATATTATATAGTAGTATCACAACAACTCCCTCAGACAGAGACCTTTTTATTCCAGATCCTGCCACTCCCATCTCCCCTGCATTCACTTTATTCCCCTTACCTGATCTTCCCCTGGACATCTCCACATACAACTCTTTTCCTCATCAGCCACTCTTGTACAAACCTGTCACAGTCGTTCCTCAGAACATACTGAAAAGTATGCTGCCTTGCATGCTGCGCAATTAGACACAGTAGGGGATCCTGGTATTCTTTAATACTGTATTTGCAAACTATGCATTGGCACATACTAAATCTTTTTCGTGGCACACTAAATCGTATTGTATTATGGGTGTTGGGCACACTTTTTGTCTGTGTGGGTGTGGTGCTCTTCCTCCTCACTCTCCCACCTCCTGGATCTCTGATTACCTGCACACCTGCCACCTATCAGCTCATCAACCTTCCAGTATTTAAACCCAGACTCTGTGCAGGATTGTTGTCTCAGCTGTTTATTACTCTGAATCTCTCTTGTTTTGTTTGTTTGTTTTTAACCTTGCCTGAGGTTTTTTGTAGTTTCTGTTGAGGCTTCCTACTCTGTTTCATGTTTCTGGTCATGGAGCTTTTTTGGGGACAAAAAAAACTAATAAATCACTGCACTGAATCTGATCCTGTCTGTCAGCTTCTGTCTCCATTTGGGTCCCTGTCCTCCCTATGACCTGTATTCAACGGTCCTGACAACATATTTCTATAATTACATGTAGAGGATACTGAGAAGACGTCGTAAACTGATCCTGTGATTTGTGGACAGTTTTGTATATATGTGTGTGTTTATGAAGTTTTAGCAGTTCTAAAAATGACTGTATACTGTCTTTTTTTTCATTTTTTTTGTTTTTATCACATATGACAGAAATATTTCATTTGATCTGCTTTTCTAATATCTATCTTGTTGTGAGTTTTCTATGTTGCTAGTACATTAAAAGAGTTCTAGGTTATAATTGGAGTTCAGTGATAATACGACAAATATTGGCTTCTATTTAAAACTACCATCTGTGAGGCCCCACTGTTGCCATGTTAAGTAAAGATAATGAACCATAAGGAGCCATATCTCAAAAACACTTACACACTGCTTCTTCTCTTTGATGAGAAAACATTAATACATTTCTTATTAAAAAAATATGGAAACATTTAACAGTGTTGTATGAATTTATGGAGAAATGCTGTGATGGTAAAGTTCACAAATATAATGGATTAATTGTGTGACCAATAAATATAAAATTACGTGAGAAGTTTATTGCTTTTAATCCTCTCAATGAAACGTGTGTGTGCGTGTGTGTGTGTGTGTGTGTGTGTGTGTGTGTGTGTGTGTGTGTGTGTGTCCTCAGTGAAGTGTATCAGTCTCTGCAGTAGCTTCCAGCTGCAGCTTTCAGTTCAGTTTCTGTTCAGTCTGACTGAGGGAGGTTTTTGTACGACGCTTTTTCACTGTGTGAACACAGCTTGACTGTTGGGATAGTGAAAACTCTGACAGTAATAAACTGCTGCATCTTCAGCCTGGACTCCACTGATGGTCAGAGTGAAGTCAGAGTTTGATCCACTGCCTGTAAAACGAGCTGGAATCCCTGATTCTCGAGTGCTAGCATCGTAAATGAAGCAGTTTAGGAGTTTCTCCATCTCTCTGTTGGTACCAGGCCAAACGTTGTTTTGAGTTATAAACAAACACATCCTGACTGGTCCTACATGAGATGGAGACGGAGCCTCCCAGAGCAGATCTCACTGCTCCAGGCTGAGTCACTGTGATCTGTCCTCTGGACTCTGAGGATACAGAGACAAAAACACAAAGCAGCATCATGGTTTTGTGGGCTTCATTTCAGAGGGACGGATGTTCATAGAGGAGAGGAGTTTGATTCTCTGGACTTTACCTGTGAAGCAGCAGCAGAGGAGAGTCCAGATGAGGACGGAGATCAAAGTCATGTTTTTGATGAGGAGGATTTCTGTGGCTTCTGTTGTCATGAAGGACAGCTGTCAGTCATCCAGTCTTCAACTCTCAGGACTATAAACTCTCCCAGAGCACTGGAGCATGGTGCTGCTGATGCAAAGTGGCTCTCTATGGAAATGCTCTGACTGACTCCAACAGGACCAGTCAGATGCTGTTTATCAGTGGATCACTTAGTGCTGGGTTCATCACTGTCAGATCACAAGTATTTTATGATATTAAGTGTCGACTTTAAAATGAAATTAAGGGATTCTGCAAATGTCACATTTGACAGCTGCCGACGCCCTCACAGTGTCTCAGTTTAGCTGTATACTAAAGCAGGCAGGAGCTGGTGTGAAGGGATGAATGAGGGCCTTTTAAATGAAGCTGTGAGTGCTACATCACTAAATGGTTTTACGTGCGTTAAAGTAAAAGTTACAGTTCCTTTGAGACAATATACAGTATTCTTTGTATTACATGTCTTGACACGTTTCATATAGAAATCCTTTTACCTGTTATAATGTACAAATATGTTTTTGTTTTTTTGTTGTTTTTTTTAAGCAATACTGTGTATATCTATGACTTTTAGTGGTTTTGATGTTGTGGATTTTCATGTTCAGAGTAACCAGGACATAATTTTTGAAAATTTATTTTCTCTCAAATTTACAATTGTATTTTTTTATTTACACTAAACCATGAACATAATACTTTCATGTTCACTGTATTAAGGTGAGAGAATATTTGTCAGTACATAAAAACAAAATACAATATTATGAGTATTTTATGATATTAATGGTTGGCTTTAACGTGAAATTAAGGGATTTTGTAAATGTTATATTTCATAGCTGCCTGTGCCCTCACAGCATTTCTGATTATCAGGAAGGAGCTTTGTGAAGGGTTGATGGAGGCCATTTTAAATGTTAAAATTCCTTCGAGACAATATACAGCATTCTTAGTACTGCATGTGGTGACAAATTTCATATGGAAATCCTTTTACCTGATTTGAATGTCCATTTTTTCATGATGCAGTACTATTGCCGCACAATGGATTTGGTATTGTATATTTCTTTTTTTGTGAGTGTTTCTAGAGGACTGTTGCACTGCATTTGACTCGGTCCTTGGAAAACTGTTTGCAGTTAAGTCTGTTGATTTTAATGTAAAGACTAACCAGAACATTATTTTTGTAGTTGTAGCTTAAATGCATTTTCTTTCAAATTTATATATATGTTTTATTTATAGTGCACCATAAACATAATACATTCATGTCCACTGTATTAACTTGACAGTATAAGTGTCAGTATATATAAACTAAATTATCTTGAAGACTCCATTATACCACAAGTAAGTGAGAATATATGTTCTGTCATGCTGTTTCCACCTCACTGCTGAGAGTATTACCATACACGGTTATACATTTACATGTAGGAGATATTCGAGAAGTCTGGTGTTAAACTGATCCAGAGATTTGTGGACAGTTTGGTAATATGGTTTTTCAAGAAATGTTATTTTGAAGGACTTGTGATATTCAGATTTGGAGATTTCTCCAAGTAAAGCAGTGATGAGATATGAAGGAAGGCTGAGGCCGAGGATCTCAGATCACATTCTTGAGAATATGATTGAAAGCTTCACATCAGATACCGGATGAACACTGTGTTACATGTAGAATAGATAACATGTGTTAATGGATATGACAATTTTTTAAATATGCAGATACAGTTGTACATATAAATATGTATGTAAAATATGTATTTTTTTACATTGGTTGATGATCTTGATATTGATGCTGGTTTAACATAATTGTTTGGTTTAGTGTAATTTGGAGATGTCACCAAGTTAAGCTGTGATGCGGTCTCCAAGGTCAAGTTTTGGACATGTGAGCAGAGACAGAAAACTCAACAATCATCATCACTTACAACTGAATGATTTCTTTGTCTCAGGTAGTAAAAGCTGTGAGCAGAAATGTGAGGTCTTCATGCTGCAACTTTAAGAACTTCTTGTTCATGTTGACTTAAAAGTTGAGAAAGAAAGTTCATGCTTGTCAATGAAAAATATTTCACCACATGCTCCATTCAATAGATGTTCTGGATCTTTGGATCAGATTACATGATCTTCTTCCTCAGCAGTCGGATTTCATCCAGGTGTCACTGAATATTTGCCCCCTCGACGCCTCCCTAGGGAGGTGTTCCAGGCATGTCCCACCGGGAGGAGGCCTCGGGGAAGACCCAGGACACACTGGAGAGACTATGTCTCTCGGCTGGCCTGGGAACGCCTCGGAGTCCCCCCTTGGAAGAGCTGGAGGAAGTGTCTGGGGTGAGGGAAGTCTGGGCATCTCTGCTCAGACTGATGCCTCCTGCGACCTGGTCCCGGATAAGCGGTGGAAGATGGATGGATGGATGGATACTCTAAGCAAATGTTTGAGATAGGGATGCATTTCCAACTTCACATTAAGGTTTTAGCATAAAAGCATTTAAATGTTTTGATTCCATCATCTGTTTAATTTACCTTCAGAAGGTGTCTCTTTTGAATAGTTTAATCAGTGACATCAAACTCATGTTTACATTGCTGGACACTTGCAACAAGAATCAGAAAGATGAAAAATATTTTTTATGTTTGTAAAATTATCATTTCAAGTGTGTTGTCAGTATTTTATTCATTTTTAAATGTTCATGTGTTTGCATAAAGCAAAAAAAGTATCAGGATAATTTTTTTTTACTTTTAAAATGAATTCTACTTAATTAAGTCTAAATTTAGTGATCAGCTCAATATTCTTTAAGTTCAGTTACATCAGAAAAATAACATTTCTCTCGACACCCTGAGAAAATAATTTAAAAAAGCACTTATGTGTCGTCGTTGACTGTTGAAAGAGTCAACATCTAACTCTCTCTGTTTGACTCAAACTCAGAGTCAAGTACCGCTTTAAAAAAACATCAATAAAATGATAAGATATTTTAATAAAGTCATTATTGTCTGTATAAAATATCCAGTTAAATGTGATTATGAGAGAAACAGAAGTGATATGTTTAGTTTTTAGGTTTAGTTTCTCTGCAGCTGTTGAGTCCCATCAGTTCCTCTCAGCTGAGGGAGGTTTTTGTACGACGTTGTATCGTAAATAAGGAGTTTAGGACTGTGTGAACGGGCGGATGTGGAACAACAGACTATCCTGCTGACAATAATAAACATCCAAACAGAACAGGATCATTTCTTTAAGATGGAGAATAGATGGAAGAAGGTCAATGCTGCTTGTTTCAGTGTTTCTCCATCACAGCAGAACATCATTGTGGTGAACCTTGGTTGCATCCTGAAGCAAAGCTTTCACAAGAGAGTCTCACCCTGAACAAGGAGCCCCAGGGTGGCCAGCAGTCCAATCAGGGACATCATCATTGTGCTGCCGGTGTGTCAGTGGCTCTGAAAGGCCTTGGACAGCCACTGATCAACACTGGCCTCTTAACGGCTGGGAGCAGAGAGGCAGGACACATATGCAAACACAGAGTCAGTCAACTGGAGCTGTCCTCAACATATCAGGCTGTTTCCTCTTTACTGTTAAGAGTGTACCCCTACATAGTTATATATTTCCACACGAGGAAGATCAAATGATATGATTGAAAGCTCCACATCAGCTACAAGATGAGCACCATGTGTTCCACGTAGTAAAGATAACATGTGTTACTGGATATGGCATTTTTTAAATATGCAGTTAGAGTTATATAGATATGTTTGTATGTAGATGATGTTATGTTATATAGCAAAGGTCACTTCTGTCTTTTTGTCTTTTTGATGATTCCAGTTGATATTGGTCCAGTGATTTGTTGACAGTTTAGTTCTGTCTTCACACTTTGGCAGTGTGGTCTTCTCTGACAGTGGTTGGTGATCTTGATATTGACGCTGGTTTAACATAATTGTTTGGTTTTATTGTAATTTGGAGATGTAACCAACTTAAGCAATGATGGATTCTCCATCATGTGAGCAGGGCCAGAAAACTCAACAATCATCATCACTTACAACTGAATGGTTTCTTTGTCTCAGGTAGTAAAATCTGTGAGCAGAAATGTGAGGTCTTCATGCTGCACTTTAAGAACTTCTCATTCATGTTGACTTAAAAGTTGAGAAAGAAAGTTCATTCTTGTGAGTCAAAATTATTTCACAATTTGATAGACGTTCTGGAGCTTTGGATCAAATTACATGATCTTCCTCAGCAGTCGGATTTCACACAGGTGTTATTGAATATTTGGTTTTAAACAAAATATTCAGAATTTGAAATGAATCATGAATTTGATAATGTACTTTTCAGTGAACATTTGGTGACTCCATCAGCTGAGGAAAATCATGAGATATAACTGAAAAATTAAAAATATCTACTGTATAACCATTGTGGCATTTCATATTTGCATATAAAAATATTATATTAATATGATATACGTAGGCACAGTTATATCATATACAACACGTTTCAATTGAAAATCTATTTTTCTAAACATAATTTTATTTATTTAAAACTTAAAATTTCTGTGTATCAAGCAGAGGTCAAATGTCATGACCAAAACTTTTCTCATGATCTGTTCCAGACTGGCTCCTTCGCAGAATTCGCAATATCATAAAAAGAGATTATAATTAAATGGATTAATTTGAGTGTAACCAGGTGGTTAAAGTATAACCATAAAATTATATATGTAGGAAACAAAACCCATGTAAATGAAATTCTCAGCTATAGCAGGGTCGCTGTTTATTCTGACTTTGGACAGCAGGGGGCTTAGTTTTACCGTTTCTCAGAGCAGTGCATAGGTCAGAGTGCGCTGGGGAAAAAACAGGAAGTACAACACTACGTGCTGTTTTACAGGGAGCGGCTGCTTTTCCTAACGGTGAGAGTGTTCGTTTGTATGTATTCATATGTTGTTAAAGAATTATGTAACTCACTAGAGCAATATGTTGGTTCAGTGGTGTCTGGGCTACTCATTGAAATCCTCATTTTATGCATTTGTTGAGTTTAGGATTGCCTGATGCTTGTGGATTGAAAATACTATATGTGGGCCACTGAAGCTCGTTATCCGTGAATTAGAGGAGGCCACTGCCATATTTGAGATATTAGTGCTGTGCTGGAATAGTACTGAAATTATTTTATTTTATTTATATAGATTGTCCTTCTTTATTTCGGACAGTGAGCCATTGTCAGTGAACAGTGAAAGCCAACTTTGGTTTATTGATTTATTTTTTCAGAACTACAACATAACAGAAAAGACAATAAATATCCCACCAAATAGCATTTGAAGTTGTGTGTGTGATCTATCCCAGCTTCATGAGCTCCACCAAAATCAATTCTTCATCATGAAACTTGGCTTGATGCATGTTAACAGGTCATTAAAGTGGGGTTAATGGAAGATAAATGTGATTGTGTGTGTGTGTGTGTGTGTCCTCAGTGAAGTGTATCAGTCTCTGCAGTAGCTTCCAGCTGCACAAATACTAAATACAGCTTTCAGTTCAGTTTCCTGTTCAGTCTGACTGAGGGAGGTTTTTGTACGACGCTTTTTCACTGTGTGAACACCCACTGACTGTTGGGATAGTGATCTTTATGGTTTGTACTTTTAACCAGTAAAACTTTAAATTGCTGTGATTCAGTATAAAACAGAGGTCAAAAGTCATGACCAAGACTTTTCTCCAAGTCGGCTCCTTCTGAGTATTTGGAAGACCTGGAAAAGAGGTTATAATGTGGAATGGATTACTTGGGTTAAACCAATATCAATTTTTTATGATTAAAATTGGTTTATTACATGTTAACTGGTTATTAACATGGAGTTAATGAAGATAAACGTGTGTGTGTGTGTGTGTGTCCTCAGTGAAGTGTATCAGTCTCTGCAGTAACTTCCAGCTGCAGCTTTCATTTCAGTTTCTGTTCAGTCTGACTGAGGGAGGTTTTTGTACGACGCTTTTTCACTGTGTGAACACATGCTGACTGTTGAGATAGTGATAACTCTGACAGTAATAAACTGCTGCATCTTCAGTCTGGACTCCACTGATGGTCAGAGTGAAGTCAGAGTTTGATCCACTGCCTGTAAAACGAGCTGGAATCCCTGATGCTCGATTGCTAGCATAGTAAATGAGCAGTTTAGGAGTTTCTCCATCTCTCTGTTGGTACCAGGCTAAACGGTTTGAGTTATAAACGTTCTGACTGGTCCTACATGAGATGGAGAGACGGAGCCTCCCAGAGCAGATCTCACTGCTCCAGGCTGAGTCACTGTGATCTGTCCTCTGGACTCTGAGATACAGATACAGAGACAAAACACAAAGCAGCATCATGGTTTTGTGGGCTTCATTTCAGAGGGACGGATGTTCATAGAGGAGAGGAGTTTGTTTGATTCTCTGGACTTTACCTGTGAAGCAGCAGCAGAGGAGAGTCCAGATGAGGACGGAGATCAAAGTCATGTTTTTGATGAGGAGGATTTCTGTGGCTTCTGTTGTCATGAAGGACAGCTGTCAGTCATCCAGTCTTCAACTCTCAGGACTATAAACTCTCCCAGAGCACTGGAGCATGGTGCTGCTGATGCAAAGTGGCTCTCTATGGAAATGCTCTGACTGACTCCAACAGGGACTTGGACTTTTCTGATGGTGCATTTTATCAATGGCTCAATCAACAGAGCAAACTATTAATTAGAAATATATTAGGGCTTATTTGTTCTTCAGATAAGAAATACTCAAGTCACAAGATCTTCATCGTATTTTTAATATTTTGAACTAATGTGTAAAATTCCTAATTAATGAAAATAAATAAATAAGCACTAAAGATAAAATAAACTTTTTATTTTTAGTGCTGAAAACTGTCTGTTGTCATGGTTCAGCAGTGATGACTATCTGTTTCCATGGTTGCTGAGCTCATAGAGGGAAGTGAAAAATTTAAAACCAGCTTCATTTAAACTGAGGAAGACCAGAAGAAGCTCAGTCTGTTGAAACTCTCTGTCTTTCATTTCCCTCACTCACTCTATACTGACATGTTTCATTTATACATTTATGCTTTTTTGCTTTTAAGAATTTTGATATTTCAAAATAATTCAAATAAATTCATCAAAAATCAGTTGTCTTATGTTTTTGTTGCTGTTTTAATGGTTTCATTAAATGCAGGGAGACAGAATTCAGCCGAGTTTAAGATTTCAGAACTAGAAACTAGAAGCTGAGTTAATGCAGCATTACATGGTTTATTGATACATGTTATATACTTGACATTTTAGAAACATAAAGAAAATAATCACAAAATCATGACACATACATTATAGAAATACATGATTTTTCCACATTTGTAAATGTGTTGGAAATCATTTTGCCTTGTAACAAAGCAAATCATTAAAATGGATCTGAGTAAATTACAATGATTGAGATTTCATTGCATTTGAGGTATTAAGTACGATGTCATCAGCATATTATATCATCATACTCATCAGTTTCAGAAGTGTGATTTTAAAATATGACACAGCTTTGTTTCATTTCTGTGAGCATATATTATATATGTATCATGAACAAGCAGCAAGTGGTCTGCTCTTAAATGATATCAGTGATCATCTTCCTATTTGTGTAATTTTACATAATTTTAATGAGAGAATTTCATTTGGGGTAAGCAAGCATTTATGCAAAAATAGATGGATGAGGATGGATGTTGATGATCCAAATCAGGCTTACAATCTTGCATATCTAACTGGGTGAGGCTGTGTATGTAAATACTGTCTCTTATCATAATTAATTATTATTACTGTTTACTATTTACTGTACATATTATGTTGTTTATATTCTCTCTATTATTTAATCTCTGTCTTTAATTGTTGTTTTTTTGAGCTATTGTAACAGTGTAATTTCCCCAACTGTGGGATCAATAAAAGACTATCTCATCTTATCTTATCTTATCTTGTAAGAATATTCAGGGAAAATACAACAACTACCTATGTAGTAATGCAGGTGGTAGAAAACATTACAAAGGCAGTTGAAAATAATGAGTGTTCTATTAATATTTATCTTGACTTTCAGAAGGCTTTTTTCATAGTATAGATCACAATCAGCATTGAGAAAGTTGGATTAGTATGTGATAAGAGTTACATGGAAAATAGACAGCAATGTGTGCAAATCAATGATACTGTATCAGATTTAAGGGAGATCACCTGTGGAGTACCCCGGGGTTTGGTGATTGAAAGATATTTGCAATGTTACTGATTTGTTAACATTTATTATTTTTGCAGGTGATACAAATTTGTATCGTCTAGTGAAAATTTAAAGGACTGTTTGAATACTATTGAACAGGAGCTATAAGTCCTGAAAATTTGGTTTGATGTCAATAAATTGTCATTAAATATGTACATAAAAAACAAAGTTAAATGGTTTTTGGCACACACGAAAGGAAATTGAGGGCGATTTTGAATAAAAAATCTGTGAAGTTGAAATTGAAAGAGTTTATGAGGCAAAATTCCTAAGGGTTGTGATTGATCACTAAATGACATGGAAACAACGTGTTGACTGTATTAAAGGAAAAATCTCACAGTAAATCGCAATCCTCGATAAATCTCGGGATATATTAAAGTATAATGCTCTGTATATAATATATTGTTCATTAATACTGCCTTATATATCGTACTCTGTGGAAAGTGTGCAGGTGACTTTTAAAACAACTATAAATTCAATAGTTCAAAAGAATGGTTTACAAAACTATTTTTGAGGGTTATAAGTATGAATGATCTGCTTGTGTGTGTATATACATTTATGAGGATGTATGTCTACATTTCTGTAGTGTAGCTTAAATTGAAAGAATTTAGGACAGGCATATAGAAGCTTTGGCTGCTGCCTGAGCCTTTTCAGTCATTACTTGATACACAGACTGTGGATTAGATTTTGATTTTTACTGTTGATTACACAGTCTATGTTGTCATTGTATTGTGTAATTATTATGTGCCAAGACTGAGATAAATTCAGTCATTCATTCATTTATATATGTATGTATGTAGATAATGTCATGTTATATAGCAAAGTCTTTTTGATGATTCCAGTTGATATTGATCCAGTGATTTAGTTCTGTCTTTCCACTTGGGCAATGTGGTCTTGTCTGACAGTGGTTGATGATCCTGATATTGATGCTGGTTTAACATAATTGTTTGGTTTAGTGTCATTTGGAGATGTCACCAAGTTAAGCTGTGATGCGGTCTCCAAGGTCAAGTTTTGGACATGTGAGCAGAGCCAGAAAACTCAACAATCATCATCACTTACAACTGAACAATTTCTTTGTCTCAAGTCTGTCGTAAAAGCTGTGAGCAGAAATGTGAGGTCTTCATGCTGCAATTTAAGAACTTCTTGTTCATGTTGACTTTAAAAGTTGAGAAAGAAAGTTCATGCTTGTCAGTCAAAACTATTTCACCACATGCTCCATTCAATAGATGTTCTGGAGCTTTGGATCAGATTACATGATCTTCCTCAGCAGTCGGATTTCATCCAGGTGTTATTGAATATTTGGTTTTAAACAAAAACTGCTCAGAGGAAGATGAATTTGAAAATGTACTTTTCAGTGAACATTTGGTGACTCCATCAGCTGAGGAAAATCATGAGATATAACTGAAAAATGAAAAATAGCTACTGTATAACCATTGTGGCATTTCATATTGTCATATAAAAATATTATATTAATATGATATACATAGGCACAGTTATATCATATACAACACGTTTCAATTGAAAATCTGCTTTTCTTAACAAAAGTTTATTTATTTAAAACTTAAAATTTCTTAAAATCAAGCAGAGATCAAATGTCATGACCAAAACATTTCTCATGATCTGTTCCAGACTGGACTCCTTCGCAGAATTAGCAAGATCAGAAAAAGAGATTATATTTAAATGGATTAATTTGGGCTCCACCAATATCAATTTTTCATCATTAAACTTGACTTGATGCATGTTAACAGGTCATTAAAGTGGGGTTAATGGAAGATAAACGTGAGTGTGTGTGTGTGTGTCCTTAGTGAAGTGTATCAGTCTCTGCAGTAGCTTCCAGCTGCAGCTTTCACTTCAGTTTCTGTTCAGTCTGACTGAGGGAGGTTTTTGTACGACGCTTTTTCACTGTGTGAACACCCATGCTGACTGTTGGGATAGTGAAAACTCTGACAGTAATAAACTGCTGCATCTTCAGCCTGGACTCCACTGATGGTCAGAGTGAAGTCAGAGTTTGATCCACTGCCTGTAAAACGAGCTGGAATCCCTGATGCTCGAGTGCTAGCAAGTAAATGAGCAGTTTAGGAGTTTCTCCATCTCTCTGTTGGTACCAGGATAAACAGTGTTGTGAGTTATGAACATAAACGTCCTGACTGGTCCTACATGAGATGGAGACGGAGCCTCCCAGAGCAGATCTCACTGCTCCAGACTGAGTAACTGTGATCTGTCCTCTGGACTCTGAGGATACAGAGACAAAAACACAAAGCAGCATCATGGTTTTGTGGGCTTCATTTCAGAGGGACGGATGTTCATAGAGGAGAGGAGTTTGATTCTCTGGACTTTACCTGTGAAGCAGCAGCAGAGGAGAGTCCAGATGAGGACGGAGATCAAAGTCATGTTTTTGATGAGGAGGATTTCTGTGGCTTCTGTTGTCATGAAGGACAGCTGTCAGTCATCCAGTCTTCAACTCTCAGGACTATAAACTCTCCCAGAGCACTGGAGCATGGTGCTGCTGATGCAAAGTGGCTCTCTATGGAAATGCTCTGACTGACTCCATACAGGGACTTGGATTATTCTGATCATGCTGTTTATCAATGGATCAAAAAGTTTATGAATGTATTGATCAGGAACTTTTCAAAAACAGTTTTACGTGATTTGGGTTTTGTTCTTGTAGACATATTTTGTTTCCAAATGCCTCCTTTGTCACTCAAACATGTTGACAGAGAAATTACCACAAAATTAATGAACATTCATTTTTTTTAAATAAACATTTTTGTGGAAATGTATTTTTCATTGTATTTATTGTAACTTTTCATATCAGCTGAAAAAACTTCAAGAACAGATTATTGTTGGTGAGTTTGTTTGTGTCAAAGTCAGAGAGCCGTGTCTCTCTACAGTCAGAGGTTTTTGTACGGCGGCTCAATGAGTTTGTATCACTGTGGTGGACTTTTGGTGGAGGAACCAGACTGGATGTTGGAAGTAAGTTTTTGCACAAATACTAAATACAGTATTGCAAAGTTATGTTTTAAGTTCCATTATTTAATAATTTAATTTAATTTAATTTAATTTTTGGAATATAACAATTTCTTGATTTTATTCATAATACCATTCATATTTATGTTTTTGTCCTCTTTTTTAACATGGAGGGTAACTATGAGCAACTTTACTCAACTATTCATCACAATGATACTTTTTTATTAAATAGGATTAAACTTATAAATCAGTGAAGATAAAGATCTGTGTTTGAAAATTTCTTCGCCGCTATTCTCATTATTGTGTCATATATTGTTTCAAATTTACTTGAATTTGAAAGGTTTGCCAATAATGACTGAAATCCACAAGAAGAAAATTAATATTACATCTCTCTATTTTTGCATGTTTAGTTTTCCACCAAATGTTTTAAAGTCATTTGTGGTTCAAGTTTTGAATAATTTTGTAAGAAAGTTTTTAAAGTTTGAGCCTCAATTTCCAGTGTAGTGTGATATGTTTCAGGTCATTTTGTGTGATGATTGTCTCTGTGCTGATGTGCATGAGAGGCTTCTTAAAGGGAAGTGAAACAATGTGTGAGTGAGTGACTGGTGGAGCAGAAAAACACCTGACAGAAACTCCTTAAAGGAGAAAATCCAACTCTCACACAGTAAAGGTGTCCAAGTGTCTGCTGTTTGATTGGCAGCTGTGTGGTCCCTGTCCTCTAAGCTGATTGGTGTCTCCTAGGTGACGTCCGTCCCACCCTGACGGTGCTGCCCCCCTCCAGTGAGGAGCTGCAGCAGGGGAAGGCCACGCTCATGTGCCTGGCCAACAAGGGCTTCCCCTCAGACTGGAGTCTGGCCTGGAAGGTGGACGGCAGCAGCAGCAGCAGCTGGGAGGAGAGCAGGAGCCCCGGGGTGCTGGGAGAAGGACGGCCTCTACAGCTGGAGCAGCACCCTGAGGCTCACTGCAGACCAGTGGAGGAAGGTGGGCTCTGTGACCTGTGAGGCCACCCAGGGCTCCCAGACTCCGCTCTCAGAGACACTGAGGAGAGACCAGTGTCCCCAGTCCTGACCTGACTCACTGCTTTGACTCTGATCCTGGTTTCACTCTGTTTCTGCTCACAGTCTGCACTCTCTGACTCTCCATCTTTCTTTCCCTCACACAATCCATAAAGATACTTTTCATTGCTAGCGTTGTTGCTTGTAAGAATTTTGATTATTTCAAAAAAATAAAGACAAATTCATCACATCTAACATGACTCAGATTAATTTATTGCATTTGAATTATTAAGTAGGATGTCATCAGCATATTATATGATTATTCTCTCAGATCTCAGATAGCTTGCTCCACAATCACATCACATTAGGAAGATCATATGATATGACTGAGAGCTCCATATGAGCACTGGATGAACACTGTGTTCTCCATGTAGGATAGATAAAATATGTTATTGCATATGTTAATTTTTAAATATTCAATTCCAATTATTCACAAATATAGATGCAGTAATATAATAATGGTCACTTCTGTCTTTCATCATTTTGATGATTACATTTGATACTGAGCTTTACTTAAGATAATAAAAGCTTATACATTTAAGGTAATATTTTGGTGATTTGAGGAGTTTACATGTTTTGAGCTTTGATCCTGAAAGTTTTGTGATGATGATTATATATATTTGTATTTTCTTTTAACTGGATGTAGTTCAAATAGCTGTGATCCAATATGAATCTCAGAGGTTATTAGCAAGACTGACTTGATTGACTGTACCAGGTTAAATAAGAAGATGGGATTGAAATGAGACATGAATTGATGGTGAGAAGCTGTGACGGAGAAATCATTTGATTTCAACCAAGAATATTTTTTTCATTGAACTTGTGGAAAATTAAATCTTCTTTTGATATATTTCTATGTGTGTGTGCGTGTATGTGTGTGTGTGTCCTCAGTGAAGTGTATCAGTCTCTGCAGTAGCTTCCAGCTGCAGCTTTCAGTTCAGTTTCTGTTCAGTCTGACTGAGGGAGGTTTTTGTACGACGCTTTTTCACTGTGTGAACACATGCTGACTGTTGGGATAGTGAAAACTCTGACAGTAATAAACTGCTGCATCTTCAGTCTGGACTCCACTGATGGTCAGAGTGAAGTCAGAGTTTGATCCACTGCCTGTAAAACGAGCTGGAATCCCTGATGCTCGAGTGCTAGCAGCATAGTAAATGAGCAGTTTAGGAGTTTCTCCATCTCTCTGTTGGTACCAGGCTAACAGGTGGTTGCTGTTCCAAGTGTTAACATTCGGACTGGTCCTACATGAGATGGAGACGGAGCCTCCCAGAGCAGATCTCACTGCTCCAGGCTGAGTCACTGTGTACTGTCCTCTGGACTCTGAGGATACAGAGACAAAAACACAAAGCAGTATCATGGTTTTGTGGGCTTCATTTCAGAGGGACGGATGTTCATAGAGGAGAGGAGTTTGATTCTCTGGACTTTACCTGTGAAGCAGCAGCAGAGGAGAGTCCAGATGAGGACGGAGATCAAAGTCATGTTTTTGATGAGGAGGATTTCTGTGGCTTCTGTTGTCATGAAGGACAGCTGTCAGTCATCCAGTCTTCAACTCTCAGGACTATAAACTCTCCCAGAGCACTGGAGCATG
This sequence comes from Scortum barcoo, assembly GCA_023238725.1. Taxonomy (NCBI): domain Eukaryota; kingdom Metazoa; phylum Chordata; class Actinopteri; order Centrarchiformes; family Terapontidae; genus Scortum; species Scortum barcoo. The sequence goes on from CM041548.1 coordinate 23,768,422, forward strand.
GTGCTGCTGATGCAAAGTGGCTCTCTATGGAAATGCTCTGACTGACTCCAACAGGGACTTGGATTACTCTGATCATGCTGTTTATCAATGGATCAATAAGTTTATGAATGTATTGATCAGGCACTTTTCAAAAACAGTTTTACGTGATTTGGGCTTTGTTGTTGTAGACATATTTTGTTTCCAAATGCCTCCTTAGTCAGCAGTCCAGGGACCAGTGTCCCCAGTCCTGACCTGACTCACTGCTTTGACTCTGATCCTGGTTTCACTCTAATACTGCTCTCAGTCTGCACTCCCAAACTCTCTCTTTCTTTCCCTCATTTACTCATTTTTCTTTTATACTTTTTTGCGGCTTGAAAGATATCTGATTATTTCAATTTAATAAAGACAAATTCATCAAATCAGTTGTCTTCATTTTTTGTAAAAGTAAGAGATGTTATTTTTTTAGTGATTCCATTAAATGCAATGCCAAATTAAATGTACTTGACATTAAAATCGTAAACTATCCATTAATGTGACACAGACATGATGTAAATAAATTCATGATTCTTTGCAGATTCTTTAAAGTGTTTTTAACTGCTTGTTAACTGCTCCCTTTTAACTCAGGGACTGTGACAATCAGAGAGACAACATGAGTTAGCTGATTTAACAAAGGGATTTATTAACAGAAAAATGACAATCAACTAGGTAACAGCTGACGAAGAAACGAGGCAAAACTGATCGCCATGCTGGTCAAGAGCCTGGAAGCGTCAGAGAGAGCCCACGAGAGAGAACGAGTGGGGCAATGGAGGCGTATTTATACTGAGATGACACCGGGCCCAGGTGTAACTCCTTCCCCTGATGACCCTCCAGCTGGAATGGAGCTCCTGCAAAAATAATAGAGAAACCCAACAGAAACCCACAGAGAAAGAGACATCCACTGGCCAGGTGGTGGGGTCAGCACACTGCTTCACTGCAATTTTTTTTTTTTTAACAAAACAAATTGTTAAAATATTTTAAGTAACATGAGATATTCTGTCTGTATCTGATTACAACTATGCCACTGGTAGAAACTCTCAAGTTAAACAGTTGTGGATGTAAAATGATTCAGTAAAATGAATCAGACTAAATTAAAATGCAAGATTTCTTTTTATTGCATTTGAAGTATTCAGTAGGATGTTGTCAGCATATTATATCATTATACACATCAGTTTCAAAAGTTTGGTTTTTGAACACAGTTCATTTGTTCTATTTCTGTAAACACAAACTCCATCCATCCATCTTCTAACCTGCTTATCCTGACACACAGGGTCGCAGGGGGTGCTGGAGCCTGTCCCAGCTATCTTGGGCGAGAGGCGGGGTACACCCTGGACTGGACGCCAGTCAGTTGCTGGGCTGACACAGAAAGACAGACAAACCAATCACACTCACATTCACACCTAGGGGCAATTTAGAGTTGTCAATTAACCTGCATGTCTTTGGATTGTGGGAGGAAGCTGGAGTACCCAGAGAGAACCCACCACGCAGGCACAGGGAGAACATGCAAACTCCACACAGAAGGGCCCCAGTCAGCCGTGGTCAGTTCAAACCCAGAACCCTCTTGCTGTGAGGTGACAGTGCTAACACCACTGTGCCGCCCAAAAACACAAACTCATTAACACATTTCAAAAAATAAAATGAAAATATATTTCTATAAAGAAAAAAAAAACACGTAAATCTCATTTGTATTTCAAATCAAATCTTGATTTGTTCTTACCATGGTGACGTTTCTTCTTCTCAAATCATTCAATATCCATGTATTTGTATCAGACTTTAAATATATTGTTGAATACCATATTTCTACAAACTTACCATTTTAACTTAATATAGACTAAACAGTATTTCATAACTGTATTCTGTGATATGAACTTCACTGTCAGTCTTCTTAATTGTTTGTATTTCTCTACAGCTGTTGAGTCCCATCAGTTCCTCTCAGCTGAGGGAGGTTTTTGTACGACGTTGTATCTCTGTGTGAACGGGCGGCTGTAATCCTGCTGACAATAATAAACTCCTGCATCTTCAGTCTGGACTCCTCTGATGGTCAGAGTGAAGTCAGTTCCAGACTGACTCCCACTGAAGCGATCTGAAACTCCAGACTGACGGGACTGAGCATTACAAATCAAGAGTTTAGGAGCTTCTCCAACTTCATGAAGATACCACTGCAAATCATCAGTAACACCTGAACTGGCTTTACATCTGATGGAGACAGTCTGTCCTGGAACAACAGACTGAGATCCAGGAGACTGAGTCAGAATGATTTCTCCTGATGAACCTGGAAAACATAAAAAACATATTATTGAGACAATGAAAGATGATCAACATCCAAACAGAAGATCATTTCTTTAAGATGGAGAATAGATGGAAGAAGGTCAATGCTGCTTGTTTCAGTGTTTCTCCAGCCAGTGAACTGGACTGTCCTCAACATATCATGCTGTTTCCCTCTCACTACTTGGACAACTGACTACTTCTATCATGCTCGTGTGGACAACCAGAATACCAGGATGCAGTATAGATATTACAAATCAATCTCTTTCGAAAAAGAAATTATTTAATTTTTCATTTACTTAAAAATGTAAAGTTTTTGTATGATAAAGATCTGTCTTGCAAGAGATATCTGTCTAAGAAGGCAGCATGGAAACAGCAGTAACAGACAACACAAAAAGAGGAAGAAATGTGTCACATTACACTAAAACTGTACAAAATCTACTTTTAAGTTGCAACTATCACCAAAAACTTCCTCCATTTATACAGAAGATTGATTTCAGCTTTGTTCATCTCACTACAACACTGCATCAAACATTATTAACATTGCAAAAGACCAGATATTAAATGCTGATTATTTGTATTACTTAAAAATTTAAATGCTGTCATTATTATAGTAAATTACAGTAAAAGTTGAGAATGACTCAGAGGGCAACATATCTCTGTACTCTCTGTGTTAATGTGGTTCAGGCATCGAACAAGCAGGCTGATATTGTTTCAGTTAGTCAACATTTATCAGCCACTACCATTTAAAATCTTGCCATCTCATAAGACTCCATCTTGGGTCCTCTGCTGTTAAGACTTTACATGCTGCAGTCACTAAATAGTTGAGGACAAGGGCTTCTATATTCAATTCCTTTCACAAAATTCAGATATAAACCTAAAGCTCCCGTTGTTGTAGAATCTGAAACAGTCAGAAAATGAATATTAATACCAATGCAGGTCTTTGTCTTCGTATACTGTATAGTAGTATCACAAAAACTCTACCACTCCCAAATTCCTTGTGTTCACCTTTTTCCCCTCACTGGATCTTGCCCTAGACTTCTCTTTTTACTCTCTTCCTAGTAATGTCTGCATGCATTTTTTTTTATAGATTTTTTTTCACACCTTTTCTATCTCTGAGATTTCTGCCTCCACCCCAATAAAATGTAACTGTATGAAAGCTTAGAAAATGTCATTTCTTTTAAGAATTTCAAGAGTTACATTTCTGTTGAGAGCCAATGTTGAACACAGTAAATGGAAGTAAATAGATAATCCACAGAACACAGACATACATGGAAAAAAAAAATATTCTGGAAGAAATAGTCCAATGAAAGCTGTCCACAGAAAAGACTTTGAAAGTTTCATTCACCTCCTCTAGAAAGGGTTGAGAAATCTCAGTTACATTTCAAAATCAGGTGAAATAAAACATGACTGTTACATTTTGTAACAAGAAACCTGTTTACAGATTTCAGCTTTTATGTTTTAGTGTCTTTATTTTCCAGTTAAAACAAATGACCTGTTTTTACAACTAGCACAGTATGACATGAGTGGAGTCCTGTTATTAAAACATATGATGCCTCTGTCACCTGTTGTAATTTAAAGCACTAAGTATATGGGATCATATCCTAATATGGTGTAAATTGATGGAAAGAACTTTAAACAGTAAACGTCATTGATTTTAATAGAGTGTATTTAAAAAAAAATATTGTGTAATTTATGTCAGATTTATTCTTCTCAGGGAAAATGTCTGTGTCTGTATCATGTGTGTGTGTGTGCGTGTGTGTGTGTGTCCTCAGTGAAGTGTATCAGTCTCTGCAGTAGCTTCCAGCTGCAGCTTTCAGTTCAGTTTCTGTTCAGTCTGACTGAGGGAGGTTTTTGTACGACGCTTTTTCACTGTGTGAACACATGCTGACTGTTGGGAAAGTGAAAACTCTGACAGTAATAAACTGCTGCATCTTCAGCCTGGACTCCACTGATGGTCAGAGTGAAGTCAGAGTTTGATCCACTGCCTGTAAAAACGAGCTGGAATACCTGATGCTCGAGTGCTAGCATGGTAAATGAGCAGTTTAGGAGCTTCTCCATCTCTCTGTTGGTACCAGGCTAAACAGTGCTTGCTGTTCCAAACGTGAACGTTCTGACTGGTCCTACATGAGATGGAGACGGAGCCTCCCAGAGCAGATCTCACTGCTCCAGGCTGAGTCACTGTGATCTGTCCTCTGGACTCTGAGGATACAGAGACAAAAACACAAAGCAGCATCATGGTTTTGTGGGCTTCATTTCAGAGGGACGGATGTTCATAGATAGAGGAGAGGAGTTTGATTCTCTGGACTTTACCTGTGAAGCAGCAGCAGAGGAGAGTCCAGATGAGGACGGAGATCAAAGTGATGTTTTTGATGAGGAGGATTTCTGTGGCTTCTGTTGTCATGAAGGACAGCTGTCAGTCATCCAGTCTTCAACTCTCAGGACTATAAACTCTCCCAGAGCACTGGAGCATGGTGCTGCTGATGCAAAGTGGCTCTCTATGGAAATGCTCTGACTCCAACAGGGACTTGGACTTTTCTGATGTTGCATTTTATCAATGGCTCAATCAACAGAGCAAACTATTGATTAAAAATATATTAGTGTAGTAGTGGAGATAGTTTTGCAGAATATTTTGGGATGTCCCCAAATGCAGTACCACAAAAAGTAATATCAAAGTGGGAAAGATTCAAACAAAATTGGTCTTTTCCATTGATCATAATCCAACATAAATGTGATTATGAAAATGATTTACATTTGTCAGTTGTCTGTTGGGTTTTCAAATTTCAGTTTTTTCCACTGAAAAAAGAAATTATTATTGCTTCTAGATTTTTAACATAACACAAAGACGAGGCTAAAAATATTTAAACAGTTTGTGAATTGGTGTTAATCTCGACTAATTTAACCACGTATTTCATCAACTGCATAAACTTCGATGTATGTATTTGTGTTCGTTTGTTTGTTTGTGTCAAAGTCAGAGAGCCGTGTCTCTCTACAATGAGAGGTTTTTATATGGCGGCTCAATGAGTTTATATCACTGTGGTACACGTTCGGTGGAGGAACCAGACTGGAAGTTAATTGTAAGAACATTTTGACCTCTCCAATAACCCAATAACCAATTTGTACATGTTTGATTTAAATTTCATAGCTGTAGACTTCACTGTCATGTTATGTCAGATATTTGAAATTTGATGTATTTTCAACAATTCTGTAAAGCTTTGTGCTGTCATTTACCAGACTAAACTCCACTCCAGGAAATAATCTTCTTCCACCAGAAATATTTGTTTTCTTTTTTTCATTGAGGATTCCTGCTTTAATGAAGATAACATCACACCATTTAGGAGGTTTAGGCTTCAGATAAGAAATACTTGAGATAGTTAAAATGATAAAAGTCTCACCATCTTCATCTTCTTTTTAATATTTTGAACTAAAGTGTAAAACTCATAATTAATGTCTGCAAACTGAAAAATATACCTTGCACCGTTAAAGTATGCCTCTTAACTTTTTATCTTTAGTGCCGAAACCTGTCTGTTGTCATGGTTCAGCAGTGATGCCTGTCTGTTTCCATGGCTACTGAGGTCAGAGAGGGAAGTGAAAATTTTAAAACCAGCTTCATTCAATCAGAGAAAACCAAAAGAACCAGCAGCCTCCACTGGACCAACAAGATGGAGGCTGGTTTAGCTCATATAAACTTTATTAATCTCTCTCTCTGCAGTGGGTCAAGTCGCCCCACCCTGACAGTGCTGCCCCCCTCCAGTGAGGAGCTGCAGCAGGGGAAGGCCACGCTCATGTGCCTGGCCAACAAGGGCTTCCCCTCAGACTGGAGTCTGGCCTGGAAGGTGGACGGCGCAGCAGCAGCAGCAGCTGGGAGGAGAGCAGGAGCCCCGGGGTGCTGGGAGAAGGACGGCCTCTACAGCTGGAGCAGCACCCTGGAGGCTCACTGCAGACCAGTGGAGGAAGGTGGGCTCTGTGACCTGTGGAGGCCACCCAGGGCTCCCAGACTCCGCTCTCAGAGACACTGAGGAGAGACCAGTGTCCCCAGTCCTGACCTGACTCACTGCTTTGACTCTGATCCTGGTTTCACTCTGATACTGCTCTCAGTCTGTTGAAACTCTCTGTCTTTATTTCCCTCACTCACTCTATACTTACATGTTTCATTTATACATTTAAGCTTTTTTGCTTTTAAGAATTTTGATATTTCAAAGTAATTCAAATAAATTAATCAAAAATCAGTTGTCTTATGTTTTTGTAAAAGTAACAGATGTTGCTGTTTTAATAGTTTCATTAAATGCAGCAGAAAGACAGAATTCAATCAAGTTTAAGATTTTAAGATTACTTGGGAAATCACTGAAGAAAGAAACTGAGTTAATGTAACATTGCATTGTGTATTAATACATGTTAAATATACTTAACATTTTAGAAACATAAATAATATAAATAAAAAATCATGAAATATCCAGTAATGTGACACATACATTATAGAAATACATTCATGATTTTTCATATTCATTCATGTTTTTAAAAACAGAAACTGCTTCATTCCACTGATGGAAATTATTTTGTTTTCAAGTCATCAAATATTTTAAGCAACATCACATACTCTGTCTGTATGTGATGACAAGTGAGCCACTGGTTGAAACTCTTAAAACAGTTATGTAAATGTCCAGGGAGTAAAATGAATCTGAGTAAATCAAAATGATTGTGATTTCTTTTCATTGCATTTGAGGTATTAAGTAGGGTGTCATCAGCATATTATGTCATCATACTCATCAGTTTCAAACAGGTAATTTTAAAATATGACACAGCCCATTTGTTTTATTTCTGGGAACACAAACTCATTAAAAACAAGCCAAAAAAGCTTCCCCTCTCTCTCTCTCTCTCTCTCTCTCTCTCTCTCTCTTTATATATATATATATATATATATATATATATATATATATATATATATATATATATATATACATATATATATATATATATATATATATATATATATATATATATATATATATATATATATATATATATATACACACACATAAAGGTGTGTGTGTGTGTGTGTGTGTTCATGAACTAGCAACAAGCGGTCTGTTCTTAAATGATATCAGTGATAATCATTTTGTCATTTTAAATCATTTTAATGACAAAACTTCTCATTCATGTGGACTTCAAAGTTATGAAAGAGAGTTCATACTTGACAATCAAAACTGTTTCACCACATGCTCCATTTAATAGCTGTTCTGGAGCTTGATCACATGATCTTCATCAGCAGAATATTTGGCTTTAGACAAGAGGGCCCAAAATGCTGAGGAATGTGAATTTGAAAATGTACTTTTTAGTGAAAACTGGATGACCATCTGCTGAGGAAGATAATGAAGCTCCAAAATACCTACTGGATGAACATGGTAGCTTTTTATGATGCATATAAAAAATCATGTTTTACATCTGTATATGTAGTTATATCATATGGGGTACTTTTGTCTTGATAGGATTCCAGTTGAAATTGTGCTTTTCTTAATGTAAAATTATACATTTAAAATAACATTTTCTGTGATTTGAGAGATTTACAGGTTTTGGTTGGGCAAGCATGACAACCACATTTTCTGATGCTGATCTGTGATCTTCACGTTTTTACTTTTAAATGGTAAAAGTTTAACCCTCCTGTTATGTTCGTTTCTACAGGAACAGCAATGATGTTTCTGAGTCAGTTTGACCCAGGGCATGTTTAATTATCCAGAAGAATCAGAAACAAAAAAATCCCAATAAACATTGTGTATATTTAACTCCATTACTAACCATTTCAATCAGTATATAATGTTCAATGGTGGTCTTTATCGCTCACAGATCATGGTTCAATAAGGATAATTCACTCATTTTTTGTAAAAAAAAAAAAAAGCAAGTTAAAACTTTTTTTAATGTACATGGGAAAGATCTATATATAAAATACAACAGTTTTACATGACATTAAGTTTTTTTTATTTAATCTTGCATTTTGAATTTTCTTTTTATGGAGTGATGTTGATAAATTAACACAAGACACCTCTTCTGTTCAGGGTCATGAGGATTTGTATTGAAGTCTCACCCTGAACAAGGAGCCCCAGGGTGGCCAGCAGTCCAATCAGGGACATCATCATTGTGCTGCCGGTGTGTCACTGGCTCTGGACAGCCACTGATCAACACTGGCTTCTTTGCAAACACAGAGTCAGACAACTGGAGCTGTTAAGAATCTTAGTTGTTGCAGACTAGGATGGAAATTAGTTCAGCTTTTTCTTATTGGAGTCATCTGAAAGTGTTTAAAGGGCTTAAAGCCTCGTGAATGTAGACATGTTAACTCAGAAGCTACAGCAACTCAAACTCATCAGATCAACTTCACAACACAAATGCACATAAGCACAACTGGCTCAGAATGAATTAATTACTGTACCTTGTCGAAGAAAAGAGTAAAATCCAACCCAAGGTTTGCTGTGATGGAAGTGAAGTTTATTCAGTAATCCGGAAAACGGTGAGCCATAGTGTCACAGACCAGGTCTGGAACAGAAGACTGACCCAGAGCAGAGGGCTGAGGGTCATTTTATACAAGGTTAACAAAGAGTGGACAGACACTATGTAAATTGTGGGTGGTGGTTAACAGACATGTTACAGGATGCAGGAACAAAGGGAGAGGGGGGGTGCATTTCCATGTACAATAGGTGAGAAGGAACGGGATCCAGGAGACATTAAAACATGAGATGCACACCAGGTAAGAGGAAAAGGGGGGTGTCAAGGCTACTATAATCATGAGATGCGAGCTATGATGATCAAGGGCCTAGCAGGACAGTGTCAGCAGGGGTCAGGAGACGAGGGGTAGAAGCACAGCCAATTCTCAGACAGTCAATATACAGTTGGGGCGTCTACACTAGTAAGAATAATTCTGTACTCTTCCACAACCTCAAAAGATGAATCACTTGACATGACTTTGTCTGTCTGACTCTCAGAGGTGGCATGTGCTTCGAGCAACAGTCTGTATTGAACTAATGTAATGGATGAAGAAAGGGGGACTTAGCTTGATGTTCAGTGTCCCGCAGGGTGGCTGGGCGCTCCCTTAGAGAGATAGATAGGTGAGAAGCTCAGTCACTCGGGAGGAGCTTCGGAGTAGAGCCGGCTGCTCCTTCACATCGAGAGGAGTCAGCTGAGGTGGCTCGGGCATCTGTTTCGGATGCCCCCTGGACGCCTCCCTAGGGAGGTGTTCCAGGCATGTCCCACCGGGAGGAGGCCTCGGGGAAGACCCAGGACACACTGGAGAGACTATGTCTCTCGGCTGGCCTGGGAACGCCGCCTGGGGTCCCCTCGGAAGAGCTGGAGGAAGTGTCTGGGGTGAGGAAAGTCTGGGCATCTCTGCTGCCTCCATGACGCGGTCCCGGATAAGCAGTGGAAGATGGATGGATGGATGGATACTCTAAGCAAATGTTTGAGATAGGGATGCATTTCCAACTTCACATTAAGGTTTTAGCATAAAACTGTTTAAATGTTTTGATTCCATCATCTGTTTAATTTACCTTCAGAAGGTGTCTCTTTTGAATAGACACTGACTTTTGAGGAGGCTTTGAAGTCTTTGATTCACTTCTGTGTCTTTCTGTTGGGAGTCATTGTTAAACTTAGGCCCACTGTACCTCAAACTAACCTCATTCACACATTTATTTTGTCCATGTAGACTGTTTTAACACCATTCTGACAGGCCTGTATGAGAGGAGAAATGTCTTATGATCAAGACTTGTTGGCTTTACCTCATTATAGACTTAGAGGACTGTTATGACCCGGGGTCATAAGATTATGTTCAGTGTCTGTGTCTGTATCTTCCCCAGTGTGTGTTTTGTCTCTCCCTGCCTGAGGGAGGTGCTATTTCTTTGTCCTTCTCCTCCTTCCCTCTTGTGTTCTGTGTAAGTGGTGGCTGGTGATTGGACGGAGGATCAGCATGGGACCAGGTTTAAAATGGGACCCGCCCATGCCAGGGTGGCTCTCTTTCATTCATCCTACTCCCGACCAGACTGTGGTGTCCTGTGTGTCTTCTGTCGAATTCGAACTGTCTGTTGTGTGTGGTGCTGCATGCGTGTGCGGCGAGACCACTTTTGAGTTTGTTTTTTTGATGCAGTCCAGGTTTTCTTGTAGGGGGGAGAAGCTATTTTCTTTTCGTACATTTTCTCCTGTTTTATGTTCAGGGAGGCAGGTCAGATACCTGTATTTTATTTTTATTATGATGAGGTAAGCTAGTGGATTTCGTTTTGTTTCTAGAAGGTTTTGTTTGTTGTTTTGGCCGTGCTCCCTCCGACGCCTATATCCCAGTTTTTTTTTTATTTTCAACCAGGACTGGGGATTCACGCTGCACCGAAAGACAAAAATACACTTTTATGAGTCAAAGCAAACTCATCTGCAAGCACAGCCGCTTCAGAGAGAGAAGGCACCTTTTACTCATTTAAATAAACTACGATGCGCTCCGGCAAGCACTTTTTAAATTCTTCCAGCAAAACAAGTTCTGCTGGAAGGTCTTGTTTGTTGTTTTGGCCGTGCTCCCCCCGACGCCTATAACCCAGTTTTTTTTTTTGTAAATAAATTTGTTGGACTGCAAAATTATCTTCTGGTCATCCTTGGGAGAAGAGAGGAAGTCACACCCTTTATGTTGTGCCACAGATTCCCCTAGGCTGGGGCGTAACAAGGACTTAGAGCCTTTTGATTGTTGGGAGTCACTGCAGTTGGACATAAGTGGATGCTGTGGACACCTTAAAAAGACAGCAAAGGCACCCTGTTAAATGTGACTTTTCTATTATTCTATGCTTTCTGTTTTATGTGGGTTGTTTTTATCTTTTATTAAGAAGCACATTCGAAGTATGAGGAGATCAACAAAGTGTTGTGGACATAAATGAAATTAATATTCTTTTTTATATTGAAGTACATTTGTTGATCAAATAAAGTATCTGTGTGTGTGTCTGTATGGGTGTGTGTGTGTGTGTCCTCAGTGAAGTGTATCAGTCTCTGCAGTAGCTTCCAGCTGCAGCTTTCAGTTCAGTTTCTGTTCAGTCTGACTGAGGGAGGTTTTTGTACGACGCTTTTTCACTGTGTGAACACAGCTTGACTGTTGATGTAATGATAACTCTGACAGTAATAAACTGCTGCATCTTCAGCCTGGACTCCACTGATGGTCAGAGTGAAGTCAGAGTTTGATCCACTGCCTGTAAAACGAGCTGGAATCCCTGATGCTCGAGCTGCTAGCATAGTAAATGAGCAGTTTAGGAGTTTCTCCATCTCTCTGTTGGTACCAGGCTAAACGGTTTGAGTTATAAACGTTCTGACTGGTCCTACATGAGATGGAGACGGAGCCTCCCAGAGCAGATCTCACTGCTCCAGGCTGAGTCACTGTGATCTGTCCTCTGGACTCTGAGGATACAGAGACAAAAACACAAAGCAGCATCATGGTTTTGTGGGCTTCATTTCAGAGGGACGGATGTTCATAGAGGAGAGGAGTTTGATTCTCTGGACTTTACCTGTGAAGCAGCAGCAGAGGAGAGTCCAGATGAGGACGGAGATCAAAGTCATGTTTTTGATGAGGAGGATTTCTGTGGCTTCTGTTGTCATGAAGGACAGCTGTCAGTCATCCAGTCTTCAACTCTCAGGACTATAAACTCTCCCAGAGCACTGGAGCATGGTGCTGCTGATGCAAAGTGGCTCTCTATGGAAATGCTCTGACTGGCTCCAACAGGGACTTAGGGTTACTCTGATCATGCTGTTATATCAATGGATCAATAAGTTTATGAATGTATTGATTAGGCATTTTTCAAAACAAGCTTTACATGATTTGGAGTTTTGTTATTCCAGACATATTTTGTTTCCAAATGTCTTCTTTGTGATCCAAAAGTGTTGCTAGAAGAAAGTCCCATTCATATCAATTAACAGTAACATATATATAAAATAAACATCTGAGTGAAAATGTGTTGGTTGTGTTTATTGTAACTGTTCATGTCAGCTGACAAAATTTCACAAACAGAGACTATTTTTGTGAGTTTGTTTGTGTCAAAGTCAGAGAGCCAGTGTCTCTCTACAGTCAGAGGTTTTTGTATGGCGGCTCAATGAGTTTGTATCACTGTGGTACACGTTTCGGTGGAGGAACCAGACTGGATGTTGGAAGTAAGTCACATTTTTTAAACTGTATTGTTTCTTAAGGTTTCTTGTTTTGTTTATTTTATATTCATCATGCCTGAAAAATATTTGCCTTTCCAAATTAAAGTTTTGTACTAATATTTTGTCAAACGAGACAAACCTCACTTTAACACTAAAAATGTAATTCTCATTGTAATAAATATAAAATAGTGAGCTGCAGGATGAATAACTATTTCTAACTTTATGGTAAAGTTGCATCTAGAGGTCTTGTAGGTTTAGTTCAGTCTGTCAAAGTCAGAGAGCCATGTCTCTCTACAGTCAGAGGTTTTTGTACGGCGGCTCAATGAGTTTGTATCACTGTGGTTGACTTTTGGTGGAGGAACCAGACTGGATGTTGGAAGTAAGTTTTTGCACAAATACTAAATACAATATTGTAAAGTTATGTTGTAAATTCAGTTATTTAATATTTGAGGATCATAACAGATTATTTGGTTTATTCATAATGCCTTTTATATTCATGTTTTCTATTTCTCCTCCTTTATCATGGAGGCTAACTCAGAGCAGCTTTACTCAACTTTTCTTTAAACTTTCCTGTCATACTTGAATTTGATTAACCTGAAATGTAGAAACCGTAAAACTTTAATCTTACAATAAAAACAATTGTCAGTATTAGCTGTTATTTTTTCACCACAGTGATAAATGTTTATTGAAATGAATCAACATTCATTTTTAACTCAGAGAAGTCAATGATTTGTGTTTGAAAATGTCTCAAAACCGCTGATCTCTTCGTTCTGTCATATATTTTTTTCAAATTTCGGTTTGCCAAATAATGATTTAAAATCCACATGAACAACATGTTTGTATCACTTTATTCTCTGCATGTGTTTGGTTTTCCACTAAATACTTTCAAGTCATATGAAGTTCTGGATTTTGAACAAGTTTTGTTAGAAAGTTTAAAACTTTAATGTTTCCAGCACAGTTTGATATATTTCAGGTTATTTTGTGTGGATGATTGTCTCTGTGCTGATGTGCATGAGAGGCTTCTTAAAGGGAAGTGAAACAATGTGTGAGTGAGTGACTGGTGGAGCAGAAAAACACCTGACAGAAACTCCTTAAAGGAGAAAATCAACTCTCACACAGTAAAGTTGTCCAAGTGTCTGCTGTTTGATTGGCAGCTGTGTGGTCCCTGTCCTCTAAGCTGATTGGTGTCTCCTAGGTGACGTCCGTCCCACCCTGACGGTGCTGCCCCCCTCCAGTGAGGAGCTGCAGCAGGGGAAGGCCACGCTCATGTGCCTGGCCAACAAGGGCTTCCCCTCAGACTGGAGTCTGGCCTGGAAGGTGGACGGCAGCAGCAGCAGCAGCTGGGAGGAGAGCAGGAGCCCCGGGGTGCTGGGGAAGGACGGCCTCTACAGCTGGAGCAGCACCCTGGAGGCTCACTGCAGACCAGTGGAGGAAGGTGGGCTCTGTGACCTGTGAGGCCACCCAGGGCTCCCAGACTCCGCTCTCAGGAGACACTGAGGAGAGACCAGTGTCCCCAGTCCTGACCTTGACTCACTGCTTTGACTCTGATCCTGGTTTCATTCTGTTTCTGCTCACAGTCTGCACTCTCTGACTTTCTCTCTGTTTCTTTTTATACGTTTCAACATTCATGTTTTCTTGCTTGTTGTGTTGTTGATGGTTTTCATGGTTAAAAGCAATAAAGATTAGCTCAAATCATGGTTTTCTTCTTCCTTCTGATATTTATTCAGTGCCAAGTCTTGTGACTCCTTATGTTTGCTGTATATTTTTCATACTAGGAACACTTACGAGAAAAGGACATAAAGGCATAATATTAATAATAGTAACTTTCTTTTATGCTTTAATGATTGAAAAAAAATCTTCATTGCTATTCAAGGTTTGTGTCTTATGAATGAAACAACCCAATTATCTTGTATCACTGAAGTCTGCTCTTAATGATTCATATTGAATGAATCTAACCTGTAAGTGAAAATGATCCTAATATTTAAAACTCAGAATGAATGCAAGAATATAAAAAAATAGATTAGAAATAAAACACAGGATATCATCTGCATAAAGTGATAAAATATGACTCTGACTGTGAATATGACATTTTAACACCAGGAGTATTTAAATGACAGAGTACTGATTCATCAAAGGGCTTAATGTAAGAGATGATATCAGTGTCTGATATCATCCAAATTAACAGAGTCTGTGAATATCAAAGAAAAACTTCTCTCAAATATTTATTTTAAATTAATACAAATAGATTCATTAAATCCACACAGACTGGGTTTATCTAAATCAGATGAGTATTTCATAACATAAGGTGATGTCTTTTAAAAAGAATAAAGGGATTATGTAAATATCACTTCTCATAGCCTTGTTAGGGCTCACAGTGTCTCTGTTTTCCTGTGGTATCATAAAGCAGGAGCTGTTGTAAAAGGATGAAATGAGGCCATTTTATTCAGAAGATGTGAGTCTGTGCTACGTGACGTCCTTCACAGCTGTCATGTCTATCCTGCTCTGCTTTGATGGGACGTGGCAGAAACTGTGGTAAAAAGTAACTAAAGACTTGCATGTTAAGAGAGACTTTTCTTTTGTTTGTGCATTTTCCTACTGTTTCTGTTTGATATTTTTCATTAAAAAGCAAACCTGTAATGCTTCATATGAAGCGATTAGCGAGCTGTTTTTCTTACCCACGAAGAAGAAGCCTATTCCGACAGGCTCCGATGACGGCCGAATGATTCCAGATCTTAACAATGCCTCTATGTACTACTCCGTGGCCTACTCTCCAGCCCCGAGTTGGAGTACAGCCTGGCCTTAGGTAGGGGGGCCCCCGGGATGAGGTCTATCACACAGTCTGAGCTCCTGTGAGGAGGCAAAGAGGTACTTTGGCCAGGTCAGGGTAATCGCTGAGATCAGGATTGGACAAAGAAGCATCGTTGAGGACAGGACCACTCCAACCACTCTCCGCAGCCAGAGTCCGAAATTCGATGGCATTGTCGACGACCTGCCGGACTATAAACTCTCCCAGAGCACTGGAGCATAGTACTGCTGATTCAAACTGGCTCTCTATGGAAATGCTCTGACCATCTCCAACAGGACGAGACAGATACTGTCCATCAGCAGGTCATTTCATGCTGGGTCTGTCTCTATCAGATCAGAAGTATGTTACGATATTAAGTGTTGACCTTAAAATGAAATTAAGGGATTTTGTAAACATTAAATTTTATAGTTGCCAGTACCGCCTCACCTGTTTAGCTGAAAACTAAAGCAGACAGGAGCTGGTCTAAAAGGATAAATGAGACCAATTAAAAGGCAACTGTGAGTCTATGCTACATTATTAAATGCTTGAAAGTAAAGGTTGCAGTTTCTTTGAGGCCGTGGCTCCAAAACTTGGAAACGCTTCAGCTGGTCTAATGGTCTGGAGAAACTGTTGGAAAAAGCAGCTAAAGGTTCACATAGTGAATATTTTTGTTTATGCTTCTGCTGTGACTGTATCTTAAACAAAAGGGTTACAAATTAATGGAAAGACCAACATGAAGTGTCTTAGTTTGGACTAAGCCCACCACAAGCCTCCAGAACAGCTTCAAGACAAGTCTTTAGGGCTCTGCTAGAGGGATGGACATCATTCCTCCTCAAGATATTCCATCATTTATAACCTTTATTTAAGTAGGTGATCTCATGGAGATCAAGATCAATGTTGCAAGAGAGACCTGAGTAGAGTCAATAGAGAGAAAGTCAAACACAGACAGACAAGACAAAATGACACACAGCATCAGAGACAGTTACAGATATCACTACAGAAGCTGCAGCTTTCAGTTCAGTTTCTGTTCAGTCTGACTGAGGGAGGTTTTTGTACGACACTTTTTCACTGTGTGAACACATACTGACTGTTGGGATAGTGAAAACTCTTACAGTAATAAACTGCTGCATCTTCAGTCTGGACTCCTCTGATCAGAGTGAAGTCTTTCTGATGCGCTGTTGCACTAAAACGATCTGAAACTCCAGGCTGACGTGCTGTAGTATCGTAAATCAGGAGTTTAGGAGTTTCTCCTGTTTTCTGAAGGTACCAGTTGATGTCATCACCTATAGGTGTACTGGCTTTACATCTGATGGAGACAGTCTGTCCTGGAACAACAGACTGAGATCCAGGAGACTGAGTCAGGATGATTTGTCCTGATGAACCTGGAAAACATGAAAACATGAGAAAGAGGAGGAGAAGGGTTATTGAGACAAATCCAACTTGGAGAAAGATGATCAATATCCAAACAGAAGAGGATCATTTCTTTAAGATGGACAATAGATGGAAGAAGGTCAATGGTGCTTGTTTCAGTGTTTCTCCATCACAGCAGAACATCATTGTGGTGAACCTGGTTGCATCCTGAAGCAAAGTTTTCACAAGAGAGTCTCACCCTGAACAAGGAGCCCCAGGGTGGCCAGCAGTCCAATCAGGGACATCATCATTGTGCTGCCGGTGTGTCAGTGGCTCTGAAAGGCCTGGACAGCCACTGATCAACACTGGCCTCTTAACGGCTGGGAGCAGAGAGGCAGGACACATATGCAAACACAGAGTCAGTCAACTGGAGCTGTCCTCAACATATCAGGCTGTTTCCTCTTTACTGTTAAGAGTGTACCCCTACATAGTTATATATTTAACACGAGGAATGTTATGTATGTGGGGTTTTTGGACTACTTTGTGTGCTTGTGGTGTGTTTCCTTCTGCCTCCTGTGGGAGGTTCCTTCTTTTTAGAGTGAAGAGGCGTGGCTACCTGCTGACTGGAGGCTGACACACCTGAACCACATTTCTCATCACTCCTTTTTAAGCCGGAGCAGGGCTTCTCTTCGACGCTGGATTGTTCCACTATCTGTGGTAACGCTCTCGCTGCTGTGTTCACAGTTTCTGTGTTTAAACTCTTGCTTCTTGTGTGCTTTTCTAGTGACCCTTGTGCTCCGTTGTTTTCTGCCCTCAGATACTCACCCTGTGTCCCGGATTTCTCTCCAGCCAGTAACCTGCCAAGCCACGCCGCTCTGCCTCCACTCCTCAACTTACCGGACCGCCTTTTGACTTACCTTTTGTTTAATTCTGATTAAATCAACTTTAAACCGCCCTCCGCTTCGGGTCTGCTTCTGGGTTCTGGTTCTTTTTTCAAACAGAGACTTAACAGAACAATCCAGCCAGCATGGACCCAGCCGACCCAGGTGCCATTACTAAAGCTCTCAGTGCCCAGGGGATCATCGTGGGGAAGCATGACTCGCAAATTCAGGAGATGGTGGACACCCTTCGCGACCTATCTAACAGCATGGCCAGGATGCAGACTCAACTTAGTCTACTCACTCCTGGCTCAGCAGGCTCAGAAGGAACTCCACCAGGCCTTAGCTCTTCCCTGGCTGCCGGATCAACTGTTTCAACCCCACGTGAGCCTTTTGTTCCTACCCCTGTCAAGTCTTATGCTGGTGATTTAGGTTCGTGCAGTCGTTTCCTTTTTCAGTGTTCTATTGTGTTTGTACAGCAGCCCTCCTCGTACTCATCTGATAACGCCAAGATTGGTTATGTGGTAAATCTTCTTCGTGGCAAAGCTAGTGATTGGGCTACTGCGCTTTGGCAAGCTAATTCACCGGTTCTCCAGTCTTTTGATTCTTTCATAGCTGAAATGAAGAAAGTTTTTGATCATCCTGTTCAGGGCCAGGAAGCGGTTAAACGCCTTTTAGACCTTCGCCAGGAGCTCACAGTCAGTGGCGGCCTACTCTGTCGACTTCCAGCATCTTGGCTGCAGCATCAGGTTGGGATAGCCTAGCCCTCAAGGTGGATTTTTTACAAGGGTCTAGCTGAGAAAATTAAGGACGAACTCTCCCTTAGGGATGAACCAGATTCGCTAGACTCCTTAATCTCCTTGGCCATAAGAATAGACAACCAGACTCAGAGAACGACAAAGGGAAAGAGGGACGTTGATGCCTAAGTTAGCCCAACAGCAGTGCTAGTGCTAGTCCTCCTCTACCCCTGTCTCTTGCTCCCTCCCCACACTCACCTCCGCCAGTAGCTCTGCCTTCGGTTTCTGAGGAGCCCATGCAGCTTGGCCGGGCTAAGCTCTCCCCTGCCGAGAGGCTTCGGAGAATGCAGGGTAAATTGTGTTTGTACTGTGGATGTTCAGGCCACCTTTTGGCATCCTGCCCAAAAGCCTCGGCTCACCAATAAACGAGGGGGTTTTGGTGAGCCGAACCTCCTTCCCTCTCCACTTCACTTCGATACCTCCAAGCAGCTAACTGTCCCTGGAATTTTGTTACTGCGTCAGTCGTCTCTGCCTCTCTCGGCCCTTATAGACTCAGGAGCTGATGATAATTTTATTGATGCAGAATTTGGCCTCCCAAGCTAACCTAACTTTCGAGCCCCTAGTAACCCCTAAGATTGTAAACGCTTTGGACGGTAGATTACTAGCTTCGGTAACACACCAAACCACTCCAGTAACCTTGTTGTTGTCAGGAAACCATCGTGAAACACTCTCTCTGCTAGTTATCTCCTCTCCTTCCTATCCCCTGGTGCTTGGTCTCCCCTGGTTAAAGGCTCACAACCCCAACATAGACTGGTCTACCTGTACTATAACCAGTTGGAGCCCCTTCTGTCTCGCTAACTGCCTCCATTCAGCCAGCCCTTCACCTCCACCCTTGGAACCTACCATCTCAGAAGTTCCAGATCTCTCTTCTGTTCCCTCAGTCTACCACGACCTGGCTCCCGTCTTCAGCAAAGCAAAGGCCACCTCCCTTCCCCCTCACAGGCCCTACGACTGCCCCATTGACCTGCTCCCTGGTGCTTCTCTCCCTACCAGCAGACTTTACAATCTCTCTCGGCCTGAAAGAGAGGCCATGGAAAAATATATTAGTGAATCTCTGGCCTGCAGGCCTGATCAGACCCTCCTCATCTCCACTCGGCGCTGGATTCTTTTTTGTTGAGAAGAAGGACAAGACCCTTCGACCTGTGCATCGACTTCCGTGGGTTAAATGACATCACCATTAAAAATAAGTACCCTCTGCCTCTCATTGATCCCGCCTTCGAGCCCTTTCATCAAGCAACCATTTTTAGCAAACTGGACTTGAGAAATGCCTACCACCTTGTCCGCATCAGAGAGGGAGATGAGTGGAAGACCGCCTTCAACACCCCACTTGGACACTTTGAATACCAGGTAATGCCTTTTGCCTTTGGCTTAACCAATGCCCCGCTGCTGTTTTTCAAGCCATGATAAATGACGTCCTCCCGGGACATGCTCAACCGTTTCATCTTTGTTTATCTCGACGACATCCTCATCTTCTCTCGTTCTCTCCCTGAACACACCCAACACGTCCGCCAGGTCCTCCAACGCCTACTGGAAAACCAACTCTTCGTGAAGGCAGAAAAATGTGAATTCCATGTCTCCAAGGTCAGTTTTCTTGGCTTCATTATCGCTCCTGGGCAACTTCATCCAGACCCCTCCAAAATAAAAGCAGTAGAAAACTGGCCCACTCCCTCCACTCGTAAAAAACTGCAACAGTTCCTAGGCTTTGCCAACTTTTATCGCAGGTTCATTCGCACAGGTTCTGCAACTACAGTAAGGTAGCGGCACCCCTCACCTGTTTAACTTCCACTACCAAGCCATTCCTCTGGACCCCTGAGGCTGAGAGGGCATTCACCCTGTTAAAGTCACTGTTCACCAGTGCTCCCATCCTCTCTCACCCTGATCCCTCACTCCAGTTCATTGTTGAGGTTGACGCTTCAGAGACAGGTATTGGAGCGGTTCTATCCCAACGCTGCCCTGTGGATCAAAAGGTTCATCCCTGTGCTTTTTTTTTTCTCTCGTCGCTTAACTCCTGCTGAAAGGAATTATGATGTGGGGAACCGTGAGCTTTTGGCAGTGGTCCTGGCATTGCAAGAATGGCGGCACTGGCTGGAGGGAGCTGAGCAACCTTTTCTGGTTTGGACTGATCACAAGAACTTAGCCTACCTGCGCTCCGCAAAGCGCCTCAACCCTCGCCAAGCCCGTTGGGCCCTGTTCCTGAGCAGGTTTGAGTTCACCCTCACCTACCGCCCCGGCTCACATAACACCAAGCCTGATGCGCTCTCCCGACAGTTCTCTCTAGACACCTCACCATCTGAGCCAGCCAGTATCCTTCCTCCCTCGTGCATAGTTGGAGCTGCATCGTGGGATATTGAAACCCGGGTCCAAGAAGCCCTGAAGGATCACCCAGCACCCAACAACTGTCCCAAAGACCGACTGTTTGTCCCCAGTAACCTTCGCTCTCTTGTGCTCCAGTGGATCCACACCTCTAAATTCAGCTGTCACCCTGGCATTCGTCGGACCCTCTTCCTCCTTCAGCAACGCTTCTGGTGGCCCAGGATGGCTCAAGACACCCAGGAATACATCAATGCCTGCTCTGTCTGTGCCCGTGGCAAATCCTCTCACCGTGCTCCAGCTGGGTTCCTCAAACCCCTTCCTATTCCTCACCGCCCTTGGTCTCTCATATTGCTGTGGACTTCGTCTCTGGTCTCCCACCATCCCAAGGTAACACAGTCATTCTAACTGTAGTTGATCGTTTTTCAAAGAGTGTCCATTTCATTCCCCTCCCCAAGCTCCCTTCAGCACTGGAAACGGCTAGCCTGCTGACAGATCACGTCTTCTTCCGCCTCCATGGTCTACCTACTGACATTGTTTCTGACCGAGGTCCCCAGTTCACTTCTCAGGTATGGACAGCTTTTTGCAAAGCACTTGGTGCAACTCCCAGCTTGTCCTCTGGTTATCATCCACAGTCCAACGGCCAGACAGAGCGGGCCAACCAGAGCCTGGAGACCGCTCTCCGCTGCGTTGCTGCTCGTAGTAACCAGCCTCCTGGAGCACGCAGCTAGCCTGGGTGGAATATGCACACAACTCTCTCTCTAACTCCTCTACAGGTATGTCCCCATTTATGGCTGCTAACGGCTTTCAACCTCCCCTTTTCCCCAGTCAGGAGGAGGACACGGCTGTTCCCTCCGTCCAAGCCCACCTCCGCAGATGCCGCGGAGTCTGGCGTTAGAGCGCCGTTAGAGCCGACCTCCACTCTTTACCGGGTCAGCCAGAAGGTGTGGCCAACAAACTCTCCTCCTGTGAGGTGTGGCTTCCCCTGCCAGCAAGTTCCTTGAGTCCGCCAAGCTGGCCCCTCGATACTATCGGACCATATGTTGTGGAGAAGATCATCAACCCCTCCTCCGTCCGTCTCTAAGCTGCCTCCTTCTCTCGGATCCACGGATCCACCCTACCTTCCACGCGTCTCCCTCCTCAAGCCATTCACTCCTAGTGAGCCTTTGCCCGCCCTCCGACTCCCCTCCTCCCCCTCCCCAGCTCATTGATGGACACCCAGCATACTCGGTTAAGGAGGTACTGGACGTTCGGCGCCGGGGTCGTGGCTACCAATATCTGGTTGATTGGGAGGGGTACGGTCCGGAGGAGCGCTCTTGGATCTCTCGCAAACTCATTTTGGATAATGTACTGTTGAGAGACTTTTATTCTAAGCATCCTGATAAGCCTGGTCGGCCGCCAGGGGGCGTCCGTTAGAGGGGGGGTACTGTACTTATGTATGTGGGGTTTTTGGACTACTTTGTGTGCTTGTGGTGTGTTTCCTTCTGCCTCCTGTGGGAGGTTCCTTCTTTTTAGAGTGAAGAGGCGTGGCTACCTGCTGACTGGAGGCTGACACACCTGAACCACATTTCTCATCACTCCTTTTTAAGCCGGAGCAGGGCTTCTCTTCGACGCTGGATTGTTCCACTATCTGTGGTAACGCTCTCGCTGCTGTGTTCACAGTTTCTGTGTTTAAACTCTTGCTTCTTGTGTGCTTTTCTAGTGACCCTTGTGCTCCGTTGTTTTCTGCCCTCAGATACTCACCTGTGTCCCGGATTTCTCTCCAGCCAGTAACCTGCCAGCCACGCCGCTCTGCCTCCACTCCTCAACTTACCGGACCGCCTTTTGACTTACCTTTTGTTTAATTCTGATTAAATCAACTTTAAACCGCCCTCCGCTTCGGGTCTGCTTCTGGGTTCTCTTTTTTCAAACAGAGACTTAACAAGGAAGATCAAATGATATGATTGAAAGCTCCACATAAGCTACAAGATGAGCACCATGTGTTCCACGTAGTATAGATAACATGTGTTACTGGATATGGCATTTTTTAAATATGCAGTTAGAGTTATACATATGTTTGTATGTAGATGATGTTATGTTATATAGCAAAGGTCACTTCTGTCTTTTGTCTTTTTGATGATTCCAGTTGATATTGGTCCAGTGATTTGTTGACAGTTTAGTTCTGTCTTTCCACTTTGGCAGTGTGGTCTTGTCTGACAGTGGTTGGTGATCTTGATATTGACGCTGGTTTAACATAATTGTTTGTTTTATTGTAATTTGGAGATGTAACCAACTTAAAGCAATTGATGGAGGTCTCCATCATGTGAGCAGGGCCAGAAAACTCAACAATCATCATCACTTACAACTGAATGGTTTCTTTGTCTCAGGTAGTAAAATCTGTGAGCAGAAATGTGAGGTCTTCATGCTGCACTTTAAGAACTTCTCATTCATGGTGACTTAAAAGTTGAGAAAGAAAGTTCATGCTTGTCAATCAAAACTATTTCACCATTAAATAGATGTTCTGGAGCTTTGGATCAAATTACATGATCTTCCTCAGCAGTTGGATTTCACACAGGTGTTATTGAATTTTTGGCTTTAAACAAAAATGCTCAGGAATGTGAATTTGAAAATGTACTTTTCAGTGAACATTTGGTGACTCCATCAGCTGAGGAAGATCATGGGATATGACTGAAAGCCTAAAAATAGCTACTGGATGAACATTGTGGCATTTTCATATTGTATATAAAAAGATTATATTAATATGATATACATAGGCAGGGCGGCACAGTGGTGTAGTGGTTAGAACTGTCGCCTCACAGCAAGAGGGTTCTGGGTTTGAACTTACCGGCTGACGGGCCCTTCTGTGTGGAGTTTGCATGTTCTCCCTGTGCTCATGCGTGGGTTCTCTCTGGGTACTCCAGCTTCCTCCCACAATCCAAAGACATGCAGGTTAATTGGCGACTCTAAATTGCCCCTAGGTGTGAATGTGAGTGTGAGTGGTTTGTCTGTCTTTCTGTGTCAGCCCTGTGACTGACTGGCGTCCAGTCCAGGGTGTACCCCGCCTCGCCTCTCGCCCAAAGATAGCTGGGACAGGCTCCAGCACCCCCTGTGACCCTGTGCTGTGTCAGGATGAGCAGGTATAGATAATGGATGGATATATGTAGGCACAGTTATATCATAAACAGCAAGTTTATTATGATTTCAATTGAAAATCTGCCTTTCTTAATATAAGTTTATATATTTAAAATTTCTCTATATAAAGCAGAGGTAAGAAGTTATGCCCAAGACATTCCTCTGCTTCAGACTGGCTCCTTCTGAGTATTCAGAAGATCAGAAACAAGAGATTATAATGACATATGGATTAACTTGGGCTCCATCAAAATATATTTTTTATCAAGAAAGTTGGTTAAATGCATTTTAACAGGTCATTAAAGTGGGGTTAATGGAGGATAAAATTGTGTGATTATGTGTGTGTGTATGTGTGTGTGTGTGTGTGTGTATGTGTGTGTGTGTGTGTGTGTGTCCTCAGTGAAGTGTATCAGTCTCTGCAGTAACTTCCAGCTGCAGCTTTCAGTTCAGTTTCTGTTCAGTCTGACTGAGGGAGGTTTTTGTACTGACGCTTTTTCACTGTGTGAACACATGCTGACTGTTGGGATAGTGAATAACTCTGACAGTAATAAACTGCTGCATCTTCAGCCTGGACTCCACTGATGGTCAGAGTGAAGTCAGAGTCTGATCCACTGCCTGTAAAACGAGCTGGAATCCCTGATTCTCGACTGCTAGCATAGTAAATGAGCAGTTTAGGAGTTTCTCCATCTCTCTTTTGGTACCAGGCTAAATAGTTTGAGCTATAAACGTTCTGACTGGTCCTACATGAGAGATGGAGACGGAGCCTCCCAGAGCAGATCTCACTGCTCCAGGCTGAGTCACTGTGATCTGTCCTCTGGACTCTGAGGATACAGAGACAAAAACACAAAGCAGCATCATGGTTTTGTGGGCTTCATTTCAGAGGGACGGATGTTCATAGAGGAGAGGAGTTTGATTCTCTGGACTTTACCTGTGAAGCAGCAGCAGAGGAGAGTCCAGATGAGGACGGAGATCAAAGTCATGTTTTTGATGAGGAGGATTTCTGTGGCTTCTGTTGTCATGAAGGACAGCTGTCAGTCATCCAGTCTTCAACTCTCAGGACTATAAACTCTCTCCCAGAGCACTGGAGCATGGTGCTGCTGATGCAAAGTGGCTCTCTATGGAAATGCTCTGACTGACTCCAACAGGGACTTGGACTTTTCTGATGGTGCATTTTATCAATGGCTCAATCAACAGAGCAAACTATTGATTAGAAATATATTAGGGCTTATTTTCTATGAGGCTCCATCTTGAGTGTAGTAGACATATTCTTGCAGAATATTTTGGGATGTCCCCCAAGATTTCTTCAGATAAGAAATACTCAAGTCTCAAGATCTTCATCTTATTTTTAATATTTTGAACTAATGTGTAAAATTCCTAATTAATGACAATAAATAAATAAGCACTAAAGATAAAATAAACTTTTTTTTTTAGTGCTGAAAACTGTCTGTTGTCATGGTTCAGCAGTGATGCCTATCTGTTTCCATGGTTACTGAGCTCATAGAGGGAAGTGAAAAATTTAAAACCAGCTTCATTCAAACTGAGTTATATATGTTATATACTTGACATTTTAAAAACATAAATAAAAAAATCACGAAATCATGACACATACATTATAGAAATACATGATTTTTCCACATTTGTAAACTGTTGGAAATCATTTTGCCTTGTAACAAAGCAAATCATTAAAATATAAAATGGATCTGAGTAAATTACAATGATTGAGATTTCATTGCATTTGAGGTATTAAGTACGATGTCATCAGCATATTATATCATCATACTCATCAGTTTCAGAAGTGTGATTTTAAAATATGACACAGCTTTGTTTCATTTCTGTGAGCACATATTATATATTTATCATGAACAAGCAGCAAGTGGTCTGCTCTTAAATGATATCAGTGATCATCTTGCTATTTGTGTAATTTTACATAATTTTAATGAGAGAATTTCAGTTGGGGTAAGCAAGCATTTATGCAAAAATAGATGGATGAGGATGGATGTTGATGATCCAAATCAGGCTTACAATCTTGCATATCTAACTGGGTGAGGCTGTGTATGTAAATACTGTCTCTTATTATAATTATTATTACTGTTTACTATTTATTGTACATATTGTTTTGTGTTTATATTCTCTCTATTATTTAATCTCTGTCTTTAATTGTTGTTTTTTGAGCTATTGTAACAGTGTAATTTCCCCACTGTGGGATCAATAAAAGATCTTATCTTATCTTATCTTATCAATGCATTTTTGCTTGCATTTTTAAAGTTATATAATTGTCCTATCAGAAACTACTGAGTTAAAAATAAATATAAAGGAAAGCCATGGATGACTAAGGGCATGCAAAAAGAAAAATCTACTTTTCAAAAAAATGTCTAAAAGTAAGAACCAGTGAACAATGAAGGAAAATATAAGATGTAATAAGATGTGTGATGTAAGGACAATATACAAAGTACTTGGAGAGTAATCAATCATATTATTCAGAATAGATCTTGTAAATCAGAATTTACTAGTTATTTTAATTATCGCTCTGATGCCTTAGTGGGCAATTTAAAAGTATTGTTGAAGATTTCAATGATAATTTTGTGGGTGTTGGCACTACATTTGCCAGCAAAATTGCTGTGTTTGATGACAAAAAAGTTCTGTTTATGATAATCTGACTAGAGATAAGGTCAGTTTCATCTTCCTTTGTGGGGTAGCTGAAACAGAGATAATTGAAATAATAAGGAAACACAAAAACCAAAGATCAACCGATATAAATTCCATTGATAAAGGGGTGAGACCTCTGACAAAGAGGTGTTTTTCCTAATAATATGAAATTAGCAAAGATAATTCCAGTATTTACAAATGGAAATAAACACCATATGGAGAACTACAAGGCCAGTATCCCTTCTTCCTCAATTTTCAAAACATATTAAAGAAATTATTTTGAAACAGTTAAATTTGTTCATTAGTAAATATAAATTATAATAATTATAATTATGATAACCTCACCATACCAATATGGAGGGAATATTCAGGGAAAATACAATAACTACCCATGTAGTAATGTAGTAGTAATGCAGGTGGTAGAAAACATTACAAAGGCAGTTGAAAATAATGAGTGTTCTATTAATATTTATCTTGACTTTCAGAAGGCTTTTTTCATAGTATAGATCACAATCAGCATTGAGAAAGTTAGAGAAGTATGTGATAAGAGTTACATGGAAAATAGACAGCAATGTGTGCAAATCAATGATGTACAACTGTATCAGATTTAAGGGAGATCACCTGTGGAGTACCCCGGGGTTTGTTGATTGAAAGATATTTGCAATGTTACTGATTTGTTAACGTTTATTATTTTTGCAGGTGATAAAAATTTGTATCGTCTAGTGAAAATTTAAAGGACTGTGTGAATACTATTGAACAGGAGCTAGAAGTCCTGAAAATTTGGTTTGATGTGAATAAATTGTCATTAAATATATACATAAAAAACAAAGTTAATGGTTTTTGGACACCGAAAGGAAATTGAGGGCAATTTTGAATAAATAATCTGTGAAGTTGAAATTGAAAGAGTTTATGAGGCAAAATTCCTAAGGGTTGTAATTGATCACTAAATGACATGGAAACAACATGTTGACTATATTAAAGGAAAAATCTCACAGTAAATCGCAATCCTCGATAAATCCTCAGCTGGTGTGAAGGGATGAATGAGGGCCTTTTAAATGAAGCTGCGAGTGCTACATCACTAAATGGTTTTACGTGCGTTAAAGTAAAAGTTACAGTTCCTTCGAGACAATGTACATTATTCTCGGTACTGCATGTAGTGACACATTTCTTATAGAAATCCTTTTACCTGATTTGAATGTACAAATATTTTTTAATGATGCAGTTCAGAGAATATCTATCACCTCACAGTGGATTTGATATTGTATATTTCTTTTTTGTGAGTGTTTCTAGAGGACTGTTGCACTGCATTTGACCCGGTCCTTGAAAAACTGTTGGCAGTTAAGTCTGTTGATTTTAATGTAGAGACTAACTAGGACATTATTCTTGCAGTTGTAGATCAAATGTATTTTCTTTCAAATTTGTGGATATATTTTTTATTCATAGAGCACCATTAACATGATACATTCATGTCCACTGTATTAAGTTGACAGTGTAATTGTCAGTATATATAAACTAAATTATCTTGAAGACTCCATTACACCACAAGTAAGTGAGAATATACACTGCTCAAAAAAAAAATAAAGGGAACACTTAAACAACACAATGTAACTCCAAGTCAATCACACTTCTGTGAAATCAAACTGTCCACTTAGGAAGCAACACTGATTGACAATCAATTTCACATGCTGTTGTGCAAATGGAATAGACAACAGGTGGAAATTATAGGCAATTAGCAAGACACCCCCAATAAAGGAGTGGTTCTGCAGGTGGTGACCACAGACCACTTCTCAGTTCCTATGCTTTCTGGCTGATGTTTTGGTCACTTTTGAATGCTGGCGGTGCTTTCACTCTAGTGGTAGCATGAGACGGAGTCTACAACCCACACAAGTGGCTCAGGTAGTGCAGCTCATCCAGGATGGCACATCAATGCGAGCTGTGGCAAGAAGGTTTGCTGTGTCTGTCAGCATAGTGTCCAGAGCATGGAGGCGCTACCAGGAGACAGGCCAGTACATCAGGAGACGTGGAGGAGGCCGTAGGAGGGCAACAACCCAGCAGCAGGACCGCTACCTCCGCCTTTGTGCAAGGAGGAACAGGAGGAGCACTGCCAGAGCCCTGCAAAATGACCTCCAGCAGGCCACAAATGTGCATGTGTCTGCTCAAACGGTCAGAAACAGACTCCATGAGGGTGGTATGAGGGCCCGACGTCCACAGGTGGGGGTTGTGCTTACAGCCCAACACCGTGCAGGACGTTTGGCATTTGCCAGAGAACACCAAGATTGGCAAATTCGCCACTGGCGCCCTGTGCTCTTCACAGATGAAAGCAGGTTCACACTGAGCACATGTGACAGGACGTGACAGAGTCTGGAGACGCCGTGGAGAACGTTCTGCTGCCTGCAACATCCTCCAGCATGACCGGTTTGGCAGTGGGTCAGTAATGGTGTGGGGTGGCATTTCTTCTGGGGGGCCGCACAGCCCTCCATGTGCTCGCCAGAGGTAGCCTGACTGCCATTAGGTACCAAGATGAGATCCTCAGACCCCTTGTGAGACCATATGCTGGTGCGGTTGGCCCTGGGTTCCTCCTAATGCAAGACAATGCTAGACCTCATGTGGCTGGAGTGTGTCAGCAGTTCCTGCAAGACGAAGGCATTGATGCTATGGACTGGCCCGCCCGCCCATTCCCCAGACCTGAATCCAATTGAGCACATCTGGGACATCATGTCTCGCTCCATCCACCAACGCCACGTTGCACCACAGACTGTCCAGGAGTTGGTGGATGCTTTAGTCCAGGTCTGGGAGGAGATCCCTCAGGAGACCATCCGCCACCTCATCAGGAGCATGCCCAGGCGTTGTAGGGAGGTCATACAGGCACGTGGAGGCCACACACACTACTGAGCCTCATTTTGACTTGTTTTAAGGACATTACATCAAAGTTGGATCAGCCTGTAGTGTGTTTTTCCACTTTAATTTTGAGTGTGACTCCAAATCCATATCTCCATGGGTTAATAAATTTGATTTCCATTGATAATGTTTGTGTGATTTTGTTGTCAGCACATTCAACTATGTAAAGAACAAAGTATTTAATAAGAATATTTCATTCATTCAGATCTAGGATGTGTTATTTTAGTTGTTCCCTTTATTTTTTTGAGCAGTATATGTTCTGTCATGCTGTTTCCACCTCACTGCTGAGAGTATTGCCATACACAGTTATACATTTACATGTAGGAGATATTGAGAAGTCTGGTGTTAAACTGATCCAGAGATTTGTGGACAGTTTGGTAATGTGGTTTTTGAAGAAATGTTATTTTGAAGGACTTGTGATATTCAGATTTGGAGATTTCTCCAAGTAAATCAGTGATGAGATATGAAGGAAGGCTGAGGCCGAGGATCTCAGATCACTTTCTTGAGAATATGATTGAAAACTTCACATCAGATACCGGATGAACACTGTGTTACATGTAGAATAGATAACATGCCTTAATGGATATGACAATTTTTTAAATATGTAGATATAGTTGTACAAATAAATCCATCCATCCATCCATTTTCATCCAGCTTAATCCAGGACCGGGTCGCGGAGGCAGCAGTCTGAGCAGAGATGCCCAGACCTCCCTCACCCCAGACACTTCCTCCAGCTCTTCCGGGGGGATCTCCGAGGCGTTCCCAGGCCAGTCGAGAGACATAGTCTCTCCAGCGTGTCCTGGGTCTTCCCGGAGGCCTCCTCCCGGTGGGACACGCCTGGAACACCTCCCTAGGGAGGCGCCCAGGGGGCATCCGAAACAGATGCCCAAGCCACCTCAGCTGACTCCTCTCGATGCGAAGGAGCAGCGGCTCTACTCCGAGCTCCTCCCGAATGACCGAGCTTCTCACCCTATCTCTAAGGGAGCGCCCAGCCACCCTGTGGAGGAAACTCATTTCGGCCGCTTGTATCCGCTGATCTTGTCCTTTGGTCATTACCCAAAGTTCATGACCATAGGTGAGGTGGGAACGTAGATTGACCGGTAAATCGAGAGCTTCGCCTTTCAACTCAGCTCCTTCTTCACCACGACGGTCCGGTACACCGACGCGCATAATCACGCGGACTGCACCAATCCGCCTGTCAATCTCACGCTCCATCTTTCCCTCACTCGTGAACAAGACCCCGAGATACTTGAACTCCTCCACTTGAGGCAGGACCTCTCCACTCACCCGGAGAGGGCACACCACCCTTTTCCGGTCGAGTACCATGGCCTCGGATTTGGAGGTGCTGATTCTCATCCCAGCCGCTTCACACTCGGCTGCAAACCGCTCCAGCACATGCTGAAGGTCCTGGCTTGATGAAGCCAACAGGACAACATCATCTGCAAAAAGCAGAGATGAAATCCTGTGGTTCCCAAACCTGACTCCCTCCGGCCCCTGGCTACGCCTAGAAATCCTGTCCATAAAGATTATGAACAGGACCGGTGACAAAGGGCAGCCCTGCCGGAGTCCAACATGTACTGGGAACAGGTCTGACTTACTGCCGGCAATGCAAACCAAGCTCCTGCTCCGTCGTACAGAGACCGAACAGCCCTTAGCAAAGGCCCCGGACCCCATACTCGCGGAGCACTCCCCACAGAATACCACGAGGGACACGGATTCGAATGCCTTCTCCAGATCCACAAAGCACATGTGGACTGGTTGGGCAAACTCCCATAAACCCTCAAGCACCCTGTGGAGGTATAGAGCTGGTCCAGTGTTCCACGACCAGGACGAAAACCGCATTGTTCCTCCTGAATCCGAGGGTCGACTATCGGCCGAATTCTCCTCTCCAGTACCCTGGCATAGACCTTCCCGGGGAGGCTGAGAAGTGTGATCCTCTGTAGTTGGAACACACTCTCCGGTCCCCCTTTTTAAAAAGAGGGACCACCACCCCAGTTTGCCACTCCAGAGGTACTGTCCCCAACCTCCATGCAATGTTGCAGAGGCGTGTCAGCCAAGACAGCCCCACAACATCCAGAGATTTGAGGTACTCAGGGCGGATCTCATCCACCCCCGGCGCCTTGCCACCGAGGAGCTTACGAACTACCTCAGTGACTTTGGCTTGGGTGATGGACGAGTCCACCTCAGAGTCCCCAGCCTCTGCTTCCTCATTGGAAGGCAAGTCGGTGGGATTGAGGAGATCCTCGAAGTATTTCTTCCACCGTCCGACAATGTCCCTCAGTTGAGGTCAACAGCTCCCCACCTGCACTGTAAACAGTGTTGGCAGAGTACTGCTTCCCCCTTCTGAGGCGCCGGACGGTTTGCCAGAATCTCTTCGAGGCCGACCGATAGTCCTCCTCCATGGCCTCACCTGAACTCCTCCCAGACCCAGTTTTTGCCTCCAGGACCGTCTGGGCTGCGGCTTGCTTGGCCTGCCGGTACCTGTCAACTGCGTCAGGAGTCCCACAGGCCAACATGGTCCGATAGGACTCCTTCTTCAGTCTGACAGCATCCCTTACTCCGGTGTCCACCACCGGGTTCTGGGATTGCCTACCACGACAGGCACCAGAGACCTTGCGTCCACAACTTCGAACTGCCGCGTCGACAATGGAGGCAGAGAACATGGTCCACTCGGACTCAATGTCCCCAGCCTCCCTCGGAATCTGTGAGAAGCTCTTCCGGAGGTGGGAGTTGAAGACCTCCCTGACAGAGGGCTCGGCCAGACGTTCCCAACAGACCCTCACAATACGTTTGGGTCTGCCAGGTCTGTCCAACTTCCTCCTCTGCCAGCGGAGCCAACTCACCACCAGGTGGTGATCGGTTGACAGCTCAGCCCCTCTCTTTACCCGAGTGTCCAAGACATACGGCCGGAGATCAGATGAAACGACAACAAAGTCGATCATCGACCTCCGGCCTAGGGTGTCCTGGTGCCATGTGCACTGATGGACACCCTTATGCTCGAACATGGTGTTCGTTATGGACAAACAAACCGTGACTAGCACAGAAGTCCAATAACAGAACACCACTCGGGTTCAGATCGGGGAGGCCGTTCCTCCCGATCACGCCCCTCCAGGTATCACTGTTGTTGCCTTGCACGTGAGCGTTGAAGTCCCCCAGTAGAACAATGGAGTCCCCAGCCGGAGCACTATCAAGTACCCCTCCCAGGGACTCCAAGAAGGCCGGGTACTCTGTACTGCTGTTCGGCCCGTATAGGCACAAACAACAGCAAGAGACCTATCCCCAACCCTGAAGGCGCAGGGAAGCGACCCTCTCGTTCACCGGGGTGAACTCCAACACGTGGCGGCTGAGCTGGGGAGCTATAAGCAAGCCCACACCAGCTCGCCGCCGCTCACCCCTGGGCAACTCCAGAGTAGTGGAGGTCCAGCCCCTCTCAAGGAGCTGGGTTCCAGAGCCCAAGCTATGCGTGGAGGTGAGCCCAACTATCTCTAGCCGGTACCTCTCAACCTCCCGCACTTGAGCTCAGGCTCCTTCCCCCCCAGTGAGGTGACATTCCATGTCCCTATTGCCAGAGTTTTGGTCCAGGGATTGGGTCGTCGAGGCCCCCCTGCCACGACTGCTACCCAAACCATTGCACCGGCCCCTCATGGACCTTCCTGCGGGTGGTGAGCCTACTGGAAGGCGGGCCCACGTCGCCATTTCGGGCTGAGCCCGGCCAGGTCCCGTGGGCAAAGACCCAGCCACCAGGCGCTCGCCTATTTGGCAGCCCCAACCCCAGGCCTGGCTCCAGGGTGGGGCCGGTAACTTGCCAATCCAGGCGACGTAACGGTCCTTGATATTCTTCTTTTCATGATGGGCTTCTGAACATGCTCTTAGTCTGGCCCGTCACCTGCAGGACCTGTTTGCCATGGGAGACCCTACCAGGGGCGTAATGCCCCCTGACAACATAGCTCCTAGGATCATTCGGGCACACAAACCCCTCCACCACAGTAAGGTGGCGGTTCAAGGAGGGGGTACAAATAAATATGTATGTAAAATATGTATTTTTTTACAGTGGTTGATGATCCTTGATATTGATGCTGGTTTAACATAATTGTTTGGTTTAGTGTAATTTGGAGATGTCACCAAGTTAAGCTGTGATGCGGTCTCCAAGGTCAAGTTTTGGAGATGTGAGCAGAGCCAGAAAACTCAACAATCATCATCACTTACAACTGAATGATTTCTTTGTCTCAAGTCTGTAGCGTAAAAAGCTGTGAGCAGAAATG
This sequence comes from Scortum barcoo, assembly GCA_023238725.1. Classification (NCBI taxonomy): domain Eukaryota; kingdom Metazoa; phylum Chordata; class Actinopteri; order Centrarchiformes; family Terapontidae; genus Scortum; species Scortum barcoo. The sequence goes on from CM041548.1 coordinate 23,801,882, forward strand.
TGAGGTCTTCATGCTGCACTTTAAGAACTTCTTCATTCATGTTGACTTAAAAGTTGAGAAAGAAAGTTCATGCTTGTCAGTCAAAACTATTTCACCACATGCTCCATTCAATAGATGTTCTGGAGCTTTGGATCAGATTACATGATCTTCCTCAGCAGATGGATTTCATCCAGGTTGTCACTGAATATTTGGTTTTAAACAAAAATGCTCAGAGGAATGATGAATGTGTGTAAGAAACAGTACTTTTAAGTGCTCAGTGTGTGACGTCCATCAGCTGAGGAAAACATGAGACTATTTCTGTACTTTAAGAGATTTACATTGTGGTTTTGTTCGGTAAAAAGTTTTGACTATTAACATGATGATCTGATGCTGATCTATGTGATCTTCGTGGTTTTACTTTTCAAATTTCAAATTCAAATTTATTTATTTAGAGCCCAAAATCACAAACATTGTTTGCCTCGGAGGGCTTTACAATCTGTACAGTTGTGACACCCTCTGTCCTTAGACCCTCGAACAGAGTCAGGAAAAACTTCAAAAAACCCTTTATGGGAAAAGAAGAAACCTGAGGAAGAGCCACAGATGAGGGATCCCTCTCCCTGGGACGGACAGACGTGCAATAGATGCCACATGTACAGAGAACATCATAATCAATCATATAGGGAATTATACATGCTGAGTTTTTTAAATGGTAAAACTTTAAATTGCAGGGATTCAGTATGAAACAGAGGTCAAAAGTCATGACCAAAGATTTTTCTCCATGATCTGTTCCAGACTGCTCCTTCTGAGTATTCAGAAGATCCTAGAAAAAGAGGTTATAATGGGGTATGGATTACTTGGGTTAAACCAATATCAATTATTATCATTAAACCTGGTTTAATTCATGTTAACAAGAAAGTTGGTTATTAAGGTCATTAAAGTGGGGTTAATGCAAGATAAAATTGTGTGATTGTCTCTGTGTGTGTGTGTGTGTGTGTGTGTGTGTGTCCTCAGTGAAGTGTATCAGTCTCTGCAGTAGCTTCCAGCTGCAGCTTTCAGTTCAGTTTCTGTTCAGTCTGACTGAGGGAGGTTTTTGTATGACGCTTTTTCCACTGTGAGAACACATGCTGACTGTTGGGATAGTGAAAACTCTGACAGTAATAAACTGCTGCATCTTCAGCCTGGACTCCACTGATGGTCAGAGTGAAGTCAGAGTTTGATCCACTGCCTGTAAAACGAGCTGGAATCCCTGATGCTCGAGTGCTAGCATGGCGTAAATGAGCAGTTTAGGAGTTTCTCCATCTCTCTGTTGGTACCAGGCTAAGGCATGGTTAGCTGCTCCAAGTATAAACATCCTGACTGGTCCTACATGAGATGGAGACGGAGCCTCCCAGAGCAGATCTCACTGCTCCAGGCTGAGTCACTGTGATCTGTCCTCTGGACTCTGAGGATACAGAGACAAAAACACAAAGCAGCATCATGGTTTTGTGGGCTTCATTTCAGAGGGACGGATGTTCATAGAGGAGAGGAGTTTGATTCTCTGGACTTTACCTGTGAAGCAGCAGCAGAGGAGAGTCCAGATGAGGACGGAGATCAAAGTCATGTTTTTGATGAGGAGGGATTTCTGTGGCTTCTGTTGTCATGAAGGACAGCTGTCAGTCATCCAGTCTTCAACTCTCAGGACTATAAACTCTCCCAGAGCACTGGAGCATGGTGCTGCTGATGCAAAGTGGCTCTCTATGGAAATGCTCTGACTGACTCCAACAGGGACTTGGATTACTCTGATCATGCTGTTTATCAATTAAACAATATTGTTTATTAATCTGTTGATCAGGCACTTTTGAAAACCAGTTTTACATGATTTGGGGTTTGTTGTTCGAGATGTTTTTTGTCGAATGAACATTAATTTATTTAAAATAAACATATTTGTGGAAATGTATTTCTATTGTGTTTACTGTAACTTGTTCAAGTCAAGCTGAAAAATCTTCCAGAGCAGATTATTGTCAGTGAGTTTGTTTGTCAGTCAGAGATTCGTGTCTCTCTACAGTCAGAGGTTTTTGTACGGCGGCTCAATGAGTTTGTATCACTGTGGTGGACTTTTGGTGGAGGAACCAGACTGGATGTTGGAAGGAAAGTTTTTGCAATACAAATACTAAATAGTAAAGTAATGTTTTAAATTGAGTTGTTTAATATTTGAGGAACAGAAAGATTTCTTTATTTATTCATAATACCTTTTATGTGCATGTTTGTATTGTCTACTTCTTTATCATGGAGGCTAACTCAGAGCAGATTTACTCAACTTTTCTTTAAACATTCCTGTCATACTTGAATTTGAACAACTTGAAGTGTAGAAATGTTAAAACTTTAATCTTACAAGTAAAATATTTTTCAAGATTAGCTTCAACTTATTCAATTTTATAGCCACCCTCTGTTTTGCAGACTAGTAGAAGTATCAATATTTGTCATCTGACTAAAATTTAAATAGTGATATTTTCCTGCTTCTAATGATGCTGACACTGTTTCAGATTATAAAGTTTGAATTAATTTACCAAAAACAATGTAAAAGACAATCAAAAAATCACACCTCTCAATCTTCACTTATGACTCACTAAAAGTGTGTGGTGGAGTCTGTCTGCAGAGACTCTGCTGCCCCCTGCCTTTATTTTTTTATTTTTCTGTGCTCTGGACATTTCTGGGCATCAACCCTTGATCAGAGGTAGGAGATGGGAATCAAGATCTTCTATAATCCAATGCATCAGAATCATTAGCCTCTGAACTTATCAATTCCTTCCAACAACTTAATCAAGTGACATCAAACTCATGTTTACATTGCTGGACACTTGGCAACAAGAATCAGAAAGAGAAAAAATATGTTTTATGTTTAGTTGTAAAATTATCATTTCAAGTGTTGTCAGTATTTTATTCATTTTTAACATGTTCATAGTCATGTGTTTGCATAAAGCAAAAAAAGGAAAAATTAAGGGACAACTAAGAGTCACTGTTCAAAAACTGGATTCAAAATATTTTATTTTAGAATAGAAATGAGTTTGATTTTGCTGAAAGAAAATAAAACGCTCAGCATGCTTAAATAAAGTATCAGGATCAATTTACTTTACTTTAAAAATGAATTCTACTTAATTAAGTCTAAATTTAGTGATCAGTTCAATATTCTTTAAGTTCAGTTACATCAGAAAAATAAAATTTCTCTCGACACCCTGAGAAAATAATTTAAAAAAAGCACTTATTGTGTCGTCGTTCGACTGTTGAAAGGAGTCAACATCTAACTCTAACTTGTTTGACTCAAATCTCAGAGTCAAGTACTGCTTTAAAAAAACATCAATAAAATGATAAGATATTTTAATAAAGTCATTATTGTCTGTATAAAATATCCAGTTAAATGTGATTATTAGAGAAACAGAAGTGATATGTTGTTGTGGTTTAGTTTCTCTGCAGCTGTTGAGTCCCATCAGTTCCTCTCAGCTGAGGGAGGTTTTTGTACGACGTTGTATCTCTGTGTGAACGGGAACGGCTGTAATCCTGCTGACAATAATAAACTCCTGCATCTTCAGTCTGGACTCCTCTGATGGTCAGAGTGAAGTCAGTTCCATGCTTGACTGACTTCCCACTAAAAGCGATCTGAAACTCCAGGACTGACGGGACTGTAGCATTATCGTAAATCAAGGAGTTTAGGAGCTTCTCCAGGTTTCTGAAGGTACCAGTAGCTGCAGCTGTAATGTCATCAACCTAACACTGTGAACTGGCTTTACATCTGATGGAGACAGTCTGTCCTGGAACAACAGACTGAGATCCAGGAGACTGAGTCAGGATGATTTCTCCTGATGAACCTGGAAAACATGAAAAAAAGAGGAGGAGAAGGGTTATTGAGACAAATCCAGTTTGGAGAAAGATGATCAACATCCAAACAGAAGAGGATCATTTCTTTAAGATGGACAATAGATGGAAGAAGGTCAATGCTGCTTGTTTCAGTGTTTCTCCATCACAGCAGAACATCATTGTGGTGAACCTGGTTGCATCCCTGAAGCAAAGTTTTCACAAGAGAGTCTCACCCTGAACAAGGAGCCCCAGGGTGGCCAGCAGTCCAATCAGGGACATCATCATTGTGCTGCCGGTGTGTCAGTGGCTCTGAAAGGCCTGGACAGCCACTGATCAACACTGGCCTCTTAACGGCTGGGAGCAGAGAGGCAGGACACATATGCAAACACAGAGTCAGTCAACTGGAGCTGTCCTCAACATATCAGGCTGTTTCCTCTTTACTGTTCAAGAGTGTACCAGTTTGGTAATATGGTGTTTGGTTAGTAATGTTAATATAAATGACCTACATAGTTAAGGCCGAGGATATATTTCACATGAGGAAGATCAAATGATATGATTGAAAGCTCCACATCAGCTACAAGATGAGCACCATGTGTTCCACGTAGTAATAGATAACATGTGTTACTGGATATGGCATTTTTTAAATATGCAGTTAGAGTTATAGATATGTTTGTATGTAGATGATGTTATGTTATATAGCAAAGGTCACTTCTGTCTTTTGTCTTTTTGATGATTCCAGTTGATATTGGTCCAGTGATTTGTTGACAGTTTAGTTCTGTCTTTCACACTTTGGCAGTGTGGTCTTGTCTGACAGTGGTTGGTGATCTTGATATTGACGCTGGTTTAACATAATTGTTTGTTTTATTGTAATTTGGAGATGTAACCAACTTAAGCAATGATGGGGTCTCCATCATGTGAGCAGGGCCAGAAAACTCAACAATCATCATCACTTACAACTGAATGATTTCTTTGTCTCAGGTAGTAAAAGCTGTGAGCAGAAATGTGAGGTCTTCATGCTGCACTTTAAGAACTTCTCATTCATGTTCGACTTAAAAGTTGAGAAAGAAAGTTCATGCTTGTCAATCAAAACTATTTCATCCATTAAATAGATGTTCTGGAGCTTTGGATCAAATTACATGATCTTCCTCAGCAGTTCAGGATTTCACACAGGTGTTATTGAATATTTGGCTTTAAACAAAAATGCTCAGGAATGTGAATTTGAAAATGTACTTTTCAGTGAACATTTGGTGACTCCATCAGCTGAGGAAGATCATGGGATATGACTGAAAGCCTAAAAATAGCTACTGGATGAACATTGTGGCATTTCATATTGTATATATAAAAAGATTATATTAATATGATATACATAGGCAGGGCGGCACAGTGGTGTAGTGGTTAGCACTGTCGCCTCACAGCAAGAGGGTTCTGGGTTTGAACTGACCAGCTGACGGGCCCTACCTTCTGTGTGGAGTTTGCATGTTCTCCCTGTGCCTGCGTGGGTTCTCTCTGGGTACTCCAGCTTCCTCCCACAATCCAAAGACATGCAGGTTAATTGGCGACTCTAAATTGCCCCTAGGTGTGAATGTGAGTGTGAGTGGTTTGTCTGTCTTTCTGTGTCAGCCCTGTGACTGACTGGCGTCCAGTCCAGGGTGTACCCCTGCCTCTCGCCCAATGACAGCTGAGATAGGCTCCAGCACCCCCTGCGACCCTGTGTGTCAGGATAAGCAGGTATAGATAATGGATGGATATATGTAGGCACAGTTATATCATAAACAGCAAGTTTATTTATGATTTCAATTGAAAATCTGCCTTTCTTAATATAAGTTTATATATTTCAAATTTCTCTATATAAAGCAGAGGTAAGAAGTTATGCCCAAGACATTCCTCTGCTTCAGACTGGCTCCTTCTGAGTATTCAGAAGATCAGAAAAAGAGATTATAATGACATATGGATTAACTTGGGCTCCACCAAAATATATTTTTTATCAAGAAAGTTGGCACTTAGATGCATTTTAACAGGTCATTAAAGTGGGGGTTAATGGAAGATAAAATTGTGTGATTATGTGTGTGTGTGTGTGTGTGTGTGTGTGTGTGTGTGTGTGTGTGTGTCCTCAGTGAAGTGTATCAGTCTCTGCAGTAGCTTCCAGCTGCAGCTTTCAGTTCAGTTTCTGTTCAGTCTGACTGAGGGAGGTTTTTGTACGACGCTTTTTCACTGTGTGAACACCCATGCTGACTGTTGGGATAGTGAAAACTCTGACAGTAATAAACTGCTGCATCTTCAGCCTGGACTCCACTGATGGTCAGAGTGAAGTCAGAGTTTGATCCACTGCCTGTAAAACGAGCTGGAATCCCTGATGCTCGAGTGCTTGCCCAGTAAATGAGCAGTTTAGGTAGTTTCTCCATCTCTCTGTTGGTACCAGGACAAACGGTGTTTTGAGTTATAAACATTCACAGCGTTCTGACTGGTCCTACATGAGATGGAGACGGAGCCTCCCAGAGCAGATCTCACTGCTCCAGGCTGAGTCACTGTGATCTGTCCTTCTGGACTCTGAGGATACAGAGACAAAACACAAAGCAGCATCATGGTTTTGTGGGCTTCATTTCAGAGGGACGGATGTTCATAGAGGAGAGGAGTTTGATTCTCTGGACTTTACCTGTGAAGCAGCAGCAGAGGAGAGTCCAGATGAGGACGGAGATCAAAGTCATGTTTTTGATGAGGAGGATTTCTGTGGCTTCTGTTGTCATGAAGGACAGCTGTCAGTCATCCAGTCTTCAACTCTCAGGACTATAAACTCTCCCAGAGCACTGGAGCATGGTGCTGCTGATGCAAAGTGGCTCTCTATGGAAATGCTCTGACTGACTCCAACAGGGACTTGGATTACTCTGATCATGCTGTTTATCAATTAAACAATATTGTTTATTAATCTGTTGATCAGGCACTTTTAAAAACCAGTTTTACATGATTTGGGGTTTGTTGTTCGAGATGTTTTTTGTCGAATGAACATTAATTAATTTAAAATATTAAAACATATAACATATTTGTGGAAATGTATTTCTATTGTGTTTACTGTAACTTTTCAAGTCAGCTGAAAAATCTTCCAGAGCAGATTATTGTCGGTGAGTTTGTTTGTCAGTCAGAGATTCGTGTCTCTCTACAGTCAGAGGTTTTTGTACGGTGGCGGCTCAATGAGTTTGTATCACTGTGGTGGACTTTTGGTGGAGGAACCAGACTGGATGTTGGAAGAAAGTTTTTGCAATACAAATACTAAATAGTAAAGTAATTTTTAAATTGACTTGTTTAATATTTGAGGAACAGAAAGATTTCTTTATTTATTCATAATACCTCTTATGTGCATGTTTGTATGTCTCCTTCTTTATCATGGAGGCTAACTCAGAGCAGGTTTTCTTTAAACATTCCTGTCATTCTTGAATTTGAACAACTTGAAGTGTAGAAATGTTAAAACTTTAATCTTACAATAAAATATTTTTCAAGATTAGCTTCAATTTATTCAATTTTATAGCCACCCTCTGTTTTGCAGACTAGTAGCAGTATCAATATTTGTCATCTGACTAAAATTTAAATAGTGATATTTTCCTGCTTCTAATGATGCTGACACTGTTTCAGATTATAAAGTTTGAATTAATTTACCAAAAACAATGTAAAGACAATCAAAAAATCACACCTCTCAATCTTCACTTATGACTCACTAAAAGTGTGTGGTGGAGTCTGTCTGCAGAGACTCTGCTGCCCCCTTGCCTTTATTTTTTTATTTTTCTGTGCTCTGGACATTTCTGGGCATCAACCACTTGATCAGAGGTAGAGATGGGAATCAAGATCTTATATAATCCAATGCATCAGAATCATTAGCCTCTGAACTTATCAATTCCTTCCAACAATTTAATCAATGACATCAAACTCATGTTTACATTGCTGGACACTTGCAACAAGAATCAGAAAGATGAAAAATATTTTTTATGTTAGTAAAATTATCATTTCAAGTGTGTTGTCAGTATTTTATTCATTTTTAAATGTTCATAGTGATGTGTTTGCATAAAGCAAAAAAAGGAAAAATTAAGGGCACAACTAAGAGTCACTGTTTAAAAACTGGATTCAAAATATTTTATTTTAGATTAGTAATGAGTTTGATTTTGCTGAAAGAAAAAAACACAGCATGCTATAATAAAGTATCAGGATCATTTATTTTTACTTTAAAAATGAACTCTAATTAATTAAGTCTAAATTTAGTGATCAGCTCAATATTCTTTAAGTTCAGTTACATCAGAAAAATAACATTTCTCTTGACACCCTGAGAAAATAATTAAAAAAAAGCACTTATGTGTCGTCGTTGACTGTTGAAAGAGTCAACATCTAACTCTGACTGTTTGACTCAAACTCAGAGTCAAGTACTGCTTTAAAAAGACAAAAATAAAAAGATATTTTAATAAAGTCATAAATTGTCTGTCTGTATAAAATATCCAGTTAAATGTGTTTGAGAGAAACAGAAGTGATATGTTGTTGTGGTTTAGTTTCTCTGCAGCTGTTGAGTCCCATCAGTTCCTCTCAAGCTGAGGGAGGTTTTTGTACGACGTTGTATCTCTGTGTGAACGGGAGGCTGTAATCCTGCTGACAATAATACTGCATCTTCAGTCTGGACTCCTCTGATGGTTAGAGTGAAGTCAGTTCCAGACTGACTCCCACTGAAGCGACCTGAAGACTGACGGGACTGAGCATTAGAAATCAAGAGTTTAGGAGCTTCACCAAGTTTATGAAGGTACCACTGCAAATCATTAGTAACACTTGAACTGGCTTTACATCTGATGGAGACAGTCTGTCCTGGAACAACAGACTGAGATCCAGGAGACTGAGTCAGGATGATTTCTCCTGATGAACCTGGAAAACAGAGAAAAAGAGGAGGAGAAGGGTTATTGAGACAAATCCAACTTGGAGAAAGATGATCAACATCCAAACAGAAGAGGATCATTTCTTTAAGATGGACAATAGATGGAAGAAGGTCAATGCTGCTTGTTTCAGTGTTTCTCCATCACAGCATAACATCATTGTGGTGAACCTGGTTGCATCCTGAAGCAAAGTTTTCACAAGAGAGTCTCACCCTGAACAAGGAGCCCCAGGGTGGCCAGCAGTCCAATCAGGGACATCATCATTGTGCTGCCGGTGTGTCAGTGGCTCTGAAAGGCTTGGACAGCCACTGATCAACACTGGCCTCTTAACGTCTGGGAGCAGAGAGGCAGGACACATGTGCAAACACAGAGTCATACAACTAGAGCTGTTAAGAATCTTAGTCATTGCAGACTAAGATGAAAATTAGTTCAGCTTTTTCTTATTGGAGTCATCTGAAAGTGTTTAAAGGGCTTAAAGCCTCGTGAATGTAGACATGTTAACTCAGAAGCTACAGCAACTCAAACTCATCAGATCAACTTCACAACACAAATGCACATAAGCACAACTGGCTCAGAATGAATTCATTACTGTACCTCAAAAGATGAATGACTTGACATGACTTTGTTTGTCTGACTCTCAGAGGTGGCATGTGCTTCGAGCAACAGTCTGTATTGACCTAATGTAATGGATGAAGAAGGGGGGACTTAGCTTGATGTTCAGTGTCATCTTTAACTGCTGCTGACATTATGGACTTGAACAAGGGAAGACAAGTATTTTGTGATATATAATTGGATATCATCGGTATACAAAATAATTTTGTTGGCGTTACTCTAAGCACGACCGGGTCGTGGAACACTGGACAAGCTCTATACCCCTCACAGGGTGCTGGAGGGTTTATGGGAGTTTGCCCAACCAGTCCACATGTGCTTTGTGGATCTGGAGAAGGCATTCGACCTGTGTCCCTCGTGGTATTCTGTGGGGGTGCTCCGTGAGTATGGGGTCCAGGGGCCTTTGCTAAAGGGCTGTTCGGTCTCTGTACGACCGGAGCAGGAGCTTGGTTCGCATTGCCGGCAGTAAGTCAGACCTGTTCCCAGTGCATGTTGGACTCCGGCAGGGCTTCCTTTGTCACCGGTTCTGTTCATAATCTTTATGGACAGGATTTCTAGGCATAGCCAGGGGCTGGAGGGAGTCCGGTTTGGGAACCACAGGATTTCATCTCTGCTTTTTGCAGATGATGTTGTCCTGTTGGCTTCATCAAGCCAGGAAGATGGAGCGTGAGATTGACAGGCGGATTGGTGCAGCGTCCGCAGATTATGCGGATCGAACCGGTGTACCGGACCGTAGTGGTGAAGAAGGAGCTGAGTCGAAAGGCGAAGCTCTCGATTTACCAGTCAATCTACCTTCCCACTCTCACCTATGGTCATGAACTTTGGGTAATGAAAGGACAAGATTGCGGATACAAGCGGCCGAAATAGCCGGAGTTTCCTCCTTGCAGGGTGGCTGGGCGCTCCCTTAGAGATAGGGTGAGAAGCTCAGTCACTTGGGAGGAGCTCGAGGAGTAGAGCCGCTGCTCCTTCACATCGAGAGGAGTCAGCTGAGGGGTGGCTTGGGCATCTGTTTTTGGATGCCCCCTGGACGCCTCCCTAGGGAGGTGTTCCAGGCATGTCCCACCGGGAGGAAGCCCAGGAAGACCCAGGCCCAGACCTAGGAACGCCTCGGGGTCCCCTCGGAAGAGCTGGAGGAAGTGTCTGGGGTGAGGGAAGTCTGGGCATCTCTGCTCAGACTGATGCCTCCTGCGACCTGGTCCCGGATAAGCGGTGGAAGATGGATGGATGGATACTCTAAGCAAATGTTTGAGATAGGGATGCATTTCCAATTTCACATTAAGGTTTTAGCATAAAATTGTTTAAATGTTTTGATTCCATCATCTGTTTAATTTACCTTCAGAAGGTGTCTCTTTTGAATAGACACTGACTTTTGAGGAGGCTTTGAAGTCTTTGATTCACTTCTGTTTCTTTCTGTTGGGAGTCATTGTTAAACTTAGGCCCACTGTACCTCATACTAACCTCATTCACACGTTAATTTTGTCCATGTAGACTGTTTTAACACCATTCTGACAGGCCTTTATGAGAGGAGAAATGTCTTATGATCAAGACTTGTTGGCTTTACCTCATTATAGACTTAGAGGACTTAGAGCCTTTTGATTGTTGGGAGTCACTGCAGTTGGACATAAGTGGATGCTGTGGACACCTTAAAAAGACAGCAAAGGCAACCTGTTAAGTGTGACTTTTCTATTATTCTATGCTTTCTGTTTTATGTAGGTTGTTTTTATCTTTTATTAAGAAGCACATTCGAAGTACGAGGAGATCAACAAAGTGCGAAGTGTTGTGGACATAAATGAAATTAATATTCTTTTTTATATTGAAGTACATTTGTTGATCAAATAAATAAAGTATCTATTAAATGTGTGTGTGTGTGTGTGTGTGTGTGTGTGTGTGTGTGTGTGTGTCTGTCCTCAGTGAAGTGTATCAGTGTATCAGACTTTTCTGATGGTGTATTTTATCAATGGCTCAATCAACAGAGCAAACTATTGATTAAAAATATATTAGGGCTTATTTGTTTGAGGCTCCATCTTGAGTGTAGTGGAGATAGTTTTGCAGAATATTTTGGGATGTCCCCCAAATGCAGTACCACAAAAAGTAATATCAAAGTGGGAAAGATTCAAACAAAATTGGTCTTTTCCATTGATCATAATCCAACATAAATGTGATTATGAAAATGATTTACATTTGTCAGTTGTCTGTTGGAGAGTTTTCAAATTTCAGTTTGTTCCACTGAAAAAGAAATTATTATTGCTTCTAGATTTTTAACATACCACAAAGACGAGGCTAAAAATAACAGTTTGTGAATTGGTGTTAATCTCGACTAATTTAACCACATATTTCATCAACTGGATAAACTGCGAATGTATTTGGTGAGTTTGTTTGTGTCAAAGTCAGAGAGCCGTGTCTCTCTACAATGAGAGGTTTTTATACGGCGGCTCAATGAGTTTGTATCACTGTGGTACACGTTCGGTGGAGGAACCAGAGTGGAAGTTAATTGTAAGAACATTTTGACCCTCTCCAATAACCCAATAACCAATTTGTACATGTTTGATTTAAATTTCAAAGCTGTAGACTTCACTGTCATGTTATGTCAGATATTTGAAATTTGATGTATTTTCAACACTTCTGTAAAGCTTTGTGCTGTCATTTACCAGACTAAACCCCACTCCAGGAAATAATCTTCGACCAGAAACATTTATTTTCTTTTTTTCATTGAGGATTCCTGCTTTAATGAAGATAACATCACACCATTTAGGAGGTTTAGGCTTCAGATAAGAAACACTCAAGATAGTTAAAATGATAAAAGTCTCACCATCTTCATCTTCTGTTTAATATTTTGAACTAAAGTGTAAAACTCATAATTAATGTCTGCAAACTGAAAAATATACCTTGCCGTTAAAGCGTGCCTCTTTTAAACTTTTTATCTTTAGTGCCGAAACCTGTCTGTTGTCATGGTTCAGCAGTGATGCCTGTCTGTTTCCATGGCTACTGAGTTCAGAGAGGGAAGTGAAAATTTTAAAAACTGTTAGGGTTCTGGATGTTTCCCTTATGTTTTCTTTCTCCCCTTTTCCCTCGTGTGTTTGTGTAGTTGTGTTTGTCTCCCTCTGTCTGTCATGTCCTATCTATTGTGCTTGTCTGTTCCGGAGGACGAGGAGGTTACCCATGCGGTCAATAATTTCCACACCTGGTCTCACCTGCACACCTGTCGCCGATCAAACCACTCAAGCCACTACCGTCTACGAAATAAAAGCCGCAGCGTCTTCATCCACTCCCTGCCAGACTGTCTGTTTGCCACACATCATTGGTAATCCTCAGCTCTAGCTCTCGTTTGGGTATTTCTGCCTGTGACTAACCATGTGTTTTCTGTTCGTTCTGTCCCAGAACCTTCCACTCACTTCCCCAGCCCGGCTGCAGCTCCTTGTCCTCCTCCCGGACCCATCACCACTGACTCTCAGCCCTGCTTGCCCGGCGCTGCCACCCGCGTCTCCTCAGCTCCCGCTGCTCCGCCAGTCCGGCGTGCCCGTGCGGCCCCGCACCTAGGGACTGGTGCTTAAGTGACTCTTTCTGTGTGAATTAAAGCCCTTGGTTTTCACTGTAATCCTCTCTCGGCCTGGTTCTTAAGTCTGCATTAGTGGATCCATTAAAATTCTAAAACTTAGCCCTTAACTTAACCAGCTTCATTCAGTCAGAGAAAACCAAAAGAACCAGCAGCCTCCTCTGCTGCAACCAACAAGATGGAGGCTGGTTTAGCTCATAAACTTGATTAATCTCTCTCTGCAGTGGGTCAAGTCGCCCCCACCCTGACGGTGCTGCCCCCCTCCAGTGAGGAGCTGCAGCAGGGGAAGGCCACGCTCATGTGCCTGGCCAACAAGGGCTTCCCCTCAGACTGGAGTCTGGCCTGGAAGGTGGACGGCAGCAGCAGCAGCAGCTGGGAGGAGAGCAGGAGCCCCGGGGTGCTGGAGAAGGACGGCCTCTACAGCTGGAGCAGCACCCTGAGGCTCACTGCAGACCAGTGGAGGAAGGTGGGCTCTGTGACCTGTGAGGCCACCCAGGGCTCCCAGACTCCGCTCTCAGAGACACTGAGGAGAGACCAGTGTCCCCAGTCCTGACCTGACTCACTGCTTTGACTCTGATACTGGTTTCACTCTGTTACTGCTCTCACTCTGCACTCTCAAACTCTCTCTCTCTCTTACTTTCCTCCACAATCTATAAAGATACTTTTTATTGGTAAAGTGTTGTTGCTTGTAAGAATTTTGATCATTTCAATACAATAAACACAAATTCATTGTCATGTTTCGTTCCATGCCCTGTTTGTTTTTTGGTCTTGTTTTCTTGTGCCTTGTGTTTCTTGTATTGTCTTGTGTTCAGTGTGTTCAGTAGGTTTCTTGTTCTGGCGTGTCATGTTTTCCTTTGAAATCCTAACTCTCCTCTCGTTTCAGGTCCCTTGACTTCCTGCCCTTTGTGTGTTTCCCGCCTGTGTGATTGTCTGCCCTCGCCCTGATTGTTTCCACCTTTTCCCTACATTACCTCATGTTTGCATATATAGTCCGCGTCTTCCCTTGTCTCATTGCCAGGTTGTTGCGTCATGTTCATTTGACCATATCTACGTGTTCATGTTCCTGTCTGCATTTATGTGTCAAGACTATTGATCCTGCCATCAAGCCATGTCATAGTTACCAAGCCTGTTTTGTAAGACTTTTCGTTATTAAATACCTGCAAACCTTCCCCGGAGTCTGCGTCCTGCATTTGGGTCCTCCTGCTCTGTGTGCCCATCGTAACATTCATCTCATCTAACATGACTGAGGTTCATTTATTGCATTCTAATTATTAAGTAGGATGTCATCAGCATATTAAATGATTATATTCTCAGATCTCAGATAGCTTACTCAAGAATCACATCACATGTCCTCCTTTGATTAACTTGCAAATCTGATAACAATATGGGACTCAACAGAAAAAGAGATTATAATGACATATGGATTAACTTGGGACTCCACCAAAATACAAAATTTACATTTTTTATCAATAAAGTTGGATTGATGCATGTTGACGGGTCATTAAAATGGGGGTTAATGGAAGATAAAATTGTGTAATTGTGTGCGTGTGTGTGTGTGTGTCCTCAGTGAAGTGTATCAGTCTCTGCAGCAGCTTCCAGCTGCAGCTTTCAGTTCAGTTTCTGTTCAGTCTGACTGAGGGAGGTTTTTGTACGACGCTTTTTCACTGTGTGAACACCCACTGACTGTTGGGATAGTGTTGAAAACTCTGACAGTAATAAACTGCTGCATCTTCAGTCTGGACTCCACTGATGGTCAGAGTGAAGTCAGAGTTCTGATCCACTGCCTGTAAAACGAGCTGGAATCCCTGATGCTCGACTGCTAGCATAGTAAATGAGCAGTTTAGGAGTTTCTCCATCTCTCTGTTGGTACCAGTGTAAACGGTTTGAGTTATAAACGTTCTGACTGGTCCTACATGAGATGGAGACGGAGAGCCTCCCAGAGCAGATCTCACTGCTCCAGGCTGAGTCACTGTGATCTGTCCTCTGGACTCTGAGGATACAGAGACAAAAACACAAAGCAGCATCATGGTTTTGTGGGCTTCATTTCAGAGGGACGGATGTTCATAGAGGAGAGGAGTTTGATTCTCTGGACTTTACCTGTGAAGCAGCAGCAGAGGAGAGTCCAGATGAGGACGGAGATCAAAGTCATGTTTTTGATGAGGAGGATTTCTGTGGCTTCTGTTGTCATGAAGGACAGCTGTCAGTCATCCAGTCTTCAACTCTCAGGACTATAAACTCTCCCAGAGCACTGGAGCATGGTGCTGCTGATGCAAAGTGGCTCTCTATGGAAATGCTCTGACTGACTCCAACAGGGACTTGGATTACTCTGATCATGCTGTCCATTTATTGATCAATAAGTTTATGAATGTATTGATTAGGCATTTTTCAAAACAAGCTTTGACATGATTTGGGTTTTTGTTATTCCAGACATATTTTGTTTCCAAATGTCTTCTTTGTGATCCAAAAGTTTTGCTAGAGAAAGTACCATTCATATCAATTAATAGTAACATATATAAATAAAATCAACATCTGTGTGAAAATGTGTCTGTTCTGTTTATTGTAACTGTTCATGTCAGCTGAAAAAATTTCACAAACAGAGACTATTTTTGTGAGTTTGTTTGTGTCAAAGTCAGAGAGCCGTGTCTCTCTACAGTCAGAGGTTTTTTGTATGGCGGCTCAATGAGTTTGTATCACTGTGGTGGACTTTTGGTGGAGGAACCAGACTGGATGTTGGAAGTAAGTCACATTTTTTAAACTGTATTGTTTCTTAAGGTTTCTTGTTTGTGTTTATTTTATATTCATTATGCCTGGAAAATGTTTGCCTTTTCCAAATTAAAGTTTTCTACTAATATTTTGCCAAACGAGACAAACCTCACTTTAACACTAAAAATGTCATTCTCATTTTAATAAATATAAAATAGTGAGCTGCAGGATGAATAATCATTTCTAACTTTATGGTAAAGTTGCATCTTAGAGGTCTTGTAGGTTTAGTTCAGTCTGTCAAAGTCAGAGAGCCGTGTCTCTCTACAGTCAGAGGTTTTTGTACGGCGGCTCAATGAGTTTGTATCACTGTGGTGGACTTTTGGTGGAGGAACCAGACTGGATGTTGGAATGTAAGTTTTTGCACAAATACTAAATACAATATTGTAAAGTTATGTTGTAAATTCAGTTATTTAATATTTGAGGATCATACAGATTATTTGGTTTATTCATAATGCCTTTTATATTCATGTTTTCTATTTCTCCTCCTTTATCATGGAGGCTAACTCAGAGCAGCTTTACTCAACTTTTCTTTAAACTTTCCTGTCGTGTACTTGAATTTGATTAACCTGAAATGTAGAAACCGTAAAACTTTAATCTTACAGTAAAAATAATTGTCAGTATTAGCTGTTATTTTGTTCACCACAGTAATAAATGTTTATTGAAATGAATCAACATTCATTCTTTTCTTAACTCAGAGAAGTCAATGATTTGTGTTTGAAAATGTCTCAAAACCGCTGATCTCTTCGTTCTGTCATATATTTTTTTCAACTTTCGGTTTGCCAAATAATAATTTAAAATCCACATGAACAACGTTTGTATCACTTTATTCTCTGCATGTGTTTGGTTTTCCACTAAATACTTTCAAGTCATATGAAGTTCGGGTGTTGAACAAGTTTTGTTAGAAAGTTTAAAACTTTAATATTTCCCGCACAGTTTGATATATTTCAGGTCATTTTGTGTGATGATTGTTTCTGTGCTGATGTGCATGAGAGGCTTCTTAAAGGGAAGTGAAACAATGTGTGAGTGAGTGACTGGTGGAGCAGAAAAACACCTGACAGAAACTCCTTAAAGGAGAAAATCCACTCTCACACAGTAAAGGTGTCCAAGTGTCTGCTGTTTGATTGGCAGCTGTGTGGTCCCTGTCCTCTAAGCTGATTGGTGTCTCCGTAGGTGACGCGTCCGTCCCACCCTGACGGTGCTGCCCCCCTCCAGTGAGGAGCTGCAGCAGGGGAAGGCCACGCTCATGTGCCTGGCCAACAAGGGCTTCCCCTCAGACTGGAGTCTGGCCTGGAAGGTGGACGGCAGCAGCAGCAGCAGCTGGGAGGAGAGCAGGAGCCCCGGGGTGCTGGGAGAAGGACGGCCTCTACAGCTGGAGCAGCACCCTGGAGGCTCACTGCAGACCAGTGGAGGAAGGTGGGCTCTGTGACCTGTGGAGGCCACCCAGGGCTCCCAGACTCCGCTCTCAGGAGACACTGAGGAGAGACCAGTGTCCCCAGTCCTGACCTGACCTGCTACTCACTGCTTTGACTCTGATCCTGGTTTCACTCTGATACTGCTCTCAGTCTGTTGAAACTCTCTGTCTTTATTTCCCTCACTCACTCTATACTGACATGTTTCATTTATACATTTATGCATTTTTACTTGTCAGAAGTTTGATTATTTCAAAATAATAAAAACTAATTCATCAAAACTCAGTTGTCTTATGTTTTTGTAAAAGTAACAGATGTTGCTGTTTTAATAGTTTCATTAAATGCAGTAAGACAGAATTCAATCAAATTTAAGATTTTAAAATGACTTGGAAATCGCTGAAGAAAGAAACTGAGTTAATGTAACATTGCATTGTGTATTAATACATGTTAAATATACTTGACATTTTAGAAACATAAATATATAAATAAAAAATCATGAAATATCCAGTAATGTGACACATACATTATAGAAATACATTCATGATTTTTCATGTTCATGTTTTTAAAAACAGAAACTGCTTCATTCCACTGATGGAAATTATTTTGTTTTGTAACAAAGCAAATCATTAAAACATTTTAAGCAACATCACATACTCTGTCTGTATGTGATAATAAGTGAGCCATTGGTTGAAACTCTTAAAACAGTTATGTAAATGTCCAGGGAGTAAAATGAATCTGAGTAAATTAAAATGATTGTGATTTCTTTTCATTGCATTTGAGGTATTAAGTAGGGTGTCATCAGCATATTATATCATCATACTCATCAGTTTCAAACAGGTAATTTTAAAATATGACACAGCCCATTTGTTTTATTTCTGGGAACACAAACTCTTTAAAAACATACCAAAAATGCTCTCTCTCTCTATATATATATATATATATATATGTGTGTGTGTGTTCATGAACTAGCGGTCTGTTCTTAAATGATATCAGTGATAATCTCCCTATTTTTGTCATTTTAAATCATTTTAATGACAAAACTTCTCATTCATGTGGACTTCAAAGTTATGAAAGAGTTCATACTTGACAATCAAAACTATTTCACCACATGCTCCATTTAATAGCTGTTCTGGAGCTTTGGTTTGAATCACATGATCTTCATCAGCAGAATATACAAGAAGGCCCAAAATGCTCTGAGGAATGTGAATTTGAAAATGTACTTTTTAGTGAAAACTGGATGACCATCTGCTGAGGAAGATAATGAAGCTCCAAAATACCTACTGGATGAACATGGTGGCTTTTTATGTTGCATATAAGAAATCATGTTTTACATCTGTATATGTAGTTATATCATATGGGGTACTTTTTGTTGATAGGATTAGAGTTGAAATTGTGCTTTTCTTAATGTAAAATTATACATTTAAAATAACATTTTCTGTAATTTGAGAGATTTACAGGTTTTGGTTGGGCAAGCATGACAACCACATTTTCTGATGCTGATCTGTGATCTTCACGTTTTTACTTTTAAATGGTAAAAGTTTAACCCTCCTGTTATGTTCGGTGTTAACAGTCTTGCTGCCTTTCTTAGACTTAACTTGAACCGAAACTATGGGAAGTTTACAGTCATGGCCACCAGCCTGCGGTAAGACCACTTGACACCAGGGTACTGTCCACTGACACCTCTGATCTTCTCTCAGCTTGGTTGGAGTCTTTCTCCTTTTCCTTTTGAGGAATGTGAAGTATGGTTGGATGTCTGAGACCACATTTTGCACAGGAGCTCCCTTTCCTACAATCTTTGCTGACGTGTCCAATACACAGACAGCCAAAACAGACTCAGTTTTACCTCAAAAAGCTTATCTTCTCCTTGTGAGCTCTTTTATCCAACTGGGGACATGAATCCAGCTCAATAAAGTTAGTGATTTCAATGAATGTAACTCTTCGACTGTGCCTTTCCTGCAGTTTACAAGCTACTGTTCTCTATTTGTCCCTGAATTTATACGGTAGCTTCTTTATGATGGTGAACATATTAGCTGGCATATCTAGTTCATGCAGGTATTGCACCTCTTCCATGGCACTGCAGAACCCTCTGAGGAAAAGGCTGTATTCTTGAAGAGCCTTTACATCTTCAGTT
This sequence comes from Scortum barcoo, assembly GCA_023238725.1. NCBI lineage: Eukaryota > Metazoa > Chordata > Actinopteri > Centrarchiformes > Terapontidae > Scortum > Scortum barcoo. The sequence goes on from CM041548.1 coordinate 23,821,055, forward strand.
TTTATTAGTGGCCATGACAGAGCTTTTCCCATACAAGCATGTGCCACCTTTTGCTCATTTTCAAAGTGTTCCTTTAATAAAGCTTTAGCTTTAAGATATCCTCTCTGAGGATCAATGTGCTGGCAGCTTGTAACCAATTCTTTGGGGTGACCTTTAGTGTACTGCTCCAGAAAATAGAGTCTGTCACTATGGCATGCTGTGTTCCTTTCAACACCATTCTCAAAAGCCTTCACAAATGCATGATATTTTAATGGGTCACCATCAAGCATCAAAAATGGCTGTATCAATAGTTTTGTTATTTCATTCTGTTTCCTCATGATCTCGAGCATATTATTTTGATCTCCACATTTTAATTCAGCACTTGTGTCTGCAGCATTTTCATATTGCAGTTGTGTGTCCTCTTAAGCGATGTAATATGATCATAATACATTCATGTCTATTGTATTAAGATGACAGCATAAGTGTCAATACATATAAACAAAATTATCTTAATGGCCCCACAGCACCACAAGTAAGTGAGAATATATTTTTATAAGTCTTTTAATGTAATTATGTTGTTATTATTAATTATATAACAGCTTAAAGGACTTTGTTTTATTTGTTAGATTTGCAAGACTAAAATAATGTCATATTTAGAATTGTATACTCCAAACTTTGTTGAACTTTGCTGTGCAGATGAAACAGAAGTGAGTACAGAAGAAAACCTGTTTTGATGAGATCAGATTAGAGGCTGAAAGATGGAAGGAAAAGGACATTATGAAGTAAACAGAGTGTTATTTGCATAAAAGTTGAATTCATGATGTTGGATTCTGAGATGCTGGTGCATGTCTTGATGACTTGATGATAAAAAACCAACATTGGAATGACATGCGTATGCAGGGTATCCACATTTTAAACTTTTGTTAATACATTTGTACTGGCCATTTTAAACTTGTCAGTACAAACAAAGAGGATGAAATGTGTTGTATTTTGTATAAATTAAAAAGATTTGTTTTTTGTGTGTGTGTGTGTGTCCTCAGTGAAGTGTATCAGTCTCTGCAGTAGCTTCCAGCTGCAGCTTTCAGTTCAGTTTTTGTTCAGTCTGACTGAGGGAGGTTTTTGTACGATGACGCTTTTTCACTGTGTGAACACCCACTGACTGTTGATGTAATAATGCACTCTGACAGTAATAAACTGCTGCATCTTCAGCCTGGACTCCACTGATGGTCAGAGTGAAGTC
>CM041548.1:23822773-24120273 GCA_023238725.1 Scortum barcoo
TTTTTGATGAGGAGGATTTCTGTGGCTTCTGTTGTCATGAAGGACAGCTGTCAGTCATCCAGTCTTCAACTCTCAGGACTATAAACTCTCCCAGAGCACTGGAGCATGGTGCTGCTGATGCAAAGTGGCTCTCTATGGAAATGCTCTGACTGACTCCATAAGGGACTTGGATTATTCTGATCATGCTGTTTATCAATGGATCAAAAAGTTTATGAATGTATTGATCAGGAACTTTTCAAAAACAGTTTTACGTGATTTGGGTTTTGTTCTTGTAGACATATTTTGTTTCCAAATGCCTCCTTTGTCACTCAAACATGTTGACAGAGAAATTACCACAAAATTAATGAACATTCATTTTTTTTAAATAAACATTTTTGTGGAAATGTATTTTTATTCATTGTATTTATTGTAACTTTTCATATCAGCTGAAAAAACTTCAAGAACAGATTATTGTTGGTGAGTTTGTTTGTGTCAAAGTCAGAGAGCCGTGTCTCTCTACACAGTCAGAGGTTTTTGTACGGCGGCTCAATGAGTTTGTATCACTGTGGACTTTTGGTGGACTTTTGGTGGAGGAACCAGACTGGATGTTGGAAGTAAGTTTTTGCACAAATACAAATAAATACAGTATTGCAAAGTTATGTTTTAAGTTCCATTATTTAATAATTTAATTTAATTTAATTTAATTTTTGGAATATAACAATTTCTTGATTTTATTCATAATACCATTCATATTTATGTTTTTGTCCTCTTTTTTAACATGGAGGGTAACTATGAGCAACTTTACTCAACTATTCATCACGAATGATACTTTTTTATTAAATAGGATTAACTTATAAATCAGTGAAGATAAAGATCTGTGTTTGAAAATTTCTTGCCGCTATTCTCATTATTGTGTCATATATTGTTTCAAATTTACTTGAATTTGAAAGGTTTGCCAATAATGACTGAAATCCACAAGAAGAAAATTAATATTACATCTCTCTATTTTTGCATGTTTAGTTTTCCACCAAATGTTTTAAAGTCATTTGTGGTTCAAGTTTTGAATAATTTTGTAAGAAAGTTTTTAAAGTTTGAGCCTCAATTTCCAGTGTAGTGTGATATGTTTCAGGTCATTTTGTGTGATGATTGTCTCTGTGCTGATGTGCATGAGAGGCTTCTTAAAGGGAAGTGAAACAATGTGTGAGTGAGTGACTGGTGGAGCAGAAAAACACCTGACAGAAACTCCTTAAAGGAGAAAATCCAACTCTCACACAGTAAAGGTGTCCAAGTGTCTGCTGTTTGATTGGCAGCTGTGTGGTCCCTGTCCTCTAAGCTGATTGGTGTCTCCTAGGTGACGTCCGTCCCACCCTGACGGTGCTGCCCCCCTCCAGTGAGGAGCTGCAGCAGGGGAAGGCCACGCTCATGTGCCTGGCCAACAAGGGCTTCCCCTCAGACTGGAGTCTGGCCTGGAAGGTGGACGGCAGCAGCAGCAGCAGCTGGGAGGAGAGCAGGAGCCCCGGGGTGCTGGAGGAAGGACGGCCTCTACAGCTGGAGCAGCACCCTGAGGCTCACTGCAGACCAGTGGAGGAAGGTGGGCTCTGTGACCTGTGAGGCCACCCAGGGCTCCCAGACTCCGCTCTCAGAGACACTGAGGAGAGACCAGTGTCCCCAGTCCTGACCTGACTCACTGCTTTGACTCTGATCCTGGTTTCACTCTGTTTCTGCTCACAGTCTGCACTCTCTGACTCTCCATCTTTCTTTCCCTCACACAATCCATAAAGATACTTTTCATTGCTAAAGCGTTGTTGCTTGTAAGAATTTTGATTATTTCAAAAAAATAAAGACAAATTCATCACATCTAACATGACTCAGATTAATTTATTGCATTTGAATTATTAAGTAGGATGTCATCAGCATATTATATGATTATTCTCTCAGATCTCAGATAGCTTGCTCCACAATCACATCACATTAGGAAGATCATATGATATGACTGAGAGCTCCATATGAGCACTGGATGAACACTGTGTTCTCCATGTAGGATAGATAAAATATGTTATTGCATATGTTAATTTTTAAATATTCAATTCCAATTATTCACAAATATAGATGCAGTAATATAATAATGGTCACTTCTGTCTTTCATCATTTTGATGATTACATTTGATACTGAGCTTTACTTAAGATAATAAAAGCTTATACATTTAAGGTAATATTTTGGTGATTTGAGGAGTTTACATGTTTTGAGCTTTGATCCTGAAAGTTTTGTGATGATGATTATATATATTTGTATTTTCTTTTAACTGGATGTAGTTCAAATAGCTGTGATCCAATATGAATCTCAGAGGTTATTAGCAAGACTGACTTGATTGACTGTACCAGGTTAAATAAGAAGATGGGATTGAAATGAGACATGAATTGATGGTGAGAAGCTGTGACGGAGAAATCATTTGATTTCAACCAAGAATATTTTTTTCATTGAACTTGTGGAAAATTAAATCTTCTTTTGATATATTTCTATGTGTGTGTGCGTGTATGTGTGTGTCCTCAGTGAAGTGTATCAGTCTCTGCAGTAGCTTCCAGCTGCAGCTTTCAGTTCAGTTTCTGTTCAGTCTGACTGAGGGAGGTTTTTGTACGACGCTTTTTCACTGTGTGAACACATGCTGACTGTTGGGATAGTGAAAACTCTGACAGTAATAAACTGCTGCATCTTCAGTCTGGACTCCACTGATGGTCAGAGTGAAGTCAGAGTTTGATCCACTGCCTGTAAAACGAGCTGGAATCCCTGATGCTCGAGTGCTAGCATAGTAAATGAGCAGTTTAGGAGTTTCTCCATCTCTCTGTTGGTACCAGGCTAACAGGTGGTTGCTGTTCCAAGTGTTAACATTCGGACTGGTCCTACATGAGATGGAGACGGAGCCTCCCAGAGCAGATCTCACTGCTCCAGGCTGAGTCACTGTGATACTGTCCTCTGGACTCTGAGGATACAGAGACAAAAACACAAAGCAGTATCATGGTTTTGTGGGCTTCATTTCAGAGGGACGGATGTTCATAGAGGAGAGGAGTTTGATTCTCTGGACTTTACCTGTGAAGCAGCAGCAGAGGAGAGTCCAGATGAGGACGGAGATCAAAGTCATGTTTTTGATGAGGAGGATTTCTGTGGCTTCTGTTGTCATGAAGGACAGCTGTCAGTCATCCAGTCTTCAACTCTCAGGACTATAAACTCTCCCAGAGCACTGGAGCATGGTGCTGCTGATGCAAAGTGGCTCTCTATGGAAATGCTCTGACTGACTCCAACAGGGACTTGGATTACTCTGATCATGCTGTTTATCAATGGATCAATAAGTTTATGAATGTATTGATCAGGCACTTTTCAAAAACAGTTTTACGTGATTTGGGCTTTGTTGTTGTAGACATATTTTGTTTCCAAATGCCTCCTTAGTCAGCAGTCCAGGGACCAGTGTCCCCAGTCCTGACCTGACTCACTGCTTTGACTCTGATCCTGGTTTCACTCTGAATACTGCTCTCAGTCTGCACTCCCAAACTCTCTCTTTCTTTCCCTCATTTACTCATTTTTCTTTTATACTTTTTTGCGGCTTGAAAGATATCTGATTATTTCAATTTAATAAAGACAAATTCATCAAATCAGTTGTCTTCATTTTTTGTAAAAGTAAGAGATGTTATTTTTTTAGTGATTCCATTAAATGCAATGCCAAATTAAATGTACTTGACATTAAAATCGTAAACTATCCATTAATGTGACACAGACATGATGTAAATAAATTCATGATTCTTTGCAGATTCTTTAAAGTGTTTTTAACTGCTGTTTAACTGCTCCCTTTTAACTCAGGGACTGTGACAATCAGAGAGACAACATGAGTTAGCTGATTTAACAAAGGGATTTATTAACAGAAAAATGACAATCAACTAGGTAACAGCTGACGAAGAAACGAGGCAAAACTGATCGCCATGCTGGTCAAGAGCCTGGAAGCGTCAGAGAGAGCCCACGAGAGAGAACGAGTGGGGCAATGGAGGCGTATTTATACTGAGATGACACCGGGCCCAGGTGTAACTCCTTCCCCTGATGACCCTCCAGCTGGAATGGAGCTCCTGCAAAAATAATAGAGAAACCCAACAGAAACCCACAGAGAAAGAGACATCCACTGGCCAGGTGGTGGGGTCAGCACACTGCTTCACTGCAATTTTTTTTTTTTTAACAAAACAAATTGTTAAAATATTTTAAGTAACATGAGATATTCTGTCTGTATCTGATTACAACTATGCCACTGGTAGAAACTCTCAAGTTAAACAGTTGTGGATGTAAAATGATTCAGTAAAATGAATCAGACTAAATTAAAATGCAAGATTTCTTTTTATTGCATTTGAAGTATTCAGTAGGATGTTGTCAGCATATTATATCATTATACACATCAGTTTCAAAAGTTTGGTTTTTGAACACAGTTCATTTGTTCTATTTCTGTAAACACAAACTCCATCCATCCATCTTCTAACCTGCTTATCCTGACACACAGGGTCTTGCAGGGGTGCTGGAGCCTTTCCCAGCTATCTTGGGCGAGAGGCGGGGTACACCCTGGACTGGACGCCAGTCAGTTGCTGGGCTGACACAGAAAGACAGACAAACCAATCACACTCACATTCACACCTAGGGGCAATTTAGAGTTGTCAATCAATTAACCTGCATGTCTTTGGATTGTGGGAGGAAGCTGGAGTACCCAGAGAGAACCCACGCAGGCACAGGGAGAACATGCATGCAACTCCACACAGAAGGGCCCCAATGTCAGCCGGGTCAGTTCAAACCCAGAACCCTCTTGCTGTGAGGTGACAGTGCTAACACCACTGTGCCGCCCAAAAACACAAACTCATTAACACATTTCAAAAAATAAAATGAAAATATATTTCTATAAAGAAAAAAAAAAAAAACACGTAAATCTCATTTGTATTTCAAATCAAATCTTGATTTGTTCTTACCATGGTGACGTTTCTTCTTCTCAAATCATTCAATATCCATGTATTTGTATCAGACTTTAAATATATTGTTGAATACCATATTTCTACAAACTTACCATTTTAACTTAATATAGACTAAACAGTATTTCATAACTGTATTCTGTGATATGAACTTCACTGTCAGTCTTCTTAATTGTTTGTATTTCTCTACAGCTGTTGAGTCCCATCAGTTCCTCTCAGCTGAGGGAGGTTTTTGTACGACGTTGTATCTCTGTGTGAACGGGCGGCTGTAATCCTGCTGACAATAATAAACTCCTGCATCTTCAGTCTGGACTCCTCTGATGGTCAGAGTGAAGTCAGTTCCAGACTGACTCCCACTGAAGCGATCTGAAACTCCAGACTGACGGGACTGAGCATTACAAATCAAGAGTTTAGGAGCTTCTCCAACTTCATGAAGATACCACTGCAAATCATCAGTAACACCTGAACTGGCTTTACATCTGATGGAGACAGTCTGTCCTGGAACAACAGACTGAGATCCAGGAGACTGAGTCAGAATGATTTCTCCTGATGAACCTGGAAAACATAAAAAACATATTATTGAGACAATGAAAGATGATCAACATCCAAACAGAAGATCATTTCTTTAAGATGGAGAATAGATGGAAGAAGGTCAATGCTGCTTGTTTCAGTGTTTCTCCAGCCAGTGAACTGGACTGTCCTCAACATATCATGCTGTTTCCCTCTCACTACTTGGACAACTGACTACTTCTATCATGCTCGTGTGGACAACCAGAATACCAGGATGCAGTATAGATATTACAAATCAATCTCTTTCGAAAAAGAAATTATTTAATTTTTCATTTACTTAAAAATGTAAAGTTTTTGTATGATAAAGATCTGTCTTGCAAGAGAGATCTGTCTAAGAAGGCAGCATGGAAACAGCAGTAACAGACAACACAAAAAGAGGAAGAAATGTGTCACATTACACTAAAACTGTACAAAATCTACTTTTAAGTTGCAACTATCACCAAAAACTTCCTCCATTTATACAGAAGATTGATTTCAGCTTTGTTCATCTCACTACAACACTGCATCAAACATTATTAACATTGCAAAAGACCAGATATTAAATGCTGATTATTTGTATTACTTAAAAATTTAAATGCTGTCATTATTATAGTAAATTACAGTAAAAGTTGAGAATGACTCAGAGGGCAACATATCTCTGTACTCTCTGTGTTAATGTGGTTCAGGCATCGAACAAGCAGGCTGATATTGTTTCAGTTAGTCAACATTTATCAGCCACTACCATTTAAAATCTTGCCATCTCATAAGACTCCATCGTTGGGTCCTCTGCTGTTAAGACTTTACATGCTGCAGTCACTAAATAGTTGAGGACAAGGGCTTCTATATTCAATTCCTTTCACAAAATTCAGATATAAACCTAAAGCTCCCGTTGTTGTAGAATCTGAAACAGTCAGAAAATGAATATTAATACCAATGCAGGTCTTTGTCTTCGTATACTGTATAGTAGTATCACAAAAACTCTACCACTCCCAAATTCCTTGTGTTCACCTTTTTCCCCTCACTGGATCTTGCCCTAGACTTCTCTTTTTACTCTCTTCCTAGTAATGTCTGCATGCATTTTTTTTTATAGATTTTTTTTCACACCTTTTCTATCTCTGAGATTTCTGCCTCCACCCCAATAAAATGTAACTGTATGAAAGCTTAGAAAATGTCATTTCTTTTAAGAATTTCAAGAGTTACATTTCTGTTGAGAGCCAATGTTGAACACAGTAAATGGAAGTAAATAGATAATCCACAGAACACAGACATACATGGAAAAAAAAAAATTCTGGAGAAATAGTCCAATGAAAGCTGTCCACAGAAAAGACTTTGAAAGTTTCATTCACCTCCTCTAGAAAGGGTTGAGAAATCTCAGTTACATTTCAAAATCAGGTGAAATAAAACATGACTGTTACATTTTGTAACAAGAAACCTGTTTACAGATTTCAGCTTTTATGTTTTAGTGTCTTTATTTTCCAGTTAAAACAAATGACCTGTTTTTACAACTAGCACAGTATGACATGAGTGGAGTCCTGTTATTAAAACATATGATGCCTCTGTCACCTGTTGTAATTTAAAGCACTAAGTATATGGGATCATATCCTAATATGGTGTAAATTGATGGAAAGAACTTTAAACAGTAAACGTCATTGATTTTAATAGAGTGTGTATTTAAAAAAAAATATTGTGTAATTTATGTCAGATTTATTCTTCTCAGGGAAAATGTCTGTGTCTGTATCATGTGTGTGCGTGTGTGTGTGTGTCCTCAGTGAAGTGTATCAGTCTCTGCAGTAGCTTCCAGCTGCAGCTTTCAGTTCAGTTTCTGTTCAGTCTGACTGAGGGAGGTTTTTGTACGACGCTTTTTCACTGTGTGAACACATGCTGACTGTTGGGAAAGTGAAAACTCTGACAGTAATAAACTGCTGCATCTTCAGCCTGGACTCCACTGATGGTCAGAGTGAAGTCAGAGTTTGATCCACTGCCTGTAAAAAGAGCTGGAATACCCTGATGCTCGAGTGCTAGCATGGTAAATGAGCAGTTTAGGAGCTTCTCCATCTCTCTGTTGGTACCAGGCTAAACAGTGCTTGCTGTTCCAAACGTGAACGTTCTGACTGGTCCTACATGAGATGGAGACGGAGCCTCCCAGAGCAGATCTCACTGCTCCAGGCTGAGTCACTGTGATCTGTCCTCTGGACTCTGAGGATACAGAGACAAAAACACAAAGCAGCATCATGGTTTTGTGGGCTTCATTTCAGAGGGACGGATGTTCATAGAGGAGAGGAGTTTGATTCTCTGGACTTTACCTGTGAAGCAGCAGCAGAGGAGAGTCCAGATGAGGACGGAGATCAAAGTGATGTTTTTGATGAGGAGGATTTCTGTGGCTTCTGTTGTCATGAAGGACAGCTGTCAGTCATCCAGTCTTCAACTCTCAGGACTATAAACTCTCCCAGAGCACTGGAGCATGGTGCTGCTGATGCAAAGTGGCTCTCTATGGAAATGCTCTGACTCCAACAGGGACTTGGACTTTTCTGATGTTGCATTTTATCAATGGCTCAATCAACAGAGCAAACTATTGATTAAAAATATATTAGTGTAGTAGTGGAGATAGTTTTGCAGAATATTTTGGGATGTCCCCAAATGCAGTACCACAAAAAGTAATATCAAAGTGGGAAAGATTCAAACAAAATTGGTCTTTTCCATTGATCATAATCCAACATAAATGTGATTATGAAAATGATTTACATTTGTCAGTTGTCTGTTGGGTTTTCAAATTTCAGTTTTTTCCACTGAAAAAAGAAATTATTATTGCTTCTAGATTTTTAACATAACACAAAGACGAGGCTAAAAATATTTAAACAGTTTGTGAATTGGTGTTAATCTCGACTAATTTAACCACGTATTTCATCAACTGCATAAACTTCGAATGTATTTGTGTTCGTTTGTTTGTTTGTGTCAAAGTCAGAGAGCCGTGTCTCTCTACAATGAGAGGTTTTTATATGGCGGCTCAATGAGTTTATATCACTGTGGTACACGTTCGGTGGAGGAACCAGACTGGAAGTTAATTGTAAGAACATTTTGACCTCTCCAATAACCCAATAACCAATTTGTACATGTTTGATTTAAATTTCATAGCTGTAGACTTCACTGTCATGTTATGTCAGATATTTGAAATTTGATGTATTTTCAACAATTCTGTAAAGCTTTGTGCTGTCATTTACCAGACTAAACTCCACTCCAGGAAATAATCTTCTTCCACCAGAAATATTTGTTTTCTTTTTTTCATTGAGGATTCCTGCTTTAATGAAGATAACATCACACCATTTAGGAGGTTTAGGCTTCAGATAAGAAATACTTGAGAGATAGTTAAAATGATAAAAGTCTCACCATCTTCATCTTCTTTTTAATATTTTGAACTAAAGTGTAAAACTCATAATTAATGTCTGCAAACTGAAAAATATACCTTGCACCGTTAAAGTATGCCTCTTAACTTTTTATCTTTAGTGCCGAAACCTGTCTGTTGTCATGGTTCAGCAGTGATGCCTGTCTGTTTCCATGGCTACTGAGGTCAGAGAGGGAAGTGAAAATTTTAAAACCAGCTTCATTCAATCAGAGAAAACCAAAAGAACCAGCAGCCTCCTCTGCTGCACCAACAAGATGGAGGCTGGTTTAGCTCATATAAACTTTATTAATCTCTCTCTCTGCAGTGGGTCAAGTCGCCCCACCCTGACAGTGCTGCCCCCCTCCAGTGAGGAGCTGCAGCAGGGGAAGGCCACGCTCATGTGCCTGGCCAACAAGGGCTTCCCCTCAGACTGGAGTCTGGCCTGGAAGGTGGACGGCAGCAGCAGCAGCAGCTGGGAGGAGAGCAGGAGCCCCGGGGTGCTGGAGGAAGGACGGCCTCTACAGCTGGAGCAGCACCCTGAGGCTCACTGCAGACCAGTGGAGGAAGGTGGGCTCTGTGACCTGTGAGGCCACCCAGGGCTCCCAGACTCCGCTCTCAGAGACACTGAGGAGAGACCAGTGTCCCCAGTCCTGACCTGACTCACTGCTTTGACTCTGATCCTGGTTTCACTCTGATACTGCTCTCAGTCTGTTGAAACTCTCTGTCTTTATTTCCCTCACTCACTCTATACTTACATGTTTCATTTATACATTTAAGCTTTTTTGCTTTTAAGAATTTTGATATTTCAAAGTAATTCAAATAAATTAATCAAAAATCAGTTGTCTTATGTTTTTGTAAAAGTAACAGATGTTGCTGTTTTAATAGTTTCATTAAATGCAGGAAAGACAGAATTCAATCAAGTTTAAGATTTTAAGATTACTTGGGAATCACTGAAGAAAGAAACTGAGTTAATGTAACATTGCATTGTGTATTAATACATGTTAAATATACTTAACATTTTAGAAACATAAATAATATAAATAAAAAATCATGAAATATCCAGTAATGTGACACATACATTATAGAAATACATTCATGATTTTTCATATTCATTCATGTTTTTAAAAACAGAAACTGCTTCATTCCACTGATGGAAATTATTTTGTTTTCAAGTCATCAAATATTTTAAGCAACATCACATACTCTGTCTGTATGTGATGACAAGTGAGCCACTGGTTGAAACTCTTAAAACAGTTATGTAAATGTCCAGGGAGTAAAATGAATCTGAGTAAATCAAAATGATTGTGATTTCTTTTCATTGCATTTGAGGTATTAAGTAGGGTGTCATCAGCATATTATGTCATCATACTCATCAGTTTCAAACAGGTAATTTTAAAATATGACACAGCCCATTTGTTTTATTTCTGGGAACACAAACTCATTAAAAACAAGCCAAAAAAGCTTCCTCTCTCTCTCTCTCTCTCTCTCTCTTTCTATATATATATATATAATTGCTATATATATATATATATATATATATATATATATATATATATATATATATATATATATATATATATATATATATATATATATATATATATATATATATATATATATATATATATATATATATATATATATATATATACACACACATAAAGGTGTGTGTAAAAATGTGTGTGTGTGTGTGTTCATGAACTAGCAACAAGCGGTCTGTTCTTAAATGATATCAGTGATAATCATTTTGTCATTTTAAATCATTTTAATGACAAAACTTCTCATTCATGTGGACTTCAAAGTTATGAAAGAGAGTTCATACTTGACAATCAAAACTGTTTCACCACATGCTCCATTTAATAGCTGTTCTGGAGCTTGATCACATGATCTTCATCAGCAGAATATTTGGCTTTAGACAAGAGGGCCCAAAATGCTGAGGAATGTGAATTTGAAAATGTACTTTTTAGTGAAAACTGGATGACCATCTGCTGAGGAAGATAATGAAGCTCCAAAATACCTACTGGATGAACATGGTAGCTTTTTATGATGCATATAAAAAATCATGTTTTACATCTGTATATGTAGTTATATCATATGGGGTACTTTTGTCTTGATAGGATTCCAGTTGAAATTGTGCTTTTCTTAATGTAAAATTATACATTTAAAATAACATTTTCTGTGATTTGAGAGATTTACAGGTTTTGGTTGGGCAAGCATGACAACCACATTTTCTGATGCTGATCTGTGATCTTCACGTTTTTACTTTTAAATGGTAAAAGTTTAACCCTCCTGTTATGTTCGTTTCTCAGGAACAGCAATGATGTTTCTGAGTCAGTTTGACCCAGGGCATGTTTAATTATCCAGAAGAATCAGAAACAAAAAAATCCCAATAAACATTGTGTATATTTAACTCCATTACTAACCATTTCAATCAGTATATAATGTTCAATGGTGGTCTTTATCGCTCACAGATCATGGTTCAATAAGGATAATTCACTCATTTTTTGTAAAAAAAAAAAAAAAGCAAGTTAAAACTTTTTTTAATGTACATGGGAAAGATCTATATATAAAATACAACAGTTTTACATGACATTAAGTTTTTTTTATTTAATCTTGCATTTTGAATTTTCTTTTTATGGAGTGATGTTGATAAATTAACACAAGACACCTCTTCTGTTCAGGGTCATGAGGATTTGTATTGAAGTCTCACCCTGAACAAGGAGCCCCAGGGTGGCCAGCAGTCCAATCAGGGACATCATCATTGTGCTGCCGGTGTGTCACTGGCTCTGGACAGCCACTGATCAACACTGGCTTCTTTGCAAACACAGAGTCAGACAACTGGAGCTGTTAAGAATCTTAGTTGTTGCAGACTAGGATGGAAATTAGTTCAGCTTTTTCTTATTGGAGTCATCTGAAAGTGTTTAAAGGGCTTAAAGCCTCGTGAATGTAGACATGTTAACTCAGAAGCTACAGCAACTCAAACTCATCAGATCAACTTCACAACACAAATGCACATAAGCACAACTGGCTCAGAATGAATTAATTACTGTACCTTGTCGAAGAAAAGAGTAAAATCCAACCCAAGGTTTGCTGTGATGGAAGTGAAGTTTATTCAGTAATCCAGGAAAACGGTGAGCCATAGTGTCACAGACCAGGTCTGGAACAGAAGACTGACCCAGATCAGCAGAGGGCTGAGGGTCATTTTATACAAGGTTAACAAAGAGTGGACAGACACTATGTAAATTGTGGGTGGTGGTTAACAGACATGTTACAGGATGCAGGAACAAAGGGAGAGGGGGGGGCATTTCCATGTACAATAGGTGAGAAGGAACAGGGATCCAGGAGACATTAAAACATGAGATGCACACCAGGTAAGAGGAAAAAGGGGGGTGTCAAGGCTACTATAATCATGAGATGCGAGCTATGATGATCAAGGGCCTAGCAGGACAGTGTCAGCATGGGGTCAGGAGACGAGGGGTAGAAGCACAGCCAATTCTCAGACAGTCAATATACAGTTGGGGCGTCTACACTAGTAAGAATAATTCTGTACTCTTCCACAACCTCAAAAGATGAATCACTTGACATGACTTTGTCTGTCTGACTCTCAGAGGTGGCATGTGCTTCGAGCAACAGTCTGTATTGAACTAATGTAATGGATGAAGAAAGGGGGACTTAGCTTGATGTTCAGTGTCCCGCAGGGTGGCTGGGCGCTCCCTTAGAGATAGGGTGAGAAGCTCAGGTCACTCGGGAGGAGCTCGGAGTAGAGCCGCTGCTCCTTCACATCGAGAGGAGTCAGCTGAGGTGGCTCGGGCATCTGTTTCGGATGCCCCTGGACGCCTCCCTAGGGAGGTGTTCCAGGCATGTCCCACCAGGGAGGAGGCCTCGGGGAAGACCCAGGACACACTGGAGAGACTATGTCTCTCGGCTGGCCTGGGAACGCCTCGGGGTCCCCCCGGAAGAGCTGGAGGAAGTGTCTGGGGTGAGGAAAGTCTGGGCATCTCTGCTGCCTCCGCGACGCCGGTCCCGGATAAGCAGTGGAAGATGGATGGATGGATGGATACTCTAAGCAAATGTTTGAGATAGGGATGCATTTCCAACTTCACATTAAGGTTTTAGCATAAAACTGTTTAAATGTTTTGATTCCATCATCTGTTTAATTTACCTTCAGAAGGTGTCTCTTTTGAATAGACACTGACTTTTGAGGAGGCTTTGAAGTCTTTGATTCACTTCTGTGTTCTTTCTGTTGGGAGTCATTGTTAAACTTAGGCCCACTGTACCTCAAACTAACCTCATTCACACATTTATTTTGTCCATGTAGACTGTTTTAACACCATTCTGACAGGCCTGTTATGAGAGGAGAAATGTCTTATGATCAAGACTTGTTGGCTTTACCTCATTATAGACTTAGAGGACTGTTATGACCCGGGGTCATAAGATTATGTTCAGTGTCTGTGTCTGTATCTTCCCCAGTGTGTGTTTTGTCTCTCCCTGCCTGAGGGAGGTGCTATTTCTTTGTCCTTCTCCTCCTTCCCTCTTGTGTTCTGTGTAAGGTGGTGGCTGGTGATTGGACGGAGGATCAGCAGGGACCAGGTTTAAAATGGGACCCGCCCATGCCGGCCAGGTGGCTCTCTTTCATTCATCCTACTCCCGACCAGACTGTGGTGTCCTGTGTGTCTTCGTAATTCGAACTGTTGTGTGTGTGGTGCTGCGCGTGTGCGGCGAGACCACTTTTGAGTTTGTTTTTTTGATGCAGTCCAGGTTTTCTTGTAGGGGGGAGAAGCTATTTTCTTTTCGTACATTTTCTCCTGTTTTATGTTCAGGGAGGCAGGTCAGATACCTGTATTTTATTTTTATTATGATGAGGTAAGCTTAGTGGATTTCGTTTTGTTTCTAGAAGGTTTTGTTTGTTGTTTTGGCCGTGCTCCCTCCGACGCCTATATCCCAGTTTTTTTTTTATTTTCAACCAGGACTGGGGATTCACGCTGCACCGAAAACAAAAATACACTTTTATGAGTCAAAGCAAACTCATCTGCAAGCACAGCCGCTTCAGAGAGAGAAGGCACCTTTTACTCATTTAAATAAACTACGATGCGCTCCGGCAAGCACTTTTTAAATTCTTCCAGCAAAACAAGTTCTGCTGGAAGGTCTTGTTTGTTGTTTTGGCCGTGCTCCCCCCGACGCCTATAACCCAGTTTTTTTTTTTGTAAATAAATTTGTTGGACTGCAAAATTATCTTCTGGTCATCCTTGGGAGAAGAGAGGAAGTCACACCCTTTATGTTGTGCCACAGATTCCCCTAGGCTGGGGCGTAACAAGGACTTAGAGCCTTTTGATTGTTGGGAGTCACTGCAGTTGGACATAAGTGGATGCTGTGGACACCTTAAAAAGACAGCAAAGGCACCCTGTTAAATGTGACTTTTCTATTATTCTATGCTTTCTGTTTTATGTGGGTTGTTTTTATCTTTTATTAAGAAGCACATTCGAAGTATGAGGAGATCAACAAAGTGTTGTGGACATAAATGAAATTAATATTCTTTTTTATATTGAAGTACATTTGTTGATCAAATAAAGTATCTGTGTGTGTGTCTGTATGGGTGTGTGTGTGTGTGTCCTCAGTGAAGTGTATCAGTCTCTGCAGTAGCTTCCAGCTGCAGCTTTCAGTTCAGTTTCTGTTCAGTCTGACTGAGGGAGGTTTTTGTACGACGCTTTTTCACTGTTTCACTGTGTGAACACAGCTTGACTGTTGATGTAATGATAACTCTGACAGTAATAAACTGCTGCAGCATCTTCAGCCTGGACTCCACTGATGGTCAGAGTGAAGTCAGAGTTTGATCCACTGCCTGTAAAACGAGCTGGAATCCCTGATGCTCGAGTGCTAGCATAGTAAATGAGCAGTTTAGGAGTTTCTCCATCTCTCTGTTGGTACCAGGCTAAACGGTTTGAGTTATAAACGTTCTGACTGGTCCTACATGAGATGGAGACGGAGCCTCCCAGAGCAGATCTCACTGCTCCAGGCTGAGTCACTGTGATCTGTCCTCTGGACTCTGAGGATACAGAGACAAAAACACAAAGCAGCATCATGGTTTTGTGGGCTTCATTTCAGAGGGACGGATGTTCATAGAGGAGAGGAGTTTGATTCTCTGGACTTTACCTGTGAAGCAGCAGCAGAGGAGAGTCCAGATGAGGACGGAGATCAAAGTCATGTTTTTGATGAGGAGGATTTCTGTGGCTTCTGTTGTCATGAAGGACAGCTGTCAGTCATCCAGTCTTCAACTCTCAGGACTATAAACTCTCCCAGAGCACTGGAGCATGGTGCTGCTGATGCAAAGTGGCTCTCTATGGAAATGCTCTGACTGGCTCCAACAGGGACTAGGGTTACTCTGATCATGCTGTATATCAATGGATCAATAAGTTTATGAATGTATTGATTAGGCATTTTTCAAAACAAGCTTTACATGATTTGAGTTTTGTTATTCCAGACATATTTTGTTTCCAAATGTCTTCTTTGTGATCCAAAAGTGTTGCTAGAAAAAGTCCCATTCATATCAATTAACAGTTAACATATATATAAAATAAACATCTGAGTGAAAATGTGTTGGTTGTGTTTATTGTAACTGTTCATGTCAGCTGACAAAATTTCACAAACAGAGACTATTTTTGTGAGTTTGTTTGTGTCAAAGTCAGAGAGCCGTGTCTCTCTACAGTCAGAGGTTTTTAAATGGCTACGGCGGCTCAATGAGTTTGTATCACTGTGGTACACGTTTTGGTGGAGGAACCAGACTGGATGTTGGAAGTAAGTCACATTTTTTAAACTGTATTGTTTCTTAAGGTTTCTTGTTTTGTTTATTTTATATTCATCATGCCTGAAAAATATTTGCCTTTCCAAATTAAAGTTTTGTACTAATATTTTGTCAAACGAGACAAACCTCACTTTAACACTAAAAATGTAATTCTCATTGTAATAAATATAAAATAGTGAGCTGCAGGATGAATAACTATTTCTAACTTTATGGTAAAGTTGCATCTAGAGGTCTTGTAGGTTTAGTTCAGTCTGTCAAAGTCAGAGAGCCATGTCTCTCTACAGTCAGAGGTTTTTGTACGGCAGCTCAATGAGTTTGTATCACTGTGGTTGACTTTTGGTGGAGGAACCAGACTGGATGTTGGAAGTAAGTTTTTGCACAAATACTAAATACAATATTGTAAAGTTATGTTGTAAATTCAGTTATTTAATATTTGAGGATCATACAGATTATTTGGTTTATTCATAATGCCTTTTATATTCATGTTTTTATTTCTCCTCCTTTATCATGGAGGCTAACTCAGAGCAGCTTTACTCAACTTTTCTTTAAACTTTCCTGTCATACTTGAATTTGATTAAACCTGAAATGTAGAAACCGTAAAACTTTAATCTTACAATAAAAACAATTGTCAGTATTAGCTGTTATTTTTTCACCACAGTGATAAATGTTTATTGAAATGAATCAACATTCATTTTTAACTCAGAGAAGTCAATGATTTGTGTTTGAAAATGTCTCAAAATCGCTGATCTCTTCGTTCTGTCATATATTTTTTTCAAATTTCGGTTTGCCAAATAATGATTTAAAATCCACATGAACAACATGTTTGTATCACTTTATTCTCTGCATGTGTTTGGTTTTCCACTAAATACTTTCAAGTCATATGAAGTTCTGGATTTTGAACAAGTTTTGTTAGAAAGTTTAAAACTTTAATGTTTCCAGCACAGTTTGATATATTTCAGGTTATTTTGTGTGGTGATTGTCTCTGTGCTGATGTGCATGAGAGGCTTCTTAAAGGGAAGTGAAACAATGTGTGAGTGACTGGTGACTGGTGGAGCAGAAAAACACCTGACAGAAACTCCTTAAAGGAGAAAATCAACTCTCACACAGTAAAGTTGTCCAAGTGTCTGCTGTTTGATTGGCAGCTGTGTGGTCCCTGTCCTCTAAGCTGATTGGTGTCTCCTAGGTGACGTCCCGTCCCACCCTGACGGTGCTGCCCCCCTCCAGTGAGGAGCTGCAGCAGGGGAAGGCCACGCTCATGTGCCTGGCCAACAAGGGCTTCCCCTCAGACTGGAGTCTGGCCTGGAAGGTGGACGGCAGCAGCAGCAGCAGCTGGGAGGAGAGCAGGAGCCCCGGGGTGCTGGGGAAGGACGGCCTCTACAGCTGGAGCAGCACCCTGAGGGCTCACTGCAGACCAGTGGAGGAAGGTGGGCTCTGTGACCTGTGAGGCCACCCAGGGCTCCCAGACTCCGCTCTCAGAGGACACTGAGGAGAGACCAGTGTCCCCAGTCCTGACCTTACTCACTGACTCACTGCTTTGACTCTGATCCTGGTTTCATTCTGTTTCTGCTCACAGTCTGCACTCTCTGACTTTCTCTCTGTTTCTTTTTATACGTTTCAACATTCATGTTTTCTTGCTTGTTGTGTTGTTGATGGTTTTCATGGTTAAAAGCAATAAAGATTAGCTCAAATCATGGTTTTCTTCTTCCTTCTGATATTTATTCAGTGCCAAGTCTTGTGACTCCTTATGTTTGCTGTATATTTTTCATACTAGGAACACTTACGAGAAAAGGACATAAAGGCATAATATTAATAATAGTAACTTTCTTTTATGCTTTAATGATTGAAAAAAAATCTTCATTGCTATTCAAGGTTTGTGTCTTATGAATGAAACAACCCAATTATCTTGTATCACTGAAGTCTGCTCTTAATGATTCATATTGAATGAATCTAACCTGTAAGTGAAAATGATCCTAATATTTAAAACTCAGAATGAATGCAAGAATATAAAAAAATAGATTAGAAATAAAACACAGGATATCATCTGCATAAAGTGATAAAATATGACTCTGACTGTGAATATGACATTTTAACACCAGGAGTATTTAAATGACAGAGTACTGATTCATCAAAGGGCTTAATGTAAGAGATGATATCAGTGTCTGATATCATCCAAATTAACAGAGTCTGTGAATATCAAAGAAAAACTTCTCTCAAATATTTATTTTAAATTAATACAAATAGATTCATTAAATCCACACAGACTGGGTTTATCTAAATCAGATGAGTATTTCATAACATAAGGTGATGTCTTTTAAAAAGAATAAAGGGATTATGTAAATATCACTTCTCATAGCCTTGTTAGGGCTCACAGTGTCTCTGTTTTCCTGTGGTATCATAAAGCAGGAGCTGTTGTAAAAGGATGAAATGAGGCCATTTTATTCAGAAGATGTGAGTCTGTGCTACGTGACGTCCTTCACAGCTGTCATGTCTATCCTGCTCTGCTTTGATGGGACGTGGCAGAAACTGTGGTAAAAAGTAACTAAAGACTTGCATGTTAAGAGAGACTTTTCTTTTGTTTGTGCATTTTCCTACTGTTTCTGTTTGATATTTTTCATTAAAAAGCAAACCTGTAATGCTTCATATGAAGCGATTAGCGAGCTGTTTTTCTTACCCACGAAGAAGAAGCCTATTCCGACAGGCTCCGATGACGGCCGAATGATTCCAGATCTTAACAATGCCTCTATGTACTACTCCGTGGCCTACTCTCCAGCCCCGAGTTGGAGTACAGCCTGGCCTTAGGTAGGGGGGCCCCCGGGATGAGGTCTATCACACAGTCTGAGCTCCTGTGAGGAGGCAAAGAGGTACTTTGGCCAGGTCAGGGTAATCGCTGAGATCAGGATTGGACAAAGAAGCATCGTTGAGGACAGGACCACTCCAACCACTCTCCGCAGCCAGAGTCCGAAATTCGATGGCATTGTCGACGACCTGCCGGACTATAAACTCTCCCAGAGCACTGGAGCATAGTACTGCTGATTCAAACTGGCTCTCTATGGAAATGCTCTGACCATCTCCAACAGGACGAGACAGATACTGTCCATCAGCAGGTCATTTCATGCTGGGTCTGTCTCTATCAGATCAGAAGTATGTTACGATATTAAGTGTTGACCTTAAAATGAAATTAAGGGATTTTGTAAACATTAAATTTTATAGTTGCCAGTACCGCCTCACCTGTTTAGCTGAAAACTAAAGCAGACAGGAGCTGGTCTAAAAGGATAAATGAGACCAATTAAAAGGCAACTGTGAGTCTATGCTACATTATTAAATGCTTGAAAGTAAAGGTTGCAGTTTCTTTGAGGCCGTGGCTCCAAAACTTGGAAACGCTTCAGCTGGTCTAATGGTCTGGAGAAACTGTTGGAAAAAGCAGCTAAAGGTTCACATAGTGAATATTTTTGTTTATGCTTCTGCTGTGACTGTATCTTAAACAACAAGGGTTACAAATTAATGGAAAGACCAACATGAAGTGTCTTAGTTTGGACTAAGCCCACCACAAGCCTCCAGAACAGCTTCAAGACAAGTCTTTAGGGCTCTGCTAGAGGGATGGACATCATTCCTCCTCAAGATATTCCATCATTTATAACCTTTATTTAAGTAGGTGATCTCATGGAGATCAAGATCAATGTTGCAAGAGAGACCTGAGTAGAGTCAATAGAGAGAAAGTCAAACACAGACAGACAAGACAAAATGACACACAGCATCAGAGACAGTTACAGATATCACTACAGAAGCTGCAGCTTTCAGTTCAGTTTCTGTTCAGTCTGACTGAGGGAGGTTTTTGTACGACACTTTTTCACTGTGTGAACACATACTGACTGTTGGGATAGTGAAAACTCTTACAGTAATAAACTGCTGCATCTTCAGTCTGGACTCCTCTGATCAGAGTGAAGTCTTTCTGATGCGCTGTTGCACTAAAACGATCTGAAACTCCAGGCTGACGTGCTGTAGTATCGTAAATCAGGAGTTTAGGAGTTTCTCCTGTTTTCTGAAGGTACCAGTTGATGTCATCACCTATAGGTGTACTGGCTTTACATCTGATGGAGACAGTCTGTCCTGGAACAACAGACTGAGATCCAGGAGACTGAGTCAGGATGATTTGTCCTGATGAACCTGGAAAACATGAAAAAGAGGAGGAGAAGGGTTATTGAGACAAATCCAACTTGGAGAAAGATGATCAATATCCAAACAGAAGAGGATCATTTCTTTAAGATGGACAATAGATGGAAGAAGGTCAATGGTGCTTGTTTCAGTGTTTCTCCATCACAGCAGAACATCATTGTGGTGAACCTGGTTGCATCCTGAAGCAAAGTTTTCACAAGAGAGTCTCACCCTGAACAAGGAGCCCCAGGGTGGCCAGCAGTCCAATCAGGGACATCATCATTGTGCTGCCGGTGTGTCAGTGGCTCTGAAAGGCCTGGACAGCCACTGATCAACACTGGCCTCTTAACGGCTGGGAGCAGAGAGGCAGGACACATATGCAAACACAGAGTCAGTCAACTGGAGCTGTCCTCAACATATCAGGCTGTTTCCTCTTTACTGTTAAGAGTGTACCCCTACATAGTTATATATTTAACACGAGGAATGTTATGTATGTGGGGTTTTTGGACTACTTTGTGTGCTTGTGGTGTGTTTCCTTCTGCCTCCTGTGGGAGGTTCCTTCTTTTTAGAGTGAAGAGGCGTGGCTACCTGCTGACTGGAGGCTGACACACCTGAACCACATTTCATATTTCTCATCACACTCCTTTTTAAGCCGGAGCAGGGCTTCTCTTCGACGCTGGATTGTTCCACTATCTGTGGTAACGCTCTCGCTGCTGTGTTCACAGTTTCTGTGTTTAAACTCTTGCTTCTTGTGTGCTTTTCTAGTGACCCTTGTGCTCCGTTGTTTTCTGCCTCAGATACTCACCTGTGTCCCGGATTTCTCTCCAGCCAGTAACCTGCCAGCCACGCCGCTCTGCCTTCCACTCCTCAACTTACCGGACCGCCTTTTGACTTACCTTTTGTTTAATTCTGATTAAATCAACTTTAAACCGCCCTCCGCTTCGGGTCTGCTTCTGGGTTCTCTTTTTTTTCAAACAGAGACTTAACAGAACAATCCAGCCAGCATGGACCCAGCCGACCCAGGTGCCATTACTAAAGCTCTCAGTGCCCAGGGGATCATCGTGGGGAAGCATGACTCGCAAATTCAGGAGATGGTGGACACCCTTCGCGACCTATCTAACAGCATGGCCAGGATGCAGACTCAACTTAGTCTACTCACTCCTGGCTCAGCAGGCTCAGAAGGAACTCCACCAGGCCTTAGCTCTTCCCTGGCTGCCGGATCAACTGTTTCAACCCCACGTGAGCCTTTTGTTCCTACCCCTGAGTCTTATGCTGGTGATTTAGGTTCGTGCAGTCGTTTCCTTTTTCAGTGTTCTATTGTGTTTGTACAGCAGCCCTCCTCCGTACTACTCATCTGATAACGCCAAGATTGGTTATGTGGTAAATCTTCTTCGTGGCAAAGCTAGTGATTGGGCTACTGCGCTTTGGCAAGCTAATTCACCGGTTCTCCAGTCTTTTGATTCTTTCATAGCTGAAATGAAAGAAAGTTTTTGATCATCCTGTTCAGGGCCAGGAAGCGGTTAAACGCCTTTTAGACCTTCGCCAGGGCTCACAGTCAGTGGCGGCCTACTCTGTCGACTTCAGCATCTTGGCTGCAGCATCAGGTTGGGATAGCCTAGCCCTCAAGGGGACTTTTTTACAAGGGTCTAGCTGAGAAAATTAAGGACGAACTCTCCCTTAGGGATGAACCAGATTCGCTAGACTCCTTAATCTCCTTGGCCATAAGAATAGACAACAGATTCAGACTCAGAGAACGACAAAGGGAAAGAGGGACGTTGATGCCTAAGTTAGCCCAACCAGCTAGTGCTAGTGCTAGTCCTCCTCTACCCCTGTCTCTTGCTCCCTCCCCACACTCACCTCCGCCAGTAGCTCTGCCTTCGGTTTCTGAGGAGCCCATGCAGCTTGGCCGGGCTAAGCTCTCCCCTGCCGAGAGGCTTCGGAGAATGCAGGGTAAATTGTGTTTGTACTGTGGATGTTCAGGCCACCTTTTGGCATCCTGCCCAAAAGCCTCGGCTCACCAATAAACGAGGGGGTTTTGGTGAGCCGAACTCCTCCTTCCCTCTCCACTTCACTCGATACCTCCAAGCAGCTAACTGTCCCTGGAATTTTGTTACTGCGTCAGTCGTCTCTGCCTCTCTCGGCCCTTATAGACTCAGGAGCTGATGATGATAATTTTATTGATGCAGAATTTGGCCTCCCAAGCTAACCTAACTTTCGAGCCCCTAGTAACCCCTAAGATTGTAAACGCTTTGGACGGTAGATTACTAGCTTCGGTAACACACCAAACCACTCCAGTAACCTTGTTGTTGTCAGGAAACCATCGTGAAACACTCTCTCTGCTAGTTATCTCCTCTCCTTCCTATCCCCTGGTGCTTGGTCTCCCCTGGTTGAAAGGCTCACAACCCCAACATAGACTGGTCTACCTGTACTATAACCAGTTGGAGCCCCTTCTGTCTCGCTAACTGCCTCCATTCAGCCAGCCCTTCACCTCCACCCTTGGAACCTACCATCTCAGAAGTTCCAGATCTCTCTTCTGTTCCCTCAGTCTACCACGACCTGGCTCCCGTCTTCAGCAAAGCAAAGGCCACCTCCCTTCCCCCTCACAGGCCCTATGACTGCCCCATTGACCTGCTCCCTGGTGCTTCTCTCCCTACCAGCAGACTTTACAATCTCTCTCGGCCTGAAAGAGAGGCCATGGAAAAATATATTAGTGAATCTCTGGCTGCAGCAGGCCTGATCAGACCCTCCTCATCTCCACTCGGCGCTGGATTCTTTTTTGTTGAGAAGAAGGACAAGACCCTTCGACTGTGCATCGACTTCCGTGGGTTAAATGACATCACCATTAAAAATAAGTACCCTCTGCCTCTCATTGATCCCGCCTTCGAGCCCTTTCATCAAGCAACCATTTTTAGCAAACTGGACTTGAGAAATGCCTACCACCTTGTCCGCATCAGAGAGTGAGATGAGTGGAAGACCGCCTTCAACACCCCCCTTGGACACTTTGAATACCAGGTAATGCCTTTTGGCTTAACCAATGCCCCGGCTGTTTTTCAAGCCATGATAAATGACGTCCTCCGGGACATGCTCAACCGTTTCATCTTTGTTTATCTCGACGACATCCTCATCTTCTCTCGTTCTCTCCCTGAACACACCCAACACGTCCGCCAGGTCCTCCAACGCCTACTGGAAAACCAACTCTTCGTGAAGGCAGAAAAATGTGAATTCCATGTCTCCAAGGTCAGTTTTCTTGGCTTCATTATCGCTCTCCTGGGCAACTTCATCCAGACCCCTCCAAAATAAAAGCAGTAGAAAACTGGCCCACTCCCTCCACTCGTAAAAACTGCACTGCAACAGTTCCTAGGCTTTGCCAACTTTTATCGCAGGTTCATTCGCAACTACTCTGAGTAAGGTAGCGGCAGCACCCCTCACCTGTTTAACTTCCACTACCAAGCCATTCCTCTGGACCCCTGAGGCTGAGAGGGCATTCACCCTGTTAAAGTCACTGTTCACCAGTGCTCCCATCCTCTCTCACCCTGATCCCTCACTCCAGTTCATTGTTGAGGTTGACGCTTCAGAGACAGGTATTGGAGCGGTTCTATCCCAACGCTGCCCTGTGGATCAAAAGGTTCATCCCTGTGCTTTTTTCTCTCGTCGCTTAACTCCTGCTGAAAGGAATTATGATGTGGGGAACCGTGAGCTTTTGGCAGTGGTCCTGGCATTGCAAGAATGGCGGCACTGGCTGGAGGGAGCTGAAGCAACCTTTTCTGGTTTGGACTGATCACAAGAACTTAGCCTACCTGCGCTCCGCAAAGCGCCTCAACCCTCGCCAAGCCCGTTGGGCCCTGTTCCTGAGCAGGTTTGAGTTCACCCTCACCTACCACCTGCCCCGGCTCACATAACACCAAGCCTGATGCGCTCTCCCGACAGTTCTCTCTAGACACCTCACCATCTGAGCCAGCCAGTATCCTTCCTCCCTCGTGCATAGTTGGAGCTGCATCGTGGGATATTGAAACCCAGGGTCCAAGAAGCCCTGAAGGATCACCCAGCACCCAACAACTGTCCCAAAGACCGACTGTTTGTCCCCAGTAACCTTCGCTCTCTTGTGCTCCAGTGGATCCACACCTCTAAATTCAGCTTGTCACCCTGGCATTCGTCGGACCCTCTTCCTCCTTCAGCAACGCTTCTGGTGGCCCAGGATGGCTCAAGAGACACCCAGGAATACATCAATGCCTGCTCCTGTCTGTGCCCGTGGCAAATCCTCTCACCGTGCTCCAGCTGGGTTCCTCAAACCCCTTCCTATTCCTCACCGCCCTTGGTCTCATATTGCTGTGTGACTTCGTCTCTGGTCTCCCACCATCCCAAGGTAACACAGTCCATTCTAACTGTAGTTGATCGTTTTTCAAAGAGTGTCCATTTCATTCCCCTCCCCAAGCTCCCTTCAGCACTGGAAACGGCTAGCCTGCTGACAGATCACGTCTTCCGCCTCCATGGTCTACCTACTGACATTGTTTCTGACCGAGGTCCCCAGTTCACTTCTCAGGTATGGACAGCTTTTTGCAAAGCACTTGGTGCAACTCCCAGCTTGTCCTCTGGTTATCATCCACAGTCCAACGGCCAGACAGAGCCAGGCCAACCAGAGCCTGGAGACCGCTCGCTCTCGCTGCGTTGCTGCTCGTAACCCTTGGCCTCCTGGAGCACGCAGCTAGCCTGGGTGGAATATGCACACAACTCTCTCTCTAACTCCTCTACAGGTATGTCCCCATTTATGGCTGCTAACGGCGGCTTTCAACCTCCCCTTTTCCCCAGTCAGGAGGAGGACACGGCTGTTCCCTCCGTCCAAGCCCACCTCCACTTGCAGATGCCTGGAGTCGGAGTCTGGCGCGCCGTTAGAGCCGCTTTGGTTCGTTCCTCCACTCGCAGCTGCCAGAAGTCGGCCAACAAACTACATGCCATTCACTCCTAGTGAGCTTTGCCCATTCCCTCCGACTCCCCTCCTCCCCCCCAGCCCACTCATTGATGGACACCCAGCATACTTTCAGGTTAAGGAGGTACTGGACGTTCGGCGCCTTGGGGTCAAGTGGCTACCAATATCTGGTTGATTGGGAGGGGTACGGTCCGGAGGAGCGCTCTTGGATCTCTCGCAAACTCATTTTGGATAATGTACTGTTGAGAGACTTTTATTCTAAGCATCCTGACAAGCCTGAAATTAGTCAAAGGCCGCCAGAAAGCGTCCGTTAGAGAGGGGGGGTACTGTTGTTATGTATGTGGGGTTTTTGGACTACTTTGTGTGCTTGTGGTGTGTTTCCTTCTGCCTCCTGTGGGAGGTTCCTTCTTTTAGAGTGAAGAGGCGTGGCTACCTGCTGACTGGAGGCTGACACACCTGAACCACATTTCTCATCACCCTTTTTAAGCCGGAGCAGGGCTTCTCTTCGACGCTGGATTGTTCCACTATCTGTGGTAACGCTCTCGCTGCTGTGTTCACAGTTTCTGTGTTTAAACTCTTGCTTCTTGTGTGCTTTTCTAGTGACCCTTGTGCTCCGTTGTTTTCTGCCTCAGATACTCACCTGTGTCCCAGGATTTCTCTCCAGCCAGTAACCTGCCAGCCACGCCGCTCTGCTTCCACTCCTCAACTTACCGGACCGCCTTTTGACTTACCTTTTGTTTAATTCTGATTAAATCAACTTTAAACCGCCCTCCGCTTCTTCGGGTCTGCTTCTGGGTTCTCTTTTTTCAAACAGAGACTTAACAAGGAAGATCAAATGATATGATTGAAAGCTCCACATAAGCTACAAGATGAGCACCATGTGTTCCACGTAGTATAGATAACATGTGTTACTGGATATGGCATTTTTTAAATATGCAGTTAGAGTTATACATATGTTTGTATGTAGATGATGTTATGTTATATAGCAAAGGTCACTTCTGTCTTTTGTCTTTTTGATGATTCCAGTTGATATTGGTCCAGTGATTTGTTGACAGTTTAGTTCTGTCTTTCCACTTTGGCAGTGTGGTCTTGTCTGACAGTGGTTGGTGATCTTGATATTGACGCTGGTTTAACATAATTGTTTGTTTTATTGTAATTTGGAGATGTAACCAACTTAAGCAATGATGGGGTCTCCATCATGTGAGCAGGGCCAGAAAACTCAACAATCATCATCACTTACAACTGAATGGTTTCTTTGTCTCAGGTAGTAAAAGTCTGTGAGCAGAAATGTGAGGTCTTCATGCTGCACTTTAAGAACTTCTCATTCATGGTTGACTTAAAAGTTGAGAAAGAAAGTTCATGCTTGTCAATCAAAACTATTTCACCATTAAATAGATGTTCTGGAGCTTTGGATCAAATTACATGATCTTCCTCAGCAGTTGGATTTCACACAGGTGTTATTGAATTTTTGGCTTTAAACAAAAATGCTCAGGAATGTGAATTTGAAAATGTACTTTTCAGTGAACATTTGGTGACTCCATCAGCTGAGGAAGATCATGGGATATGACTGAAAGCCTAAAAATAGCTACTGGATGAACATTGTGGCATTTTATATTGTATATAAAAAGATTATATTAATATGATATACATAGGCAGGGCGGCACAGTGGTGTAGTGGTTAGCACTGTCGCCTCACAGCAAGAGGGTTCTGGGTTTGAACTTACCGGCTGACGGGCCCTTCTGTGTGGAGTTTGCATGTTCTCCCTGTGCCTGCGTGGGTTCTCTCTGGGTACTCCAGCTTCCTCCCACAATCCAAAGACATGCAGGTTAATTGGCGACTCTAAATTGCCCCTAGGTGTGAATGTGAGTGTGAGTGGTTTGTCTGTCTTTCTGTGTCAGCCCTGTGACTGACTGGCGTCCAGTCCAGGGTGTACCCTGCCTCTCGCCCAAAGATAGCTGGGACAGGCTCCAGCACCCCCTGTGACCCTGTGTGTCAGGATGAGCAGGTATAGATAATGGATGGATATATGTAGGCACAGTTATATCATAAACAGCAAAGTTTATTATGATTTCAATTGAAAATCTGCCTTTCTTAATATAAGTTTATATATTTAAAATTTCTCTATATAAAGCAGAGGTAAGAAGTTATGCCCAAGACATTCCTCTGCTTCAGACTGGCTCCTTCTGAGTATTCAGAAGATCAGAACAAAGAGATTATAATGACATATGGATTAACTTGGGCTCCATCCAAAATATATTTTTTATCAAGAAAGTTGGTTAAATGCATTTTAACAGGTCATTAAAGTGGGGGTTAATGGAGGATAAAATTGTGTGATTATGTGTGTGTGTGTGTGTGTGTGTGTGTGTATGTGTGTGTGTGTGTGTGTGTGTCCTCAGTGAAGTGTATCAGTCTCTGCAGTAACTTCCAGCTGCAGCTTTCAGTTCAGTTTCTGTTCAGTCTGACTGAGGGAGGTTTTTGTACGACGCTTTTTCACTGTGTGAACACATGCTGACTGTTGGGATAGTGAAAACTCTGACAGTAATAAACTGCTGCATCTTCAGCCTGGACTCCACTGATGGTCAGAGTGAAGTCAGAGTTTGATCCACTGCCTGTAAAACGAGCTGGAATCCCTGATGCTCGACTGCTTAGCATAGTAAATGAGCAGTTTAGGAGTTTCTCCATCTCTCTTTGTACCATGGTACCAGGCTAAACGGTAGTTTGAGCTTATAAACGTTCACATGACTGGTCCTACATGAGATGGAGACGGAGCCTCCCAGAGCAGATCTCACTGCTCCAGGCTGAGTCACTGTGATCTGTCCTCTGGACTCTGAGGATACAGAGACAAAATCACAAAGCAGCATCATGGTTTTGTGGGCTTCATTTCAGAGGGACGGATGTTCATAGAGGAGAGGAGTTTGATTCTCTGGACTTTACCTGTGAAGCAGCAGCAGAGGAGAGTCCAGATGAGGACGGAGATCAAAGTCATGTTTTTGATGAGGAGGATTTCTGTGGCTTCTGTTGTCATGAAGGACAGCTGTCAGTCATCCAGTCTTCAACTCTCAGGACTATAAACTCTCCCAGAGCACTGGAGCATGGTGCTGCTGATGCAAAGTGGCTCTCTATGGAAATGCTCTGACTGACTCCAACAGGGACTTCGGATTACTCTGATCATGCTGTTTATCAATTAAACAATATGTTTATTAATCTGTTGATCAGGCACTTTTAAAAACCAGTTTTACATGATTTGGGGTTTGTTGTTCGAGATGTTTTTTGTCGAATGAACATTAATTAATTTAAAATATTAAAACATATAACATATTTGTGGAAATGTATTTCTATTGTGTTTACTGTAACTTTTCAAGTCAGCTGAAAAATCTTCCAGAGCAGATTATTGTCGGTGAGTTTGTTTGTCAGTCAGAGATTCGTGTCTCTCTACAGTCAGAGGTTTTTGTACGGCGGCTCAATGAGTTTGTATCACTGTGGTGGACTTTTTGGTGGAGGAACCAGACTGGATGTTGGAAGAAAGTTTTTGCAATACAAATACTAAATAGTAAAGTAATTTTTAAATTGACTTGTTTAATATTTGAGGAACAGAAAGATTTCTTTATTTATTCATAATACCTCTTATGTGCATGTTTGTATGTCTCCTTCTTTATCATGGAGGCTAACTCAGAGCAGGTTTTCTTTAAACATTCCTGTCATTCTTGAATTTGAACAACTTGAAGTGTAGAAATGTTAAAACTTTAATCTTACAATAAAATATTTTTCAAGATTAGCTTCAATTTATTCAATTTTATAGCCACCCTCTGTTTTGCAGACTAGTAGCAGTATCAATATTTGTCATCTGACTAAAATTTAAATAGTGATATTTTCCTGCTTCTAATGATGCTGACACTGTTTCAGATTATAAAGTTTGAATTAATTTACCAAAAACAATGTAAAGACAATCAAAAAATCACACCCTCTCAATCTTCACTTATGACTCACTAAAAGTGTGTGGTGGAGTCTGTCTGCAGAGACTCTGCTGCCCCCTGCCTTTATTTTTTTATTTTTCTGTGCTCTGGACATTTCTGGGCATCAACCCTTGATCAGAGGTAGAGATGGGAATCAAGATCTTATATAATCCAATGCATCAGAATCATTAGCCTCTGAACTTATCAATTCCTTCCAACAATTTAATCAATGACATCAAACTCATGTTTACATTGCTGGACACTTGCAACAAGAATCAGAAAGATGAAAAATATTTTTTATGTTAGTAAAATTATCATTTCAAGTGTGTTGTCAGTATTTTATTCATTTTTAAATGTTCATAGTGATGTGTTTGCATAAAGCAAAAAAAGGAAAAATTAAGGGACAACTAAGAGTCACTGTTTAAAAACTGGATTCAAAATATTTTATTTTAGATTAGTAAATGAGTTTGATTTTGCTGAAAGAAAAAAACACAGCATGCTATAATAAAGTATCAGGATCATTTATTTTTACTTTAAAAATGAACTCTAATTAATTAAGTCTAAATTTAGTGATCAGCTCAATATTCTTTAAGTTCAGTTACATCAGAAAAATAACATTTCTCTTGACACCCTGAGAAAATAATTAAAAAAAAGCACTTATGTGTCGTCGTTGACTGTTGAAAGAGTCAACATCTAACTCTGACTGTTTGACTCAAACTCAGAGTCAAGTACTGCTTTAAAAAGACAAAAATAAAAAGATATTTTAATAAAGTCATAAATTGTCTGTCTGTATAAAATATCCAGTTAAATGTGTTTGAGAGAAACAGAAGTGATATGTTGTTGTGGTTTAGTTTCTCTGCAGCTGTTGAGTCCCATCAGTTCCTCTCAGCTGAGGGAAGGTTTTTGTACAACGTTGTATCTCTGTGTGAACGGGAGGCTGTAATCCTGCTGACAATAATAAACTCCTGCATCTTCAGTCTGGACTCCTCTGATGGTTAGAGTGAAGTCAGTTCCAGACTGACTCCCACTGAAGCGACCTGAAACTCCAGACTGACGGGACTGAGCATTAGAAATCAAGAGTTTAGGAGCTTCACCAAGTTTATGAAGGTACCACTGCAAATCATTAGTAACACTTGAACTGGCTTTACATCTGATGGAGACAGTCTGTCCTGGAACAACAGACTGAGATCCAGGAGACTGAGTCAGGATGATTTCTCCTGATGAACCTGGAAAACAGAGAAAAAGAGGAGGAGAAGGGTTATTGAGACAAATCCAACTTGGAGAAAGATGATCAACATCCAAACAGAAGAGGATCATTTCTTTAAGATGGACAATAGATGGAAGAAGGTCAATGCTGCTTGTTTCAGTGTTTCTCCATCACAGCATAACATCATTGTGGTGAACCTGGTTGCATCCTGAAGCAAAGTTTTCACAAGAGAGTCTCACCCTGAACAAGGAGCCCCAGGGTGGCCAGCAGTCCAATCAGGGACATCATCATTGTGCTGCCGGTGTGTCAGTGGCTCTGAAAGGCTTGGACAGCCACTGATCAACACTGGCCTCTTAACGTCTGGGAGCAGAGAGGCAGGACACATGTGCAAACACAGAGTCATACAACTAGAGCTGTTAAGAATCTTAGTCATTGCAGACTAAGATGAAAATTAGTTCAGCTTTTTCTTATTGGAGTCATCTGAAAGTGTTTAAAGGGCTTAAAGCCTCGTGAATGTAGACATGTTAACTCAGAAGCTACAGCAACTGCAAACTCATCAGATCAACTTCACAACACAAATGCACATAAGCACAACTGGCTCAGAATGAATTCATTACTGTACCTCAAAAGATGAATGACTTGACATGACTTTGTTTGTCTGACTCTCAGAGGTGGCATGTGCTTCGAGCAACAGTCTGTATTGACCTAATGTAATGGATGAAGAAGGGGGGACTTAGCTTGATGTTCAGTGTCATCTTTAACTGCTGCTGACATTATGGACTTGAACAAGGGAAGACAAGTATTTTGTGATATATAATTGGATATCATCGGTATACAAAATAATTTTGTTGGCGTTACTCTAAGCACGACCGGGTCGTGGAACACTGGACAAGCTCTATACCCCTCACAGGGTGCTGGAGGGTTTATGGGAGTTTGCTTGCCCAACCAGTCCACATGTGCTTTGTGGATCTGGAGAAGGCATTCGACCGTGTCCCTCGTGGTATTCTGTGGGGAGTGCTCCGTGAGTATGGGGTCCAGGGGGCCTTTGCTAAAGGGCTGTTCGGTCTCTGTACGACCGGAGCAGGAGAGCTTGGTTCGCATTGCCGGCAGTAAGTCAGACCTGTTCCCAGTGCATGTTGGACTCCGGCAGGGCTTCCCTTTGTCACCGGTTCTGTTCATAATCTTTATGGACAGGATTTCTAGGTGTTGTCATAAGCCAGGGGCTGGAGGGAGTCCGGTTTGGGAACCACAGGATTTCATCTCTGCTTTTTGCAGATGATGTTGTCCTGTTGGCTTTAACTTCATCAATCAAGCCAGGAAGAGATGGAGCGTGAGATTGACAGGCGGATTGGTGCAGGCGTCCGCAGATTATGCGGTCGGCAATGTACCGGACCGTAGTGGTGAAGAAGGAGCTGAGTCGAAAGGAAGCTCTCGATTTACCAGAGTCAATCTACCTTCCCACTCTCACCTATGGTCATGAACTTTGGGTAATGAAAGGACAAGATTGCGGATACAAGGCGGCCGAAATGAGTTTCCTCCGCAGCTTTTTCAGGGGTGGCTGGGCGCTCCCTTAGAGATAGGGGTGAGAAGCTCAGTCACTTGGGAGGAGCTCGGAGTAGAGCCGCTGCTCCTTCACATCGAGAGGAGTCAGCTGAGGGTGGCTTGGGCATCTGTTTCGGATGCCCCCTGGACGCCTCCCTAGGGAGGTGTTCCAGGCATGTCCCACCGGGAGGAAGCCCAGGAAGACCCAGGCCCAGACCTAGGAACGCCTCGGGGTCCCCTCGGAAGAGCTGGAGGAAGTGTCTGGGGTGTGAGGGAAGTCTGGGCATCTCTGCTCAGACTGATGCCTCCGTGCGACCTGGTCCCGGATAAGCGGTGGAAGATGGATGGATGGATGGATACTCTAAGCAAATGTTTGAGATAGGGATGCATTTCCAATTTCACATTAAGGTTTTAGCATAAAATTGTTTAAATGTTTTGATTCCATCATCTGTTTAATTTACCTTCAGAAGGTGTCTCTTTTGAATAGACACTGACTTTTGAGGAGGCTTTGAAGTCTTTGATTCACTTCTGTTTCTTTCTGTTGGGAGTCATTGTTAAACTTAGGCCCACTGTACCTCATACTAACCTCATTCACACGTTAATTTTGTCCATGTAGACTGTTTTAACACCATTCTGACAGGCCTTTATGAGAGGAGAAATGTCTTATGATCAAGACTTGTTGGCTTTACCTCATTATAGACTTAGAGGACTTAGAGCCTTTTGATTGTTGGGAGTCACTGCAGTTGGACATAAGTGGATGCTGTGGACACCTTAAAAAGACAGCAAAGGCAACCTGTTAAGTGTGACTTTTCTATTATTCTATGCTTTCTGTTTTATGTAGGTTGTTTTTATCTTTTATTAAGAAGCACATTCGAAGTACGAGGAGATCAACAAAGTGCGAAGTGTTGTGGACATAAATGAAATTAATATTCTTTTTTATATTGAAGTACATTTGTTGATCAAATAAATAAAGTATCTGTGTGTGTGTGTGTGTGTGTGTGTGTGTGTGTGTGTGTGTGTGTCTGTCCTCAGTGAAGTGTATCAGTGTATCAGACTTTTCTGATGGTGTATTTTATCAATGGCTCAATCAACAGAGCAAACTATTGATTAAAAATATATTAGGGCTTATTTGTTTGAGGCTCCATCTTGAGTGTAGTGGAGATAGTTTTGCAGAATATTTTGGGATGTCCCCAAATGCAGTACCACAAAAAGTAATATCAAAGTGGGAAAGATTCAAACAAAATTGGTCTTTTCCATTGATCATAATCCAACATAAATGTGATTATGAAAATGATTTACATTTGTCAGTTGTCTGTTGGAGAGTTTTCAAATTTCAGTTTGTTCCACTGAAAAAGAAATTATTATTGCTTCTAGATTTTTAACATACCACAAAGACGAGGCTAAAAATAACAGTTTGTGAATTGGTGTTAATCTCGACTAATTTAACCACATATTTCATCAACTGGATAAACTGCGAATGTATTTGGTGAGTTTGTTTGTGTCAAAGTCAGAGAGCCGTGTCTCTCTACAATGAGAGGTCTTTTATACTGGCTCAATGGAGCTCAATGAGTTTGTATCACTGTGGTACACGTTCGGTGGAGGAACCAGAGTGGAAGTTAATTGTAAGAACATTTTGACCCCTCCAATAACCCAATAACCAATTTGTACATGTTTGATTTAAATTTCAAAGCTGTAGACTTCACTGTCATGTTATGTCAGATATTTGAAATTTGATGTATTTTCAACACTTCTGTAAAGCTTTGTGCTGTCATTTACCAGACTAAACCCCACTCCAGGAAATAATCTTCGACCAGAAACATTTATTTTCTTTTTTTCATTGAGGATTCCTGCTTTAATGAAGATAACATCACACCATTTAGGAGGTTTAGGCTTCAGATAAGAAACACTCAAGATAGTTAAAATGATAAAAGTCTCACCATCTTCATCTTCTGTTTAATATTTTGAACTAAAGTGTAAAACTCATAATTAATGTCTGCTGCAAACTGAAAAATATACCTTGCCGTTAAAGCGTGCCTCTTTTAAATTTTTATCTTTAGTGCCGAAACCTGTCTGTTGTCATGGTTCAGCAGTGATGCCTGTCTGTTTCCATGGCTACTGAGTTCAGAGAGGGAAGTGAAAATTTTAAAAACTGTTAGGGTTCTGGATGTTTCCTTATGTTTCTTTCTCCCCTTTTCCCTCGTGTGTTTGTGTAGTTGTGTTTGTCTCCCTCTGTCTGTCATGTCCTATATCTATTGTGCTTGTCTGTTCCGGAGGACGAGGAGGGAGGTTACCCGCGGTCAATAATTTCCACACCTGGTCTCACCTGCACACCTGTCGCCGCTGATCAAACCACTCAAGCCACTACGTCTCTACGAAATAAAAGCCGGCGTCTTCATCCACTCCACTCCCTGCCAGACTGTCTGTTTTGCCAACCATCGGTAATCCTCAGCTCTAGCTCTCGTTTGGGTATTTCTGCCTGTGACTAACCATGTTTTCTGTTCGTTCTGTCCCAGAACCTTCCACTCACTTCCCCAGCCCGGCTGCAGCTCCTTGTCCTCCTCCCGGACCCATCACCACTGACTCTCAGCCCTGCTTGCCCGGCGCTGCCACCCGCGTCTCCTCAGCTCCCGCTGCTCCGCCAGTCCGGCGTGCCCGTGCGGCCCCGCACTCAGGGACTGGTGCTTAAGTGACTCTTTCTGTGTGAATTAAAGCCCTTGGTTTTCACTGTAATCCTCTCCGGCCTGGTTCTTAAGTCTGCATTAGTGGATCCATTAAAATTCTAAAACTTAGCCCTTAACTTAACCAGCTTCATTCAGTCAGAGAAAACCAAAAGAACCAGCAGCCTCCTCTGCTGCAACCAACAAGATGGAGGCTGGTTTAGCTCATAAACTTGATTAATCTCTCTCTCTGCAGTGGGTCAAGTCGCCCCCACCCTGACAGGTGCTGCCCCCCTCCAGTGAGGAGCTGCAGCAGGGGAAGGCCACGCTCATGTGCCTGGCCAACAAGGGCTTCCCCTCAGACTGGAGTCTGGCCTGGAAGGTGGACGGCAGCAGCAGCAGCAGCTGGGAGGAGAGCAGGAGCCCCGGGGTGCTGGAGAAGGACGGCCTCTACAGCTGGAGCAGCACCCTGAGGCTCACTGCAGACCAGTGGAGGAAGGTGGGCTCTGTGACCTGTGAGGCCACCCAGGGCTCCCAGACTCCGCTCTCAGAGACACTGAGGAGAGACCAGTGTCCCCAGTCCTGACCTGACTCACTGCTTTGACTCTGATACTGGTTTCACTCTGTTACTGCTCTCACTCTGCACTCTCAAACTCTCTCTCTCTCTTACTTTCCTCCACAATCTATAAAGATACTTTTTATTGGTAAAGTGTTGTTGCTTGTAAGAATTTTGATCATTTCAATACAATAAACACAAATTCATTGTCATGTTTCGTTCCATGCCCTGTTTGTTTTTTGGTCTTGTTTTCTTGTGCCTTGTGTTTCTTGTATTGTCTTGTGTTCAGTGTGTTCAGTAGGTTTCTTGTTCTGGCGTGTCATGTTTTCCTTTGAAATCCCTAACTCTCCTCTCGTTTCAGGTCCCTTGACTTCCTGCCCTTGTGTGTTTCCCGCCTGTGTGATTGTCTGCCTCGCCCTGATTGTTTCCACCTTTTCCCTAGTTACCTCATTTGCATATATAGTCCGCGTCTTCCCTTGTCTCATTGCCAGGTTGTTGCGTCATGTTCATTTGACCATATCTACGTGTTCATGTTCCTGTCTGCATTTATGTGTCAAGACTATTGATCCTGCCATCAAGCCATGTCATAGTTACCAAGCCTGTTTTGTAAGACTTTTCGTTATTAAATACCTGCAAACCTTCCCCGGAGTCTGCGTCCTGCATTTGGGTCCTCCTGCTCTGTGTGCCCATCGTAACATTCATCTCATCTAACATGACTGAGGTTCATTTATTGCATTCTAATTATTAAGTAGGATGTCATCAGCATATTAAATGATTATATTCTCAGATCTCAGATAGCTTACTCAAGAATCACATCACATGTCCTCCTTTGATTAACTTGCAAATCTGATAACAATATGGGACTCAACAGAAAAAGAGATTATAATGACATATGGATTAACTTGGACTCCACCAAAATACATTTTTTTTTATCAATAAAGTTGGATTGATGCATGTTGACGGGTCATTAAAATGGGGGTTAATGGAAGATAAAATTGTGTAATTGTGTGCGTGTGTGTGTGTGTGTCCTCAGTGAAGTGTATCAGTCTCTGCAGCAGCTTCCAGCTGCAGCTTTCAGTTCAGTTTCTGTTCAGTCTGACTGAGGGAGGTTTTTGTACGACGCTTTTTCACTGTGTGAACACCCACTGACTGTTGGGATAGTGTTGACTCTGACAGTAATAAACTGCTGCATCTTCAGTCCTGGACTCCACTGATGGTCAGAGTGAAGTCAGAGTCTTGATCCACTGCCTGTAAAACGAGCTGGAATCCCTGATGCTCGACTGCTAGCATAGTAAATGAGCAGTTTAGGAGTTTCTCCATCTCTCTGTTGGTACCAGTGTAAACGGTTTGAGTTATAAACGTTCTGACTGGTCCTACATGAGATGGAGACTGGAGCCTCCCAGAGCAGATCTCACTGCTCCAGGCTGAGTCACTGTGATCTGTCCTCTGGACTCTGAGGATACAGAGACAAAAACACAAAGCAGCATCATGGTTTTGTGGGCTTCATTTCAGAGGGACGGATGTTCATAGAGGAGAGGAGTTTGATTCTCTGGACTTTACCTGTGAAGCAGCAGCAGAGGAGAGTCCAGATGAGGACGGAGATCAAAGTCATGTTTTTGATGAGGAGGATTTCTGTGGCTTCTGTTGTCATGAAGGACAGCTGTCAGTCATCCAGTCTTCAACTCTCAGGACTATAAACTCTCCCAGAGCACTGGAGCATGGTTGCTGCTGATGCAAAGTGGCTCTCTATGGAAATGCTCTGACTGACTCCAACAGGGACTTGGATTACTCTGATCATGCTGTCCATTTATTGATCAATAAGTTTATGAATGTATTGATTAGGCATTTTTCAAAACAAGCTTGACATGATTTGGGTTTTTTTATTCCAGACATATTTTGTTTCCAAATGTCTTCTTTGTGATCCAAAAGTTTTGCTAGAGAAAGTACCATTCATATCAATTAATAGTAACATATAAATAAAATCAAACATCTGTGTGAAAATGTGTCTGTTCTGTTTATTGTAACTGTTCATGTCAGCTGAAAAAATTTCACAAACAGAGACTATTTTTGTGAGTTTGTTTGTGTCAAAGTCAGAGAGCCGTGTCTCTCTACAGTCAGAGGTTTTTATATGGCTGGCTCAATGAGTTTGTATCACTGTGGTGGACTTTTGGTGGAGGAACCAGACTGGATGTTGGAAGTAAGTCACATTTTTTAAACTGTATTGTTTCTTAAGGTTTCTTGTTGTTGTTTATTTTATATTCATTATGCCTGGAAAATGTTTGCCTTTCCAAATTAAAGTTTTCTACTAATATTTTGCCAAACGAGACAAACCTCACTTTAACACTAAAAATGTCATTCTCATTTTAATAAATATAAAATAGTGAGCTGCAGGATGAATAATCATTTCTAACTTTATGGTAAAGTTGCATCTTGAGGTCTTGTAGGTTTAGTTCAGTCTGTCAAAGTCAGAGAGCCGTGTCTCTCTACAGTCAGAGGTTTTTGTACGGCGGCTCAATGAGTTTGTATCACTGTGGTGGACTTTTTGGTGGAGGAACCAGACTGGATGTTGGAAGTAAGTTTTTGCACAAATACTAAATACAATATTGTAAAGTTATGTTGTAAATTCAGTTATTTAATATTTGAGGATCATACAGATTATTTGGTTTATTCATAATGCCTTTTATATTCATGTTTCTATATTTCTCCTCCTTTATCATGGAGGCTAACTCAGAGCAGCTTTACTCAACTTTTCTTTAAACTTTCCTGTCGTACTTGCTTGAATTTGATTAACCTGAAATGTAGAAACCGTAAAACTTTAATCTTACAGTAAAAATAATTGTCAGTATTAGCTGTTATTTGTTTCACCACAGTAATAAATGTTTATTGAAATGAATCAACATTCATTCTTAACTCAGAGAAGTCAATGATTTGTGTTTGAAAATGTCTCAAAACCGCTGATCTCTTCGTTCTGTCATATATTTTTTTCAACTTTCGGTTTGCCAAATAATAATTTAAAATCCACATGAACAACGTTTGTATCACTTTATTCTCTGCATGTGTTTGGTTTTACCACTAAATACTTTCAAGTCATATGAAGTTCGGGTGTTGAACAAGTTTTGTTAGAAAGTTTAAAACTTTAATATTTCCCGCACAGTTTGATATATTTCAGGTCATTTTGTGTGATGATTGTTTCTGTGCTGATGTGCATGAGAGGCTTCTTAAAGGGAAGTGAAACAATGTGTGAGTGACTGGTGACTGGTGGAGCAGAAAAACACCTGACAGAAACTCCTTAAAGGAGAAAATCAACACTCTCACACAGTAAAGGTGTCCAAGTGTCTGCTGTTTGATTGGCAGCTGTGTGGTCCCTGTCCTCTAAGCTGATTGGTGTCTCGTAGGTGACGCCTCCGTCCCACCCTGACGGTGCTGCCCCCCTCCAGTGAGGAGCTGCAGCAGGGGAAGGCCACGCTCATGTGCCTGGCCAACAAGGGCTTCCCCTCAGACTGGAGTCTGGCCTGGAAGGTGGACGGCAGCAGCAGCAGCAGCTGGGAGGAGAGCAGGAGCCCCGGGGTGCTGGGAGAAGGACGGCCTCTACAGCTGGAGCAGCACCCTGAGGCTCACTGCAGACCAGTGGAGGAAGGTGGGCTCTGTGACCTGTGAGGCCACCCAGGGCCACCCAGGGCTCCCAGACTCCGCTCTCAGAGGACACTGAGGAGAGACCAGTGTCCCCAGTCCTGACCTGACTCACTGCTTTGACTCTGATCCTGGTTTCACTCTGATACTGCTCTCAGTCTGTTGAAACTCTCTGTCTTTATTTCCCTCACTCACTCTATACTGACATGTTTCATTTATACATTTATGCATTTTTACTTGTCAGAAGTTTGATTATTTCAAAATAATAAAAACTAAATTCATCAAAACTCAGTTGTCTTATGTTTTTGTAAAAGTAACAGATGTTGCTGTTTTAATAGTTTCATTAAATGCAGTAAGACAGAATTCAATCAAATTTAAGATTTTAAAATGACTTGGAAATCGCTGAAGAAAGAAACTGAGTTAATGTAACATTGCATTGTGTATTAATACATGTTAAATATACTTGACATTTTAGAAACATAAATAAAAAATAAAAAATCATGAAATATCCAGTAATGTGACACATACATTATAGAAATACATTCATGATTTTTCATGTTCATGTTTTTAAAAACAGAAACTGCTTCATTCCACTGATGGAAATTATTTTGTTTTGTAACAAAGCAAATCATTAAAACATTTTAAGCAACATCACATACTCTGTCTGTATGTGATAATAAGTGAGCCATTGGTTGAAACTCTTAAAACAGTTATGTAAATGTCCAGGGAGTAAAATGAATCTGAGTAAATTAAAATGATTGTGATTTCTTTTCATTGCATTTGAGGTATTAAAGTAGGGTGTCATCAGCATATTATATCATCATACTCATCAGTTTCAAACAGGTAATTTTAAAATATGACACAGCCCATTTGTTTTATTTCTGGGAACACAAACTCTTTAAAAACATACCAAAAATGCTCTCTCTATATATATATATATATATATATATGTGTGTGTGTGTGTTCATGAACTAGCGGTCTGTTCTTAAATGATATCAGTGATAATCTCCCTATTTTTGTCATTTTAAATCATTTTAATGACAAAACTTCTCATTCATGTGGACTTCAAAGTTATGAAAGAGTTCATACTTGACAATCAAAACTATTTCACCACATGCTCCATTTAATAGCTGTTCTGGAGCTTTGGATTTGAATCACATGATCTTCATCAGCAGAATATACAAGAAGGCCCAAAATGCTCTGAGGAATGTGAATTTGAAAATGTACTTTTTAGTGAAAACTGGATGACCATCTGCTGAGGAAGATAATGAAGCTCCAAAATACCTACTGGATGAACATGGTGGCTTTTTATGTTGCATATAAGAAATCATGTTTTACATCTGTATATGTAGTTATATCATATGGGGTACTTTTTGTTGATAGGATTAGAGTTGAAATTGTGCTTTTCTTAATGTAAAATTATACATTTAAAATAACATTTTCTGTAATTTGAGAGATTTACAGGTTTTGGTTGGGCAAGCATGACAACCACATTTTCTGATGCTGATCTGTGATCTTCACGTTTTTACTTTTAAATGGTAAAAGTTTAACCCTCCTGTTATGTTCGGTGTTAACAGTCTTGCTGCCTTTCTTAGACTTAACTTGAACCGAAACTATGGGAAGTTTACAGTCATGGCCACCAGCTGCGGTAAGACCACTTGACACCAGGGTACTGTCCACTGACACCTCTGATCTTCTCTCAGCTTGGTTGGAGTCTTTCTCCTTTTCCTTTTGAGGAATGTGAAGTATGGTTGGATGTCTGAGACCACATTTTGCACAGGAGCTCCATTTCCTACAATCTTTGCTGACGTGTCCAATACACAGACAGCCAAAACAGACTCAGTTTTACCTCAAAAAGCTTATCTTCTCCTTGTGAGCTCTTTTATCCAACTGGGGACATGAATCCAGCTCAATAAAGTTAGTGATTTCAATGAATGTAACTCTTCGACTGTGCCTTTCCTGCAGTTTACAAGCTACTGTTCTCTATTTGTCCCTGAATTTATACGGTAGCTTCTTTATGATGGTGAACATATTAGCTGGCATATCTAGTTCATGCAGGTATTGCACCTCTTCCATGGCACTGCAGAACCCTCTGAGGAAAAGGCTGTATTCTTGAAGAGCCTTTACATCTTCAGTTTTTATTAGTGGCCATGACAGAGCTTTTCCCATACAAGCATGTGCCACCTTTTGCTCATTTTCAAAGTGTTCCTTTAATAAAGCTTTAGCTTTAAGATATCCTCTCTGAGGATCAATGTGCTGGCAGCTTGTAACCAATTCTTTGGGGTGACCTTTAGTGTACTGCTCCAGAAAATAGAGTCTGTCACTATGGCATGCTGTGTTCCTTTCAACACCATTCTCAAAAGCCTTCACAAATGCATGATATTTTAATGGGTCACCATCAAGCATCAAAAATGGCTGTATCAATAGTTTTGTTATTTCATTCTGTTTCCTCATGATCTCGAGCATATTATTTTGATCTCCACATTTTAATTCAGCACTTGTGTCTGCAGCATTTTCATATTGCAGTTGTGTGTCCTCTTAAGCGATGTAATATGATCATAATACATTCATGTCCTATTGTATTAAGATGACAGCATAAGTGTCAATACATATAAACCAAAATTATCTTAATGGCCCCACAGCACCACAAGTAAGTGAGAATATATTTTTATAAGTCTTTTAATGTAATTATGTTGTTATTATTAATTATATAACAGCTTAAAGGACTTTGTTTTATTTGTTAGATTTGCAAGACTAAAATAATGTCATATTTAGAATTGTATACTCCAAACTTTGTTGAACTTTGCTGTGCAGATGAAACAGAAGTGAGTACAGAAGAAAACCTGTTTTGATGAGATCAGATTAGAGGCTGAAAGATGGAAGGAAAAGGACATTATGAAGTAAACAGAGTGTTATTTGCATAAAAGTTGAATTCATGATGTTGGATTCTGAGATGCTGGTGCATGTCTTGATGACTTGATGATGTAAAAAACCAACATTGGAATGACATGCGTATGCAGGGTATCCACATTTTAAACTTTTGTTAATACATTTGTACTGGCCATTTTAAACTTGTCAGTACAAACAAAGAGGATGAAATGTGTTGTATTTTGTATAAATTAAAAAGATTTGTTTTTGTGCGTATGTGTGTGTGTGTGTCCTCAGTGAAGTGTATCAGTCTCTGCAGT
Organism: Scortum barcoo; assembly: GCA_023238725.1. Lineage (NCBI taxonomy): Eukaryota > Metazoa > Chordata > Actinopteri > Centrarchiformes > Terapontidae > Scortum > Scortum barcoo. The sequence goes on from CM041548.1 coordinate 23,864,278, forward strand.
AGCTTCCAGCTGCAGCTTTCAGTTCAGTTTTTGTTCAGTCTGACTGAGGGAGGTTTTTGTACGACGATGCTTTTTCACTGTGTGAACACCCACTGACTGTTGATGTAATGTGCACTCTGACAGTAATAAACTGCTGCTGCATCTTCAGCCTGGACTCCACTGATGGTCAGAGTGAAGTCAGAGTTTGATCCACTGCCTGTAAAACGAGCTGGAATCCCTGATGCTCTCGACTGTGCTAGCATGGTAAATGAGCAGTTTAGGAGTTTCTCCATCTCTCTGTTGGTACCAGGATAAACAGTCTTTTGAGTTATACCAGGCTAAAAAGAGAGAACCTTCCGAAACATAAACGTTCTGACTGGTCCTACATGAGATGGAGACGGAGCCTCCCAGAGCAGATCTCACTGCTCCAGGCTGAGTCACTGTGATCTGTCCTCTGGACTCTGAGGATACAGAGACAAAAACACAAAGCAGCATCATGGTTTTGTGGGCTTCATTTCAGAGGGACGGATGTTCATAGAGGAGAGGAGTTTGATTCTCTGGACTTTACCTGTGAAGCAGCAGCAGAGGAGAGTCCAGATGAGGACGGAGATCAAAGTCATGTTTTTGATGAGGAGGATTTCTGTGGCTTCTGTTGTCATGAAGGACAGCTGTCAGTCATCCAGTCTTCAACTCTCAGGACTATAAACTCTCCCAGAGCACTGGAGCATGGTGCTGCTGATGCAAAGTGGCTCTCTATGGAAATGCTTCTGACTGACTCCAACAGGGACTTGGATTATTCAAAAGATCATTTGCGTATTTGATCACTTATCAAAGTATCATTTCAATAAAATGAATAAAAATGTTTTTCTGATTATTTTTATGTTTGTTGGACCTGATAAATTGAACATGGTTTTCCCAATACATTTCTTTTTTCTTTGTTGTCTTTCATGAGAAGTCAGTAATTCTTAGACACATTAACAATTCACAGTCAAATAGTTATCACAAGGAAGAGACATTTTAACATTTTACTTTATAAAGATGATGAATTTGTTTTTTGTTTTTTGTAGAGTTTGAGAACAAAATGCAGTTTTGAACTTTTTATCTTTTATAGTCCTGAAACCTTTCTGTTGTCATCCACCCAAGGTTTCAAGATGGAGCCCAGTATCATTTTATTATTGCTTGCAGTGATGCTGATACTCTCTACAAGACACAAGAACATAATCAGGTAGGTGTAGATATAAAACTGTAGATTCACTCAATAAACAAATGAAAGATAGTCTCAGAGTTACAATAATGCGAACTCCAGTGTTCGGACCATGAATTTCATACATCAATTTCGTGTCACACAACGGGTCTTTTTAAAACAGACTTTGAACTAAAAAATGGCTAAAACAATGTTTCTATATGTGGTCTAAACTACATTACAGTTGTAGACTTGTGCTGCTCTCTTGTGGAGGTGTTATGGTACTACACAAGTTAGTTACACAGAGCAGAAAGGTCCTCAGTGACTCTTTGGCAAGCATACATCAGAATTGTGCTCAGTTTTTAGGATAGTTTCTCAGTTTCTATGGATTGAAATGTCTGTCAGTCAGTGGATCCACCACTTTGGTCTTGACTGAAACTTCTAAACAACTAAGAGATTGATCACAGTGAAATTTTCTTCAGCCATTATCTCAACATTTACCAGATGGATTAGATCTGGGGCAAACATTCATGTTTCCATAAAGGTCTGTCCTCATGACTTTGGGGATCCCATGACTTTTCCTTTGGCACCACCTTGAGGTTCACATTTGTGCTTTCTATGAAGTGTCTCAAAAACGGTTTGAGGATGAATTGCGTTCACTTTTTAGGTTTTCTTCAAACATCACTGAATATCCTGTTATGCAATATTCATACTCACATTTTTGAGAAATATTTGATATATTTTTGTATCTATATGTTGGGAATTCATACACTAAATGTTTAATAAAAAATAAAAACAAACTATAAACAAACAAACTTTAAGAACATGGCACATACAGTTGTGGTCAAAAGTTTACATACACTTGTAAAGAACATAATGTCATGGCTCTCTTGAGTTTCCAGTTATTTCTACAACTCTGATTTTGAAGTTTCATGAAGTTTGGTTCTTTTATGACTTTATTATGGGTCAACTGAAAATGTGACCAAATCTGCTGGGTCAAAAATATACATACAGCAACATGAATTAGCAATTTTGGTGACTTAGAAAGTTGTGTCAATGAAATGAGTTTCATAGCATGGCCTCTTAACTTCTTGTGAGTGATTATGAGTGACTACAGCTGGTGACTTCTCTGAGGCCATTTAAATAGGGCTCATTGAGCAACAGTGCAAACAATTCTAGTCTAAAGTGCATGGCACTGTTTTGTCACTGCCACAATCAGGAAGAAAATGCAAGCTATCACCTGCTGCTGAGAGAAAATTGGTCACGAGGGTGAAGAGTCAACCGAGAACCACCAAAAAGCAGATCTGCCAAGAATTAGAAGCTGTCAAGCTGTTAAGCTTGACTGTGAAAATGGCCAAGGGACATGTAACCAAATATTAGCATTGCTGTATGTATATTTTTGACCCAGCAGATTTGGTCACTTTTTCTGTTAACCCATAATAAAGTCATAAAAGAACCAAACTTCATGAATGTTTTTTGTGACAAAGAAGTATCTGTTCCAATCACTCTATCAGAGAAAAATCAGAGTTGTAGAAATAACTGGAAACTCAAGAGAGCCATGACATTATGTTCTTTACAAGTGTTATGTAAACTTTTGACCACAACTGTATGTCCTCCAAACTTTTGCATTTTTTTTTAAATAGTCATATTCTCGGAGAAGTGCTTTATATACCTGTAGAGAGAAAAAAGAAGCCTAGTCATAGTGCTTCAAACCTCTTAATGAAGAGGTCAGTTTAGACACAAGATATAACCAAGGTTATGAACAGTAAACATTTAATCATGACATGATTTCTAACTAGTTGGACCAAAGTAAACTTTAACCATGGAGACGGCAGATCAAAAAGTTTTGCAAAACTCTGACAAACAATGTCGTCTTGCTGTCACTCTGTCTATAAGAAATTATGTTTATTATTTATTTAAAACAGCAAATACATTTTAAAGGGGATCTAATGACACCCAGTTTATGTTTTACATGAATATAATGAGGGAACTTTGTTAATTAACACACAACTATTATGCAAAATGTTGACGCTTAATGTATCTGCAAAACTTTTACTGACAATGTATTTCATTTGTTTTCCACTCTGGCTATAAAAATACACTCGTAGCAACTGAACCGTGATCATCAAACATTTTTATTGTTATGGTCACAGCACATAGATAAAGCTCTGCAGTATTTTATTTAATTTTATTTAACTTTAACAGTATATTTATGGCTAAATAAGCAACAGTGAAAGGTTAAAAAAAACTTTGTTTTATTCATAAAGAGTTTAACACGCAAAAAGACAGAGATCAGTACATATCAAACACCCCACCAGCTGTCATCAGATTCTGATTATAATTTATCCGAGTCCTGATTGGTGCAAAGAAATACATGACATCACCTTTTTCCAGGGTCATCCCCACTTCAAATGAGTGAGAAGACTCAAAGAGAAAAGAAGAAATACAGAAATAGTTCAAACTTTGGCATGAAGGAGCTTTTCCTCCAGTAAGAAGTTAACTTTCGGGGCTTTAACATTCTGGAACATTTTTCACAATTGTCTGACATTTTATGGATGAAATAATGAATCACAACAATAATCAGCAGATTAATCAATACTAAAAATTAATATATTTACCAAAAATGTAATTAAAACAGTGTCCTCAAGCAAACTCCAGGAGGTGATTTTGTTTCTCTTTATAACTTAAATGGAAAAAAACAGTAGTATATAAAATGACTGTGGGACTGTGGGGGAGTCAGATCAGAAAACACTCACATGGGCTGTTTTTGAAAGGCAGCAACAAACACACATTTATTTATTTAGTTTGGAGGACTTTTGGCCAATCAGACGAAGGTGTTGTCATGAAAAACTCTCTCTGTCTCCTCCCTCTTCCTTCACTGCTCTCTCTTCTGCTGCTGTCCTTCTTTGTTGATGACGTTTTTGAAGAGCGTGAGCAGCGGCCTCTGGCTGCGCTCGTCCCAGCTCTTCATGAAGCCGCCGTAGCGTTTGCTTTGGCCGGCGGGCCGCTCCAGCGGAAGTGCTTCATCTTGTAGGTGCCATCTTTCTTCTCGTGGGCGTCACCCGGGAGCTGCTCCTGGTCCTCCTCTGCCTTCTCCTCGTCTTCTGCTTCTATCATCTCACTGGCAAGCTCCCGCCTCCTCATTTCTGCTGGGAAAACCTCGGCTGACTCCTCCTCCACGCCGTTGGAGGAATAGACTTTGACCGGGCGGCGCTTTCGCCCAACAGGCTTCCCCCAGCGGAAATGCTCCATGGAGTAGGAGCGCTTGGCTTGAGGAGAGGAGGAGGAGGATAAAATAGAGAGGGGAGGCAGAGACTTGAGGTGGCCGTCGCCAGTGATGACGGGCATGTCAGCTGAAAGGTCAGGACGACAGAGCTGGATACACTCCTGCAGACAAGGACAGAGAAGTTGAATTAAGATGTTTACTGTGATAAGTGCAGCAAGAGTCAGCTATTAGCTTTAACAAATTGAGAAGTTAATGGGCTGCAAAGCTTTTCTGCCCTCTAGTGGTCAAAACCTGTGAACAACTTTAAACAGGCAGAGTGACCTAAAGGTTGGAGAAGCTTGTGTCTGGTTTGATCTGCTTCCTCCCTTATTACCACCGCCCAGGTGCTCTTCAGAAACGCCCTCAAAAGGACCATTCAAATTATTATTTATTAGGGGTATTTATTTGTTTCCAGGAGTATTAATACGACTCTCATGTTTATGTTAGTGAAAGGACACAGCAACACTGGCTGTGGTTTTATAAGGAGCCAACTGTTGTAGCTATTTCTGGGTCGGGACAAACCTGAAGACTGGCTGAGAGCTAAAGATTTCAACTTATGGTTAGATTTGTGCTGAAAGGCCAAAAAAATGAGAGGACCCGTGTACAGTTTGGTGAGATCCTGGATGGATCATCATCAATGACAGTCCCAAATACAAAACAAATGTTTTTTTTTTATTTTTATGAAAACAACTACCAGCGGGTTTGTCTCCACTGGCAGTGTCATGTCGTCTAAATGAGGCTGCCAGGCAACCACTGCACTGGCCAGAGATGGACAGAAGCATAAACTGCTGTTTGTCAAGAAACACCTCTTTTCGAGTCATTTTTTTACATGTCGGTCTGCCTTAGTGACTCACAGTTGTTGACTTTGGACAGAGGCATGCTGACTGTTTCTTGCTGCTGCCAGTCTTTATGCTAAGCTAAGCTAAAAACATCCTGACTGTACCGATATTTTTGCCTAAGCTGACAAATACATCTTAAAAAATAGATAATCTAATCACATAATTTCCTCTTCCCCATAATGTGCAACAATAATGTGCATCCTTTACCATAATATCTTTTACTCCCCTTAATTATATTGTGTATTGTGGTTATCACCTGTGTTTTTAATGTGTTCAGTGTGTGTGTGTGTGTGTGTGTGTTACCATCATGCTGCTCTCAGAGTTGACCTCCTGACAGCTCGGATGCTCCAAGCACTCACTTGCAGCTCCTCTGGCCACGCCCACTGCCACCACAGCCACCAGTAGCCATGCAGGACACATTATCCTGCCGTCCAATCAGAGACAGCGACATATACACAATGCATCTCTTTAATTCAACCTAAATCACTCTGGCATTCATTTATATTTATATTTAAAATGAAATGAACGTCTATAAGTCTAACAAAAAATGACTGTAATATCGATGAAATATTTTTAAAAAAATAACATTTTAACAACAATTATTTTTATTTGTAAAACACAGAGAGACAATAAATAAAGCTAAACATTAAAGCCATAAGAAACAGTGTGAAGTAACTATCAAACAATAAAACACAGCTGCCTTTAAAACAAGAGAAGTAATGAAAACTAAATTAAAAATTAAAACAACAATAATTCCTTTAGTATATATAAAATTGTCAATTAATGAGAATCCTGCTGCTACAGAAGCCTGGAGAGGACATAAGTGTGATTTATATATTTTTTCACGGCTGCAAGAATACACTCCAACCTGACTGTAAGTTGGTTTGACAAAATTAATGTTAAATTTCATCTTTTAGTGACATGCCTGTTACTGAATGAAATATTTTTATTTTCACATATCACAGCAAATTCAAACAAACAAAAACTCTTAACAGACTTTAACAGAGGAAGCCCATTATTCATTTTTGTATTATCTGTTTGTTCATTTTTACATATTTTATCATTTTTCATCACCGTGGATTATTATGTTCCTTTTTTTGAAATACAGACATTTTTAATTCTTTAAGTTTTTAATAAGCAAAACACAGAAACCTTTTATTTTAATAGCCAAAATGTGATACAGCATAACTATATACAACACAAGAAACAAAGAAAACATGACAGATATAAATAAGTGATAATAATAAAATAAACACCAATATCTCTAAAGAAAGTAAGAATAAAAACATTGCTGTAAAATTGCTGTCAAACCGTTCTATTCAATACCTTTATTAGTGTATGTAGTGTGTAAGTGTAGTGTAAGTATATTTTGGAAAAAGGGCAAATTATAGTTCCATTGTAAATGCATTGTATGTATGCATGTAAAACTTGGAAAATCACTTTTTTTTTGTTATGTACAACACTTTGAATTTTCTTGTATGATATAAGTTAACCGTATTTTGTGTTAGGATTAATTAATTAATAATAACGTTCACTGACCAGTCCACCAGTTCTCACTTTATGCTTGATATTTAATTGTATACAGTTTTAATGGTAGTTTTTAGTTATTTTATTTGAGTTAAACTGAGAAATATGTTATATGTTTGTGGACAAGGTATTATATTGTGTTATTATTGATTATTTATATAATAATTTGATAAATATTTGATTTGCAACCTAAAACTCAGAACATGACAGAGAGACACAACATAAACAATTAAATATCTGACAATAATTACATTGGCAATTATATTAGTATTAGTATATTAAAATTAAGAAAATTTGGGTTTAAAAAAAGAAGTCATTTATAACTCACCACGCTCTCTCTCTGTTATTTTCTTGTTGTTCAGCCGTTGGACAGAAACTTCTGTTGTTCCCAGACCACTTTTGTTCCTCCAGCCAACTAGACGATTTTATATCCTGTCGGCCAAGGACACACACACACACACAAAACACACACACACGGATGCTGACGTCGTTATTCTCTCATTCATGCTTGTGAACAGAACACACACTGCTGCATGAGATTGGACAAGCAATGAAATATCATCTTTCTCTTCCACACACCCACACCCACACACACACATACACACAAACACCCACACACACTTTCATCATCATCATCATCACTTTCCAACTTTCTGGGAAAACAAACCTTATAGCCACACACATGCAGCTCTGAGGCTGCTAATATAAAAGTAAAATTCTCATAAGAATCTCATCATATATCTCATCATATATAATGCAATAATATCTATAATTATGTGTACCTATACCACCTTTACATAACAAATAAACAGGTGGCTCAAGGTTGGTCACTGAAATATTTCAACATTTATTGGATCGATTGCTTGTGATTGATCATATTCATATTAAGCACCAACATAAGCTTGAAGTTTGTTGTTTTGAGTATAATTCCTCGACAACTAATGAAGGGATTGCCATGAAATTTGTTTCTTCCCCCCTAGATGAACTGTAATAATGTACTTAGCGCCATCATCTTGTCAAAATTAAAATTGTTCAAATATTTTGGTTAATACTGAAAAACTAACGACATTCCCATCAGCCTTGTCTACACAACACCTCTAAACTAAGATGGTGAACTCAAGATGCAAGCTTTGCCATTGTGAATAATATTGTTAAAGAACTAATATTTAGTTTTAGCGTGAGTAGTCTATTTTCATGTTGGGGCAACAGGAGGCGCCGTTGTTTCCTGGCACATCTACATTGACGTTTTTCTGATGACAGTGGTGACTGTGTGAAGTACCTATTGAATGAACAAATAAATAAAAAACACACAGGGATCACATAATCCTTCAGATTGTCTTTAAACCCCCAACGTCACCAAACCTGGAAACTCAAGGACAAAAACGTAGTCGCACACAACAGAAAGAAACACAGCGTGTGAATCTCTATTACGCACCTCCCTGCTGCAGCTGAGTGTTAAATGTCAGCCGACGTATCAGGCAGATTAGCACCAAACCGACAAGTGGTCACAGAGGAGAACAGGAGATTCAAACCTGCGAGTCAAAGTCTACAGTTACACACACACTGACCGTCTGCAGCATCTTTCCATTGTCTGAGCCCTCAGTGTGAATCTGAAGGGGATTGACTTGTTTAATGGACCACCACGGAAATTAACATCGTTTTTAAATCCAGTGTCCACCTGGAACCTTTTTTTAAGACAACGAAATCTCACCTTAAGATTCAAAGCTCACCTGGGACTTAATTCTTTATCCACCTGGAAGTTCTGTCTGTCGGATAGTTGGACACCGTCTAACATCAGTTTTCGCTCTGTGCCCAAAAAGGTTTGCAACTTTCCAAACTGACTATCCGACAATCAGGCCATCTTTACACAGTAATTGGTTTGTTGTGTGCAGGGTTTGAACTTTCTTTGCTTCTGTCAACCAAAGACCCATAGGCACACATTCCTGGAAGATTTTGATACTCTTTGTAGCTTGAACACTGTATTTAAACATTGGAAAGTTACCGATGCTGAACTGAAGCAGTTCAGTTTGTGCATCTGATAAGCTTCAAACTGAAGTATCTGTTACAAATATTGAGCTTTGTGGATTGTGTTTCATGTCGTAGCTACATGCATGTTTTAACAAAAGGATGTTTTCCGTCAGAGGCCTCCCTTTAAAGTACTGAATATCTTCTCAATAAGTCTACATCCATCAGGACTAATCAGGAGGCTTTTGTTAAGGCTGTATGTCTTTCTTAAAGCTAAAATCTCAAGATGTTATTGTCTTTGTTTCTAGTCACTGTTAAAACACCAGGACATTCACATCAGTTGTCGATCAGTGTTCAGTGTTCCCAAAATGCAAAAATATAAAGACAGCCAAAGATCTTGATTTTTATTGTGCAGTTCAAGATTGATCTTGAGAAAGAACTTGTGTTTTGTTGGTTTCTACCTCAAACTTTTTGACAAACAGACGACCGTCCTTTGACACTGGTGTTAAAAAGATAAGTTTTTCTTTGGATGTATGTGTTCATAGCCATTAGAGAATGAATTTGACTTTATCAAATACAACTGAAGATGCAGTCCTCCATGTCAGTCTGTCGCAGTGAAGTCCTTTCTTTCTTTTTTCTGTTTTTCTAATGGAACAAACTGAGGCAGGCGGGTAAATATAAACCCATTAGAGGACTCCCACAGCCTTGAACCTCCAGTCAATCCATTACAGACACACACACACACACACACACACTCTCCTTCTTTTTCCTGTACGTTCAGGGCGAACATGAAGAGATAATGGCCCAACAAAACAAACGTCAAACGTATGGCAGGCGAGCAAAGCAACAAGACTGTCGTCACAGCAAAGCAACAAGACTATCAGAACTCACAGTTATTCAGAACTTTATTCTAACCTCTGCAATTAAATCCAAATTTAATCAATCAATCTTTCTCTGCTTCTGTCTACACTGATAAAAATACTAAATATTACATGTTTATGTAAACTTGATATCACTGACAGTTGTGGTGATTCCTTCAGCGCCACCTCCAGGACAAACGTCATAGTTTAGCAATATTGTCGGGATGTTGTTTGTCCTGTCCCAAATCTTTTTACGATGTAATCAGCCTCATAGAGGATTAGAGTTTATTCTAAGCCTCTAGAAAATTGTTGTCAGTGTCATGAATCCTTCCTAAATTATTAATCCTGCCATGTCCCGTCCTGTAACCACTTTCCACCCACTTACTCACCCGCTTCCCATTTTCACTGATTATCTCAGAGGCATAAACACTGGACCTTTTCCACTAGTCGCTCTTTGTATTTGATCCCAAGTGCCTGAACCCCTGCCTGGTTTCCTGAACTGTGATTATTTGCTTTATACAGGGTTAAGTTTCCCATCTTTGTTTGCTTGTTTTGTCTTTAAAGATTTAAAGGTGTCGATATTTGTTCTTAACCTAAACCAATCAGCGCACCATGCTTTGGGTACTGCTTTTAATACTGAGTTAAGGTGAGTTAAAAGGTTAAATGGTCAACACTTTACAGTCCTAATTCTGTGGTAAAATCAGGAGCAAACATCTGATTCTTCATCTGATCTTTGATTTTAGCATTTATTATGACATAAGGGTCTGCAGCCATGCTAACATCCACAAAAAGACGTCACCTAATCCTGATGTGTATCAGGTAAGTTCATTAACAAAAATAATGGACCATTTCAAATTTTGTGTTATTTTGAGGAACGTCAGAGACTCAAGTCACTGTATGTGGGCCATGCTTGTATATGAAATCCATCAGAGTTTTAATAATTCATCCTGAGGAGAAGACGAATGTCTGCATCAGATTTTTGCAGTTTGTCCAATGGTTTACTCAAAGCCACAAATTAAAACGTGATGGCAGTAGAGGAAAAGTCAGAGGATGATTTGACATTCTTGCCAAACCAATGTATGTAGCTTTACAGTTACTACCTCAATTGAGTTTTTAAAAAATGTTTTCATAATTCCATTACAAAGATCTGAGGAGATAGACCCTGAAATCACTGTCAGAGTGAAAGTGTAACCTTGATTAACAGGGATCAGTCAAATCATACCTTAACAGTGAATTTTCACACACATGGATATACCAATCGTTAATCGGTCTCAAAATAATTATCAATACACAGCAAAAATGTGTCAAAATCTTATTTGAGGCCTCAGTAGTTTCAGTTTTAAGTGTGGTTCTTTGAAAGATAGTGTGAGCATGAATTGCAGATCTGTATCTTTAACCATCTAATCTACAGATCAGTGTTTCAGATGGAAATTTCCTACAGTAACAGTCATTTTCTGTGTTATGTCTGTTACTGTAACTTGTAGTCACATTACTCTAATTCCATTATACGTAATCTATTACCTACCAGGCCAATGGCTGCCAATCCCTTTAGAGGATTATCAGGATAAGATGTCATACCCGGTGCTGAACACAGACACACACACAGTCTTCTGGCTGTCCTGATGCTTTTCCATTGCGGTGAATTCAGCGCTGGGATGCTGCGACATTCAGGGCGACAGGTAGGAATGTGGTTTGCATATGTGCTAGGTGTCTTTCAACTCATATATGTTCATGTTAACCAAAAGATTACACCAATCATTTTAATTTTACCGATTCACCTTCAGTTTTATTGCCATCATGTGGCGATGTGCAGCTGAAAGCAGGAACTGTTCTGAAGACCTTCTTGAAGGTGCATTTAAGGACAAGGAAAAGGCAGGCACAAAAGAAGTAATGCTGTTTGGAGGTAATATTTCCAAAAAAGAAGGCCGATATTGGATTATTCTTTAAAACACAAGAAAACATTTTTAATGACTATGTTTTTTAGATACTAGTTATCCCAAGATCTGTAACTTAAATTCCTTAAAGATGTATCAGCATCCTTGAATGCAGTGACAGGAAGTGTTTTCATGGACTTAGGTTTCCAACATTTTGTTTTATTTTTATTTTATATGTTTTCTGAATGTCTTTATTTCCATGCTTTGTCTCTGACACAGTAAAATGTTCTTGTATTAAACTCGGTTATGCAAGATCAGGCCTAGCTTTGATCTGGTTTTACAGGACCAGAGTTCTGATTTGAAACTTCTCACTCCCCCCACCTCAGTGAGATTATTTTTCACAACCAATACAGTCTGTTAAAGCAAAAGCCCTCAGAGCATTGGACCAGGTGGAGCATCTTCACTCAAACCTGACTCGGATGTCACAGTCTTGGAGAACAGTTTCATGAACCTCATCGGTACAGTTTCTCTTTGTTTTGGCTAGTTCCTCCACGTCCTCGATCTCAGTCTCAGCCCACGACTGGAGCCTAACTATGGGCAAAGTGCGGACCTCATCTTGCTGCTATGACGTCTGACCCTCATGTTGATCCAGAAACTGAATCTGATTCTACCGGTGACTTCACTCGAAGTTGCTATGGATGAAAGTCAACAACAACCACTGAAGCCGAGTTGCTGAATGTCCACGATGAAGTGGAGATCTGTTTTACTGACTTTTGTCTTATTGATCAGCTGGTGTTGCCGGCCTGTCTCTACCTCCGATGAACACCCAGACATCGGACACGATGAGGACGTTCACCCCAACACCCTCACAGAAACAGATGGGGATGTACTGGACTTGGACATCCAGACAAACAGGGATGTACCAGACACAAACTGGGACCCCTTGGACATAAATAAGGACGATTATGAGGACGCTGACTGGCATCCTCCCTCCTCCCTCCTGGAAACACACCCTGACCTGCCCCCAGACGCCCCTCCATTGATACGCAGCAGCAACATTGGTGCTGGAGACTACACCAACCACACCTTCAACCGGACTCTTGGTGGTTCAGCGGCGCAGTGCGGTGAGTACAGCAGCCAGCTGACGTCTAACGGCCAGTGCCGACTGATGGCAACGTTGCCTCCGGTGCCGGTGGGGACGTCCCAGAAACGCTGCCCCGACATGTTCCGCTGTACAGATGACATCTCAAATTGGCTCCACGAGAACCAGAACAGAAAAGAGCAGCTGGACGAACTGACCGAGACGATGTCAGAGCTGCAGGAGGAGCTGAGGAACCACCAGCACCGAGTCAAGGCCCTGGAGATGCAGGTAGGCTGCTTCATGAATGTAGAGATGAGATGGAAAAGAGGTGATGCTGGAGGGAAATTACAGACGCTGAACACAAAAACACAGGCACACTTTCACAGACCTTAAGCTTTGTTAATGCACAACAGTGTCCCAGGTTAAAAACTCAAAAAGAAACCAATCACTTCATGTGTAACTTATTGTCTCAGGAAAATTTGATAAATGACTCTCTCAAATGAACATTTTTTCTATTCTATTTAATAAGCTTAGCCCTTTAAAAGTAGAACAATGATCTTCCTAAGACCCTGCTCTCTGCCTGGATTTTCTTACTTTGCTGTGTTCAGGACGTCTCTGGTCACCAACCTTTGGATTCTGAAATAAAATGCAGGCTAATTTAAAATACCCAAGGAGACACAACTGCCTCATTTGTAATAAGTAAAATATTCTCACATAAACTTTTAAATTAGCAGAAAAACTGTCATGTCATAAAACTTACAACATTTCATGGTTCAGTCTTTACAGGGTTAACTGTTTCTGGACCTGAGACAGAAAGCTGAGTTGAATATTATGGCAGCCACCACCTTTCTCCTCACTTAAGCAACAGATCTGATATTCCCCAAATATGCTCAACTAAATAGAAAAATCACAGGAAATGCTTCAAACAGTAACAGTAATTATTTCAGGCTGTTTTTGTTAAAATGGATTATTTAAGCAGGTAAAAGACAACACCCTCCTATCTGCCTGTTTGTCTCTCTCTGTTTATCTCTGCCTCTCTTTATCTCTCTGTCTGCCGTTATCTCTCTGTCTTGACACCCACTAAGTCCGCATTAACCCTGAATGCTAACAGGATTATCTGAAGGCCCTTTGGCCGGAGCACTGCATCCTCCTGAGTCCGCCTGACCCAGAGAGCATTCTTCCAGGCTGCAGTGTCTCCGGACTGACCCGACTCAAAATCGAGTTAAGACTGCAGTCTCAGTTAATGACTTTTGTTTCCTTTTGTTTTTTTTTTAATGAGTTTAAATTTATTGAAAGGACAGCCCCCTGGTATGCAGCATCTCATTTTTAAGGGAATCCTGTGGACACAAATGCAAAAAAAAACATACAAATATAAATAGCATTACAAAAAAAATATAACTGCATACATACATTGCAAACACACAGATACAGACAGCTTACTCACCCACATCCTCAGCTGTTATACAAAGAAGAACAATTGGACATAATGACCCAGATAAGAAATCAGTCGCATCAGCATAAAGAGTACCTGAGGCGTGTTCGGAGTGCACACAAACTGAAAGCATAAACAGGTTGTTTTAAGATGACAAAGTAGAGATGTCTGGAACCAGTGGAAAGATGTTATATATCTCAAAAAAGTATTTGAGTTGTGTGGAGCTCTGTATTGGACTTCTAGTGAAAATTCTTTTTACAAAGAAAGAGGTATGTTGCATAAGCTGTTTCAGATATGAAAATAAACACATCTAAAGAGATTAACTGAACACAGGGAAATGACATCATAGATTTAGGCTGCAGCCAATTAAGGGATTCACACATGGAACAATTGTGACACTATATGGAAACATCAAAATAAATCTGCCTAAGAATAATATTAGATTAAGACAGGTAAAATATTCTGGATTTGTAGTGTATTAGAGTTAGAAAATTTAAATCATAATGTCATCAGCATACAGATGATCAAAGCAATTAAAGCTCATTGAGGTAAGTCGTGAAAGGAAACTAGAAAAAAGAAGTGGTCCGAAGGTGGAACCCTGTGGAACACCCTTTTCAGTTATAGTCAGATTGAGAACCTTCAAAGACAACATACAGACTAGTGTCTATTATAAGATAGTCATTAATCTTTTTTGGTGCTTTTGTCTTTTTACTGCAGCACTGTTTTCAACAAGAGAACAAACCTCACTAAAATATTAAACTTTCTTCTCCGTTTCAGGGCGAGGAAAGTGGTTTCAATTTGACCTTTGACCAGCGGTTGCGCTCTCTGGAGTTGCGACACGCAGAGGCAGAAACACTGCTCCATGTACATTCGGCGCTGCTGTACGAACTGCAGACGCAACTCCACAACCTGTCAGCCACCGTGCAGAGCATGAGTCGCAACTCGGCCTGCACGATCAATGTCATCAGCTCTCCATCGCTGCTCGGCATGCGAGACACACATGCGCCCCCAGGTACACATCCAACAAACACAGTGGTGAGTTGCATGTTGCATAGTGTTAATGCAACTTTACTGCCACATCAATGTGGACAGCTATATTTATTTTACTTTTTAGTTTGCATTTATTTATTTCACATATGCAGCCAATGTTGAGCAACAACCAGTTAGATTTATTTCCTTGGCTTTGCATGTCACAAACTGCCTTTTGTCACATGTCTGTGTGTGTTGTCTGTTTGAACACACATGCTGACCTTCAGAAGATCCAGTTTGTCTATCACAAGAAGAAAATAAACAACATAAGCTATTTATTTGGTCGTCATAGTTTTTGAATGGGATACAATATAGTGATTATTCAAGATATAACTTATTGAATTATGTAGTTTTTAAAATAAGAATGATTGTCCAAACAAAACAATAACACAAAAACTACTGAAACATTTGAATAGCAAATAACACACCATAAAACCATTAAAAATTTAATTCTGTCAAACAAATTACCAACAAAAAACTGTCCTTTTCACTGTTTTATGCATGTTATCTAGTTCTAGATGGATGCATCATTAATACACTTTACGTACTTACCAAGCTCCAAGAACCATCATGCATTGCAGCTGTTTGGAAAAAAGTACTACACACTGTTTCATTTTCGTACCAACAGTCCAGAAATGTACTGTGTATATACTGTAAATGCAATACTGATTGACAATCTTAAATTTCGAATCTTTATTATTTTTAAGTAAATGTCTGTTAAGGCACAGTGTGAGTGTTTGTATGACGTTGTGTGACACCCTGTCTGTCTCTCTCTCTTTCTGTCTCTCTCCCTCAGAGGGACAGTACCTGTCCTTCTGTCCATCAGACTGTGCGTCTCTGTACAACAATGGCGTTCGTCGTTCTGGTGTTTACACTATCGTCCTATCGCCAGGCGCCACCCTGCCGGTCTACTGCGACATGGAGACCGAGGGTGAGACAAACACTGAATACTGTATGTACACACACACACACACACATTAAATATTATTTAATTGTAATGTCACGTATATGTAGAATATTTTTGAATGCACACAAAGGTTCAGGATTGAAGAATTCAAGTACCTCAAACACAAACCTCAAATAATGAACATCACACCGACAAACTCCCAGAGATTTATCGCTTTATCATTTATTTTACCATCTTTGATCTCATTGTCTTGATTTTACAGCCCACAACTTCACTGTTTGAGTTCACTGCTCTAATCTATGTTTTTACTACAACAAGAAGCTGTTTTCAGGGAAAAAACACATTACATATTAACTGCTCAGCAGCTGTTAGCCACCATTAAAGACTAGGTGATTAATATAGTGGAGTATTCAGCAGCTAAAGACACAGATATTTAGATATGAGTTGGTAGAGACCAAAAACAGAGCTTAAAGAAGAGTGAATATTGGAGTTACATTCACCAGGTGACATAAACAGATCCCCAAATGACTGATGATGTTGCTTTATAACTGCTGGATGTGGATATCAGTGTGTATTTGCTAACAGGTTTTCCATAGCAAGTTGTGATGAAGTGATATTTCAGTAAACTGAAGCTAATTTTGAGGTAGCAAAGAGCAGATGCATTCTTTGCCTGACGTAATCCACCACTGACTCAAAATCCTCCAAGTCCAAATGTCTGTGAATCACATTTATATTTATTTATATTTTGTAGCGTACATATTCTCTGTTTGCGCACCAGGTGGAGGCTGGACGGTGTTTCAGCGGCGGCGCGACGGCTCAGTTAGCTTCAACCGCGGCTGGTCGGAGTACCGCGACGGCTTCGGCGAGCCACGAGGAGAACACTGGATGGGCAACGAACAGCTCCACCTGCTGTCCAACCACGGCCACTACAGCCTCCGCATTGACCTGCAGGACTGGAGCCACGCCCACAGACACGCCCTGTACCACACCTTCAGGTAGACAGACAGACAGGTAGAACGACGGGCTGTGGAAGAAGGATGGTTGAAGTGTAGATGTTTGTTGTAGAGATGATGGTCTCTCCTCCTGCAGGATAGAGAGTGAGGAGAACCGGTACCGCCTCCACGTGTCCGGTTTCAGTGGAACGGTGGAGGATTCGTTCGGTTGGTATCACGACAGGCAGAGCTTCAGCACGCCAGACACCGGCAACATCTGCGCCGAGATCAGCCACGCTGGCTGGTGGTTCCACCAGTGCTTCTACGCCAACCTCAACGGCGTCTACTACAAGGTGGGACAAGAACTCACAACATGTAATCGAACAATGTTGATCAGATTTCTGTGTAAATATGTTCCTGCTAAAACTGTGTTTCTCCACCAGGGGGGGCGTTACTCTCTGAAAGCTCAAAACTTGCTCGGGCCGGACGGGATCGTCTGGTTCTCCTGGAAGGAATCTGACTTCTACTCTCTAAAAGCAGTCACCATGATGATGCGACCACAAAACTTCAGGCCACGCTTGTCACCGTAGTGATGAACTGTTAAGATAAAATTGGTCTGACGCCTCGCCAGCTTCCAGAAATACTCAGTAGAGGACTAAATGTGTATCAATCCGCTGCTGAAAATAGTCCCTGAAAAATGCACTATTACTTCCTGTATGAGTGGTTTGCAAAAAACTACAGAGGCCAGCTGTTTTAATAAATTACTAAGCCTTTTGGAAATATAAAACAACATATTTCTAAGCCATTTTTTATGATTTTGCATCTTGAGTAGGAGCCAATGGACTTGGAGCGAGGAGCCACAGACAGAAAAGGGAAGTCCTGGAAGTCCTGGATTTTAGTTTTCAGTGGCAGTTGAACTTGGCTTCACATGCGATGGGTCTTAATGTAAAAAAACACACACACAATTTTTATGATACATTTATTTATTGGAACAGTTACAGGTATTAAGTGACACATCTACAGGACTTCCCAAAGTCACCAACCCTCTTAAACCGACTACTAAAAACCACCAGTGTGAGTTCAGGCAGGTTGTTTTCTTAGTCACAGGTGAGGCTCTGCAGAAATGACGAATAAATCTCTTTACACACTGATTGTTCAATAAGAGGTCAGCCGGTCTTCATGTTGCTGTTGTGTGTTTGGGACAGTTGGGACTCCAGGAAGTGGAGGGGGTTTATGTGGGGCGCTCCCTGGGGCGGGTGACGTACTGCCACCACAGAGGGGGGAGGTTGCCCTCCTTGCGGGCAGGAGGGAGGGCTTCGGTCTTGGGGCCGCCGGCTGGTGTCTCGGCTTCCAGCTGGGCGATCTGGAACCAGAAAGGAAGAACAAAAGTTTACAAAAAGAGCTGAAGAGAAGCAGAAAGTCCTCACATCTGAGAAGCTGAACCTGCAAATATCTGACACTGAAAAGAAAATGACTGAAAAAATGATTATCATTAATAGTTTCTGTTTGTTTCAGTTCAAAATGCAAGCACAAAGAGAAAATTGTTACTGTACTTCAAAGTTATTTAATAAATCTTAGCAGTACTTCTTAGGAAAAATAATCCTTAGGGCTGCAACTGATGATTTCTTGCATTATCAAGCAATCTGATAATCGTTTTATCAGTTGATTGATTACTACTTGGGCCGGGAGGTGCTGACAGGGTCTCAACAGTCTAACTGAACTCCAGCTCCACCTGGTGGAAATCACTGATAATAACTAGCTCCATTCTGCCAACAAAATGAAGTTTAAACAACATAAACCAGATGGAAATGGTGAAATATTTTGAGATGAATTTATTCATCCAAGGAATAAATATTATACAGCAGCAACTGCAAGGTACCAAATTAACTACGTTTCTCCTGAGTCATTCCTTAAAACCTCAAAAGGTCAATGGGCCAAACTAAAAAAAAAAAAAAAAAAAAAAATCAAACATCAAATAAATGTTTCCAAAAGATGGTTTCTGTCATTTTTCACAGTTCTTTTCACGCTGATGTTTGTTCAGGTGTTCATTTATCTGATAAGTTTGGGTTTAATTTGTTATTTGATGCTATGAATACAGGGTGGAGCGTCATGATAGACAGATAGACTTTAACTTTAGCATGTGATTGTTAGCAAACTATACAATTCTTGTGTATAGTTCCAATTTTGTATTCTGTTTGTTTTTTCATTTTGCTTCTGTAACAGCGGGATGGAGATGGGTAGAGATTCTTCATCTCTTAAAAAGGTGTCCTGTATCAGCCCACCTCTTTGTCCCAGCTCTGCAATCTCAGTTTCTTCCACTGCTCTCTCTTGGAGAAGTAGTCCGGGTACATGGCCTTCTCCGAGGGGTGCCAGTGGTCCAGCAGCCATTCTGGGGCCTTCAGGAACAAAGCAGAGGTTCATCATGTGAACAATAAGTGTCAGCATTTTGTGATTTTTAATACAAGTATGTCCACAGAATCGTTCCTGATCAGCTAAATTAGACGGCCTGATAAAAAGTAAGAAGGTTTTTAAGGATTCAGAAGAACAAGTACACTGATTTTTTGTGGCATTTACATAAAACAATGTTAAAGCTCTGAGATATTTATAACACTGTGATGGAGCTTTGTTTTCAGCAGATGTTGATTATAATACAGCTGCACTTGCCTCACACTTCCAGCAGAGGGCAGAAAAAACTGGACAGCCAGCACAAATTCTCTTTTTTTTATAGTTTGATCTCAATATTGCTCTGCTTTATGTAACAGAAAAATAAATATTAGATTGTAAGTAAGGGGGTATTTAAAGAGAAATTAACATCAGCGTAACTGTGGCATTTCAAAGCCACATCCTACAATTTTTAGTGTTACTTTTACAGAAAGTTTTACATCAGTGAATCCAATAGTACATACATAGTACATCAATGTATAAATAGTTAAAAACTCAGGAGGTAAGTAAACATTAAACATTGAAGACTATTGTAAATAAAGTCATGCTGTGCTGCTCTGCTCCAGCACTAAAAGCCCGTCGCACCTTGTAGCACTCGTATCTTTCGTAGGACGTCCCTCCAGGAGAGTCGGGGAAGATGTAGGGCTGGGGGTGTTGGTTGGCCCAGAACTCCTCCTCGCCCGCCTTCAGCATCATGGTGGCCTTCATCATGTCCTTCTCGCCTTTGTTCTCATCGAAGCGAGCTCGCATCAGGCAGGCATAGAACCGGTATTTGTCCCTATAATAGAAAAAACAACAAAATGGCTTAAATCTTAAATCATATTAAAGACAGTGCTGAAGGAGATCAAGATGTCCTGTAGCTGCAAGTTAAAAATGCAGAGACGGTATTATAATTAATCTCTCACACACAGAAAAATGATGAATTTTAATAAAAACAGACAGTCACGGTCAATTAAAACACACCTTACCAAAGTGAAATATCCTTGTACCTGCAAAGAGGCGTGCTAACAAAGCCGAAATGTCTTTAAAAACTGCAGAGTTAATGTCAATATCCAGATAAATGTTAATAATCACCATAATATTCAAGTTTGCTTCTTGTAGCTGTGAGTTATTTTCTAACAGCTTGCCAGATAGCCTATATGAATGTAGTAGCAACAGTTTTATAAAATAATAATAATAATAATAAGTATTATCTTAAGTATGCTTTCCAGTGCGTCTGTGCTGTGTGTGACTTGGCAACTGTCTCTGAAGAACTTATTTGTCATCAATTTATTATATTATTTTTTGTTTTTGCACGTTTATTTTATGAAAACTTACCCAGCATAGGTGGAAACTATTTCATAGAAGCAATAAGACATAAGAGGCTGTGATTCATAGTTATTTTAAAAGAGAAAAATCACTGAAAACCATTTAAAAATCACTGAAACTCTTCTGAAGTACAATTATGAGTAGAATAAGTGAAATAGATAACATTAAATCTTAGACTTTCATGTGTTGTGCATGTGATGATAAATATCTATAAATACCACACAAAAAACAGAAACATAAACAAATACTATAAATACTTATAAATGTGAAACAATAATCAATTAAATCAGAACATAAGAGACTCTTTTATTAACCTGACAGATAAAAACAAAACTCAAAGCCTTCATTCATCAAAATCATATAAACAGAGCTGAAACCACAAACTAACAGATAATTCCCCGATTGATTTGATTTAATCTGACACCATTATCATGCTGTTAACTAAATGTAAACACTGCTGTATGGAGGACATTTTAACAAGACAGCTGTCACCTCCAAACATGACAACACTTCTCCATTAAACTCATTAATATTATACATAAAAACATTCATTCATATATATACATGTTTGCTCTTTGACATAGCTGATTTTGGACTTTAGCTGGCTCAGAGAGTGAGATAACAACTTCTGAAAAGGCAATAAAATGTTCACATTGAAAAGGAAACAGTCTGAAAGTGCAAATATTCTTATCTTGGTGCAGAAATTGTGACTTTAGTTTGAATATTTTTCAGCTGGACGGCTGAGTGACCTGGTTAGCAGTTAGCTTAGCGGTTAGCCTGTATGAACAAACGGGACTCCGGCAGAACACAAAAGACCTTTTAAACCCCCCAAACGACCCGATCCTGAAGAGAGGGGGCTCCTCTTACCTGAAGATGCACCAGGACTCCAGGTGTCTCAGAGATTTCTTGTAAAGTCGCAGAACTTTCTGCTGGTGGGTGAGATAAGCAGACGCCATTTTCGCCGTCCGCTGTCACCTTCTCGCCGAGCGGCGCAAAGGATTCTGGGAGCGGCGGCGACCGTAAGAGACGAGAAGAGGCGCAAAAATATTTTATTTATCACAATGTAAGTTTATTTTTGTTTGTTTGCTTTCATCAAGATTTATTTTTGATAGAAGCTAATTTCAACCAGAAAAACGATTTGTAAAATCGATGAAAATTTTGCCTTAATAATAACAACTATCCCATATTTATCCAGAAATAGGATAAATATTTTTTTCATCATTTCATCTCATACTGATGCATGTATACAATTTAAAACAATGACATGTACAGGTATAAATAAAAATATATAAACGTGTGTGTGTTTATATAATAAAGATACTTAAAAACTAGAATAATTGTGAGTTTGTGTCACATAAAAATAATTTTACGTCATCATTTTGACATTATTTATTTAATTAGTAAATTTTTCAACTCTTTATATTTTTCTTTTTACTGTATTTATATTTTTTCTTACATTTAAAAATCCTACTTGACAATAAAGCTGATTCTGCTTCATCCGGGTAATTACGGTACTGATGCATCATGGGATTGGTGAGGTCTGCATGTGTGTTTCTCTTCAGGAGGATTTCTCAAACAGCCACGATGGCCCAGCACAAATTCATAGGTAACAAACCTGAGTGTTTAATGACAGATGGAGAAGATGAAGAAGGTGTTTGTTGTAAACATGTTCAGTCATCATGGAGCTGAATGAGGCTCTGCAGCTCTGCAGGGAAATGACACATAGCACAGACTGTGTACATGTATATATGTATATGTAACATAACATAACATGTATATATCTGCAGTCAGTGGTTTATAGCAGTGCATCACCAGATTATACTGCAATACTGCTTCTGTTACTAAGTACAATGTTGACATATAAGTATTGTGTTAACCTTTAAGTACTTTGTTGACGTTAAAGTACTATGTTGGCATTAAAGTACAGTTTTAACATTAAAGTACAGTGTTCAGAGTGTTTACAGACAGATGAAGATTTCTTAAGATTTCTTTAAGAAGCCTTTATAAGGTCAGAGGAATAAACAGAATGAAGTCTTTTAAGATAATTACAAGAAAAGATTAGAGAGGTACATTTACTGAAGTATCAGATTATCACAAGGTAACGTTTGTTGAAATGTCCTCCAGATATCGGTGTGAACCTGACAGATCCGATGTTCAGAGGGCTCTACAGAGGGAAGCAGAAACACGACGGTGAGTGATTTTTTTTTTTTTTCACTTTTGTCTTGTTGTCCATTGAGACAAAGTTAATCTGAGACCGGCTGTGTTTTTTTCTGACAGATGACTTCAACCAGATCATCGACAGAGCTCTCAAGATCGGAGTCGAAAAGGTGAGCTGCTTTAATCTGACTGCACTTGTTGTAGATGTGAAGGTTCACATTTAGTCTTAATGTCCTAATAAATATTAAAAATGACCCTGGGAAGTCAGATGATAGTCTTGTTATTGTGCACTGGAAAAAAAAAGCCATTTCAAACGTCTTCAGTCTCGTTTGTTAATAATGTGATACCTGTTGCTTTGTTTCAGTTCATGATCACAGGAGGAAACCTTGAAGACAGCAAAGAGGCCCTTAAACTAGCAGAGACCAGAGGTGATGACATATGATGAAGCAAAACCAGACATTTCTGATTGATTTTAAGCTTCCATGCCCTTCTAGGATTGTATTAAAAAGCCGGTGGCCTATTTTATCCAAATGTGAAT
This sequence comes from Scortum barcoo, assembly GCA_023238725.1. NCBI lineage: Eukaryota > Metazoa > Chordata > Actinopteri > Centrarchiformes > Terapontidae > Scortum > Scortum barcoo. Next base: position 23,887,596 of record CM041548.1, read on the forward strand.
TCACGAAATCTTAATCCCTCACCGTCTTTTCTTTGTATTAATGCACCTCTGCCTGATGTTTTCCTTTTTTACACATTTATATCCACAGACGAGTTCTTCTGCACGGTTGGCTGCCATCCCACCCGCTGCAGCGAGTTCGAGCAGAACGGAGAGTCGCAGTACTTCTCCGGGCTCAGAGAGCTGGCGATGGCAAACAGAGGAAAGGTGGTGGCCATCGGGGAGTGTGGACTTGGTGTGTACTGTTAATGGTGTCGCAGTGATAACAAAAAAAGATAAAACACACCAATGGAAATTATCATACAGTATGTTGTCTCAGATAAAATTAGATAAGATGAATACTGATCCCAAAGGGGCAGAGAGTACATTCAGAGAAAAAGTTAATATATAAGAAGCAAAATATGACAATAGTAGAATATGAAAATGGCGATAGAAGAGTATAAAGTCAAGACTACAAGGCAAGAAATACACAGATGATACCCTAGACCAGTGTTAGTATTTGAATAAAATATAATATACTAAACACTAAATAATGTAGAATAATAAAGGATGACATAAAAGTTATGTACTGTATGTTACATCTATGATATCATTTATTATCTAGTCTTATATTGTATTTATATGTAAGTGTAATGGAAACATGATAGAGAAGTATTTTGCATAATATAAGTACAGAGAAGTGTGTGAGTGTAAATATTTCCATTGTTTAGGTTTATGTTCACACTGTAATGTGTCTTTTCTTTTTCCAGATTTTGACAGGTTGGAGTTTTGCCCAAAAGAGACTCAACTCAAGTAAGTTTATTTTTCTTTGTTAAAAATTAAAATCCCCTCCATCACTTTAACCACATCTTCACCATTTTCCAGCCCTAGCATATGTTAGAAAGAACTAATTGTAATGATAATAATATAATAATTAACCTGTTAATTACTTATTTTATTAATTGTTCTTCAAAAAAGAGTTAAAAATGCAGACATTTGAAACCCAAATCAGTTCAATATACAATGATGCAAACAGAGAAAAGCAGGAGATGCAAACATTGGAGAAGCTTGAACGAGTAAATGTTTTTTTTTTTTTTTGCTAGTTTGTAGTTTGTTTGATGAATCGATCATTAAAATTATCATCCAGCACCAGTTGGAAATGGATCCAGTATACTGATAATAGATTATTATTTTACAGCTTTAACAGTCAGTACAGTCCTGTAATATCTTCCATTTTGTTAAACTCTTCCTTTCATTTCTTTCTGCCTTGTTGCTCTTTCTGGTCTCTAACAGATACTTTGAGAAGCAGTTTGAGTTGGCGGAGGAGACAAAGCTGCCGATGTTCCTCCACTGCAGAAACTCCCATCAGGAGTTCCTCGGTACGTTCGTGCACTGAAACCTGGTCACATTCATGAGCAGGGTTTTTAAAAAAGAGTATTTCACTGTGACTTTGTGTCTTTTCTAACAGATATCATGAAGAGAAATAGAGACCGGTGTGTTGGAGGAGTGGTGAGGACATTTCTTTTATATTATAAACTATTTCATAATATATTCTGCAGAGAAGTGATGCATTCACTGAACACATGTAGTAAAATATGTACTGTAAAAACAGTTTAACTGAAAGGACTTTTAGGGGTAAATTAGCGTAATCAATGTGAAATTACTTGAATAACAGTAGAATATCCTCTGCAGTTACATTGAAGTTAAGATAATAATATCATCAACAAGCCTGATTTTCATTCAACAACAACTTTGACATGTAAAAGGCCACTGAATGATCATCATCAGGCAAAACATCTGTAAGGAGTTTACACAGAAATTAATACACTCGAGATGGAGACAGGAAATCAAGTCAGGATCCAGCTGTTTACCTTTAATTCTTTATTTCAGGTCCACTCGTTTGACGGGACGGCAGAGGACGCTGCTGCCCTCGTCGACCTGGACCTTTATATTGGAATAAATGGATGGTGAGAGGATTTCGAAAGTCCACGAAACAGACTAATTCACTAATCTCTTCTGCAATAATTTGAAGGTAAATATTAACAATTCTGTAACTTCAACTGTTTTTTGTTATTTCTATTTTTCAGTTCCTTGAAAACGGAGGCCAACATTGAAGCTATGAAATCTATTCCCTCTGAGAGACTCATGATAGAAACAGGTGAGCTGCTGCCGTTTTATTCTAATAAAGAAGGTATTTGACTAAATGTGAGAAAAGAAAAGAGACAATAATCGAATTAACTTGTTGTTAAAGCAAAATGTTCCTGATGTTCCACCTAAACAGCTCCAGAATTATTGTTTTATAACATCACATTTATTTTTTTGTCGCACGTCATTGAAGATGCTGACATGTTTTATGGCGTCATCATTACATACATTTAAAAAGTCCTGATGTTTCTGCATAAATCACCTCCTGCTCCTTCCCAGATGCTCCGTGGTGTGGCGTGAAAAACACTCATGCAGGCTCCAAACATATTAAAACAACATTTCCCACGAAGAAGAAGTGGGAGGCGGGGCACTGTCTGAAGGACAGAAACGAGCCGTGTCACATCATGTGAGTACTGTTGGGGTGAAGTTAGACCGAGGAATCTTTGAAGAGCTCGGTGGATGTTTTTCAGTCCATCACGTACGACATTTTAATATCTAATGTCATTACCCTCCTTGTCTCTTCCAGACAAGTTCTCGAGGTGATAGCGGCGGCGAGGGAAGAGGACCCGCTGGACCTCGCCAACACAATCTACAACAACACCATCAAAGTCTTTTTCAACTCCAGCTGATGAGGAACCAGATTAAATCTTCAGGAGAGACACTGACACGACGTCATTTTACTTCACGAGCTGATGAACGAGCCGTCATGAATGTGTCCGTTTGAATGATTTGTTCACGGATTAACCTTTGCCAAACAGCTTCTGATCTGTCTTCCTCTGAAATAAAAAATGAAATTATTGTATTATTTACTGTTTCATGTACCTGTAAATTAAGTTCCTAAAGTTTTTGACTGTTGGCCACAAAAATTAAACTGTAATAAAAACACTCTCTCTTATTTGAACTTAACTGGTGCTGTCCAGCTTCTCTTTAAACAAATGAGAATGAGTGAATGTGAATTATTGAGAATACAAAGTTTAAAAATACTGTCTACATGAATGTATCAGTTATCACATGGAACTTAATAAAAACATGAACATAATTAAGTTGTTGAAAGATAAAATTACCATTTCAAGGTTCAAAGGTTTATTTGTTGTTGTAGTCCTGCATTCAGACTTTTCACTAAAGTAGTAATACTTTATTAGCACATATTGTCTTTATGTTTTTATATGAGATACAGTGGTTTAATATGACTTCTTGCATCAAATATATAATATTATAGTCTTATTGCTTGAAAATATATTAGTTGTATTATTAATTAGTACAAATATATATATATATAAGATAAGCAACGATAAAATGTATTAATCCCACATGAGGATATTTCACCTGTCCCAGCAGCTGAATAGTAAGACACATTGCAAAAAGAGTATGAAAAATAGATATAAAAAGAAAGAAAACATAAGTGACAAAATATACCATAAACATAAATACATTTTATACATCCTCCATATATACACATATATCCATGCATTGGTACTGCATATGTTACTTATAACACAGAAATGATGAGTGTATCTCAAGTACTCTCTGAGGTATGAAGGAAAATGTGAAAAATGTGGTAATTTGTGACTTGTGTTATGTTAGCTGCTACACTCTGACGCTGGAAGTTAATGTAATTACTTTGCATTGCTTCGAAGTGTGTTTTTATTTGAAGTACAGTGGATTAATATGATATCTTACATTCAATTTAAAATTAGAGTATTGTCCTTTTTGGTGAAAATATATCACTTGTATTATAAATCAGTGCACATATATGTTCCCTATATAAAAAAATAACTTGTATATTTCAAATAGTCTCTGAGTTGAGAAGGAAAACATGAAAAATGTAAAGTGTGACTCATGTTACGTAATATGTTTGTGACTCGTGTTACGTCAGCGGGCACGCCCTCCGACGCCGGAAGCACGTCACGTCGGAACAAACAGAGAGAGAGAGAGAGAGAGAGAGAGAGAGAGAGAGGAGGAGCGGCCATGATTCAGATATCCTGATATTTAAACAACAACAACAACAACAACAAGAAACAACAACAACTCTTCGGTGGGGGGCGGCCTGACGGTAAACAGGAAGTAGAAGAAGAAGGAGGAGAAGAGGAGCAACAGGAGGTTGAGCAGGTCGGACATGGCGGACAGGTTCACAGCCATCAAGTAAACACCGAGAGGAGCCGGAGACGAGCGGCTGCTGGGGGACTTTCACCCCGTGTTCGACGCTGCATGGGCGGCGGGGGCTCCCTCCTGTGAGGCCGCATGGCGAGCACTCAGGCCCGGCTCGGCCAGCAGGCCGCGGCGGTGCTGGACGTGGCTCTGCGGGTCCCCTGCATCTTCATCATCGACGCCATTTTTAACTCGTACTACGACCCCGGTTCGGGCTGGGCCGGAGCCGTGGGGAAGGTCCTGGTCCGAGTGCTGGGTGAGTCAACAACAACAAACAAACAAACAAACAAACAAATAGCGGAAGCGGAGTGACAGCCCGGTTAGCATGCTGCGACGCTTCTCCTCCGCGGTGTCACCTGTCAGAGCCGATAAAGCCGATTTAACAGGCTGCAGTGACCCAATAACGAGACGTGTTAACCAGGTGAGGTGTTTAAACTCTCCCCCTGACAGCAGGCCTGCCGGCGGGTCGGCAGGTAGCCGCTAACGTCAGGTGTTTCACCGGCAGGTGTTGTGAAAGGTTTGGTGTCCCGGCCTGAAGTCCGCCGGAAGTCCTCCAGTGAGCTGCCTGAATATTTTCTGTAGTGATGAGATTATAAACTTTAGTTCACACGTTTAGGCTCAGATTAAGCATAAAACACAGGAAAGTACACACAACAGCTCAGTAAAACAATGATATAAAATAAAACAATAAAGAAATGATAATTAAACTGTTTCATTGTGTTCACTTTAATTTCTGTATCTCTAACTCTACTGTCTGAATGTCTTTAGTGATGAGATTACAAACTTTAATAGAAAGTTATACACAAAAGCACAGTATAAATGAATGTCTTACAAAGAGAGACTTATTTTAGGGTCTCCACTTTAATGTTACTCTGCATAAAAAGCTATGAAAGTATCTTCTTTAAAGGAATATATGGGACTATTCATAGGTAATAACATACAAAGGCACATTAAAAATCATAGTAGAAACCTTATTTAGATATATACATACACATAAATAACTAAACCTATGAATACATCTTTGTTTTATAAAGAGATTTATTTTGGGGTCTCCACTTTAATGTCTTTATCACCGTAATTTTGCATAAAAAGATAATATCTGCGTTAATGATGCTATTATAAACTCTGTTTCACACATTAAGTCTTCATAAAAGTACAAGACATTGCATAGAAAATTACACATGAAAGCACAATAAAAATCATGGTATAAAATAATAAATAAACCATATGCATTTTTAATGGTTTTATAAAGAGAAATTTGTTCCAGTGTCTCCACTTTCATCTCTTTATGCCTTTAATTCCACATAAAAATAGGAAATTACATACAAAGCACAATAAAAAAACATGGTAAAAAATAATAGAAAACATATAAATAACTCTGCATAAAATGCTGCTTGAACTGTCTATAGGACAAAGTTAATACAGCAGTTATAAACACTACAGCTGTGATAACTAATTATTCTGGATTAATCAATAAAATAACAAGAAGTAATTGGGAAGAAAAAAGCCTGAATTAACTTCTTTAAATGTTTTGTTTTTTCTGAACAGCAGTTCAAATCACAAATATGCTTAATTTACTGTCACAGAAATATTTTAAGTGTTTTTTTTTTTGTTTGTTTGTTTTTAATAGACTTAAGCAATAATCAGATTCCAATAACCAATAATTACCTAAAGATTTCATATGTAAGTTTTCACAATATGACAGACTCACTTCCGTAATTTTACTCAACATTTGCATTAATCATGACGTTAAATTCACGATCCTTCTCGCTGTTTGATGCACTTTATGTTTTCTTTCCCAGACAAATCATTTTATTGTGGTGTCACGTGAATCCAGACAAACATTTTTTCGTGGTTTTGTGTTGGGTTATTAATCCCAGCTTTTTTTTTTTTTTTAAATTTTCCCAACAAAGAACAAACATGTTAAACCTCGTTTCTGTCTAGTCATGAGCAGGAAACACAGACATACAGCTCCCAGGTTATGTAACTCTCCGACCTTTGAACAGCTCATGAACGTCCTCCCGGCGTTGGCCAACAGCTCCGGGTTCAGAGAGGAGGCGGTCCAAACGAGGTGCCTGAAAAAAGTGGGTCAGCCAAAACTCTCATGTGTCTTCAACCTGCTGTTTTTCACGTTTTCACAGAGCCCGTGAATACAAACCAAACTGTGGAGAATAATATTGGACCCCGAGCTTCAAGGTTAACTTTGCCCTTGATTAACACATAGTTCAAAGAAAACACTGATGAGGGGGTCAGAGGTCAAAGTGTACAAGGGTCAGGTCAAAATTACACTCTAGTGTACAGACTTGACTTTATTTATGTCTAAAGTCCATCAGCTTTGACACTTGACAGACACTAATATGTTGAGTAAAGACAATTGGCTTTATTGATCAGGTGTCTGAACACATACAAAGAACCTGACAGCGATTTTTACAACCCCGTCATTGTACAAACACAGAAACAGACATAAAAACAAGGACAAGCTCAACAAGGTAAGAATCAATGTTGATCTACTATGAACAAGTATAAATATATATAAAAAATATGAATAAATAATAGTTATAACAGCAGTAACATGGAGAAAGTATGATGATAGTGAAATGGTGCAAAGTGAGTGTAAAGGATGCTGAAATAGACGGAAAACACACGATTAACAAATAATTTATCACCTATAATGTTTCATCGCTGCTCTTCAGTTCGTGGATGACATTTAGTTTAGCTTTATTTTAATAGATTGTATTTGACCACTCAGGCTGTGCATTTCATTACAACCATTTTCAAAGCTGAAACAAGTCACACATAGTGACATGTTTTTTTATTTTGTCTGTCAGAGTTGATTTGAGTTTAGTTTAGTTTACTTTAAGTTAAGTTTACTTCTCTTTAATCCTACCTTAAAAAAAGTTTAAATAATCCTTCTGCTGGGAAACAAGGATTATAATGAGCCGCTTTATTTACCATTATTTTTACAAAATGACAGAATAACGCGTGGTGCAGGACAGATGATGGACAGTCATATATTGTGTAAAGACAGCACGTTGACAAATATGAAGACTTTTATCATAATTTATCACTGTGTTGTCATAGTAACAGCAATCCTGTGAAACGTCAAGGTCCGTCCGACCAGTTCAGCTCATCCACGGCCGATCAGTCGACACACACTTACTCTGTTATCACTCCTGGGATACGTCAAAGCTTTTCTGACACTTTTTCTGTCTTAAAAATGCTTCTGCTGTGAACTTGTCAGAATTATCGCACTGCAAGCTGATTGTTTTCCTCCCAAACGTTCTGCGTCATTCTCTCTCGGATGTTCCTTCTCGACTGAAAATCCACAACACTGAAAGTTCATTTATTGGACAGATTATTCGTAACAGTGAGCTTTAAATAAAAAAAACTTGAACCTAATGTTTGTTTCTGTTGTGTCTCAGGCGTCCTCATCTCCAGCGTGGTGCTGCTGCTCTCTCAGAAAGCCTTGTTCAAGTTTTACACCCTCTTCTTCGCCGTCCTCCTCGGCGTGGCAGCGGTGCTCTTCAACTACTACGCGACCTCCCACATAGACTTCTACAGCGCCTACTACAAAGCGGCGCTGGGGTTCAGGTTGCTGCCCAGGAACGGGCCGACGCTGTGGTTGGGCATGGCGGCGGTGCAGCTGGTTTTCGGCGTTGGTTACGTGTTCCTGCTCAATCTCCAGTCAGTGTTCGCCGCGCTGGTGGTGCTGGACATCATGATCCCTCTGTGGGGGCTGATGATCGAGCTGCCCGCCGACGTCAGGCAGCTGGTGGCGGTGTTCTCGGGCCTAGCGCTGGCTCTCAACACGGCCGTGTGCCTCGCCATGAGGCTCAAATGGTTTTACTACTCGTGCCGGTACGTCTACCTGCTGGTGCGGCACATGTACAGGATCTACGGGCTTCAGCTGCTGCTGGAGGACACCTGGAAGAGGATCAGATTCCCGGACGTGCTGCGGGTCTTCTGGCTGACCCGGGTCACCGCCCAGGCGCTCATACTGGTCTACCACGTGGTGCGAGCAGTGAGGAGGGAGAGAGCGGAGACGCCACAGGGGCCGTCACAGACGGCAGCTCTGACTCACAGGTAAGATCGGAAACATTCAGTCTGCTTTAAATCTGTAAGTGGGTCAAATAATAGATTCTACAATACATCTCGATGTTTGTTGAATGATTTGGTGGCAGAGCAGCTGCAAGAGACAAAAAAAATCAAATCAGCGTCAGCTTTTTCAAAAGATGATGTTTGGACACACTTGTTTGTACTGATGTAGAAAGATAAACCATGGAGAGAAATCTGAAACTGAGATACATCGAATCGTGACCCTCTTCTAAAAAAGGGTATTAAAAAGTATAAAATGTCTGCTGAGAACAGTTTTGTATGTTTTTATTACAGCAAAAGACAGACAAAAATGTCTTAAAGTTTTAATTTATTAAAACTTGCATCATAAAATATGATAGTTTTTTACTTTGAACGATGATGGAGCTACACCTGGAGTAGAGGGGTTTTATTTGGGAGTCGGAGGGGGGCAGTCACATTGGACTGCCTTCTTGAGCGCAGTCGCACTGAGAACATTATATTTCACGTAATTTCTGCTGTATTTTACTTTCCAAATGTAGGAGGATTAGTCCAATGAATCATTCGGCTTGAAAACAACACACCAAACGGTTCAGTACAAATACGTGTATCGTTACACCCCGACTGTAAACACATGTGAAAGTGTGGTTGTGCTGCAGGAGGCCTTTCTTGTGGAGTTTCAGCGTCGTCAGACTTGTTGGAAGTTCATCATCTCATAATGGGAAAGTGTCAGTTTTAGTAGAAATGAAACACATTAATCATTTTTTAATCAGTTAATCCTTCAGTTTTCTCCTTTAGCAGAGTCTAGGTGATTAATTACTTTACTGGAGAAACCTTATATTACATATGGAAGAGAAGATCTGACAAAAATTCACAAAATTCATGCACTTAAAATATAAATGTGAATTATTCAACTGTAAAATGTTGCGCTCAGGTGTCGTCTGATTGTATGTGGACTATTGAGTGATGGTGTGTTTTCAGGGCTACCTGCTGAGCTGGGACGTGTTCTGGGATCTGACCAGTAACCTGATCATCTCCGGCTGTGACTCCACACTCACCGTCCTGGGAATGAGCGCCGTCATCTCCTCCGTCGCACACTACCTCGGCCTCAGCATCCTGGCCTTCATAGGTACGTGTGTGTGTGTGTGTGCTGTACAAACCTTTATAATCCATTCGTACAGTTGTTCAGCGATTCGTCTCATGTTGACCCTTCAGGTTCGACGGAGGAGGAGGACAAGCGTTTAGGCTTCGTGGCTCCTGTCCTGTTCTTCATCCTGGCTCTGCAGACCGGCCTCAGCAGCCTGGATCCCGAGGAGCGCCTGGTAATTCCCTGGAGGATTCACGCCTCCAGCTCTTCAGTCGACCGACAGATAGATCACTGAGTCGGGTGTAATTAGTCGATAAAGGGATCGTGACACGGCTGTGGAGCTGTCTGAACTTTTCCTCTTCTTCCTACATTTTGTCTTTCTCTTTTTCTACAGTTATTTCCAAACTAACACTCACGGAAGATCTGTTTAATCTTTTATTTTTTTCTTATTTGCTCTTAATTTCATTTCTCATTTTGTTTAATTATTTCCAGCGTGTGTTGTTCCAGAGTATTTTTAATTACATTTTTGCTTATATTGATCGTGGTGGTCAAGACTTTTTTGCCCTCCTGTATGCCGTTGCTGTATTAAAGCCTTTATTAGAGACAGTAAAGGGATAAACGGAGATGAGAGAATAATGCAAGTCTTAAAAGTCTTATTTTTACTTAATTTAATCAATATTAAAGTCTTGAAATTAAACTTGCAGGTACCTTGAACTTGAACATCCTGTTGATTTACTGATCTATTATAAAGAAAAGTTTAGGATCTCACGTTGTTTATCAGTGACCTTACACTCTCTCTCTTGCTTTCATTTGAAGGTCCGTCTGAGTCGGAACATGTGCCTTCTGCTGACGGCCATCCTGCACTTCATCCACGGCATGACCGACCCCGTCCTGATGTCGCTGAGCGCCTCGCATGTCTCCTCTTTCCGCCGCCATTTCCCTGTCCTGCTGGTGTCCCTGGCGCTCTTCGTGCTGCCCGTTGTGCTCAGCTACGCCCTCTGGCACCACTACGCCCTCAACACCTGGCTCTTCGCTGTCGCTGTCACTGCCTTCTGTGTGGAGCTCTGCCTAAAGGTGAGGATGGAGAGTTTACTGTTAGATTAGTTTGAAAATGAAACCGAAATGGTAATGGAGTGTTTGTGGGTGAGACAGAAATTATAATGGTACATTAAACTTGACTATTCAACAGTATTTTTAGGGTGGATTTTTTCTTTTAATGTCACTGCAGCAAATACACAACCAGTTCAGCTTTGAAAACTCTTGTGAAATGTGCTGATCTTTAGCTTGAAGTTGAGAAAAATGCTTTCTCTCATTTCCCTCCTTCTCTCCATCCAGGTGGTTGTGTCGCTGACGGTCTACGGCCTTTTCATGGCTGACGGCTTCTCCAACGTCCTGTGGGAAAAACTGGACGACTACGTCTACTACGTGCGCTCCACGGGCAACATCATCGAGTTCCTGTTCGGCGTCATCATGTTCGGAAACGGCGCCTACACCATGATGTTCGAGTCGGGCAGCAAGATCCGCGCCTGCATGATGTGCCTGCACGCCTACTTCAACATCTACCTGCAGGCCAAGAACGGCTGGAAGACGTTCATCAACCGCCGCACGGCCGGCCGTCAAGAAGATCAACTCGCTGCCGGAGATGCGTGGCGACCAGCTGAGGGACATCGAGGACGTGTGCGCCATCTGTTACCAGGAGTTCGCCACCTCGGCCCGCATCACGCCCTGCCACCACTACTTCCACGCGCTGTGTGCCTGAGGAAGTGGCTGTACATCCAGGACACGTGCCCCATGTGCCATCAGAGAGTTTACGTCGAGGAGGAGAGCCGAGACAGAGCCGCCTTTTCCAACAACAACAGGGGGCTACATGCAGCGCCGCAGGAGCGCCGCTGCTGCAGCCCCGCCTTGGCGCCAGGGGAAATCCAGCTCGGACAGCCGGCCGCCGAGCTGCCGGGCGATGGAGCGGCGGCCGGCGTCCAGGCCGCAGGCGGAGCCGGGGAGCTCGACAACGAACTGCTGGAGGACAACGACAGTATAGAGTACGACGAAGACGAGTGGGGGACTCAAAATGGCAGCACGCCAGTAGAAGAAGACTATATCAATGATGACACAGACTCCACCGAGGACTGACAATAAAAAGATATATAGAAAAAATATACATTTATCTTTATTATATTTAAGTTAAGAAGAGTTATAAAACACAACATCTTAATTTGTTCTTGAAAAATGTCAGGGATGTTATTCTGTTTTCCTTTTTAGTTTCTTTTTGTTTGATTTTGAGTTTGGGTTTTACTCTATAAGGGCTCGTGGGAAGAGTAACTGCTGCTCTCATTCTGAGTGTGTGTGTGAGAGAGAGCGTGTGTGTGCACGACGGGGCTGCATGATGTAGACCAAAAACTCACATAGTTAATTTTAATTTATCGTAGAATTACTGGAGAGCGCTTCAAAGCTGATGCTCATCGCTGGTTGCAATTAAAAGATCAGCTTTTCTGCAGCGTAAATCTTCTTCGACTCTGCCATGTTGAGTGAGCTGTGGAAATATTTTCTTTAGATTTTGTCACTTGTGCAGCCGTGAAGTGTGTGTTTGTATGTGTGTGTGAGGATTCGTGCCTGCCGACATGTAATGTGCTTAGACGATGTCTTAAAGATGCAGATGCAGCTAGAGGGTGTTCATTTATTAATGACAAAACTGCGGAGCGACTAAACAAATTTAAGCTTTAATCATTCAGGAAAGTCAGGATTTTGGGCGCTTTTTTGAATTTTTTTTTGAATTTTTGAAACCTGCTGTCACTACTTTCTAGAGTTTTTATTGGGGTTCAGGGTTTACTTCTTTGTCGCATGTCAGCGGAGTCTACTGAGTTTTTTAGTTTCGTCATTATCATGAGCGCCAAACATCAAATCCATCCGCACAATGTTTGTTTTACTAAACCAGCCTCGAGTGCTCTCAAATCCTGACTTGCAGATTGATCACAGCTCAGGTTTGTGGCACACTTGTTCAACATTTTTGTCCTTGAACTAACTTAAACAGAATATTTGTGTTCAGAGAGCGAATGAAGGCAGGAGAGTGAAGCAGTTTTCTATCGACTCTGCGCCAACCGGAGAAAAACTGAGAGGTGTGTCTGATTAAAAAAGATTTTTAAAAAAAGGACTTGCTACTGTAATCACAGATATACCTCTATCATTACTTACTACTGGTCTCTTGTGTGACCTCGCTTACATTCGTGTACGTTATTGTACATATAATAAAACAAAATCATGCACACATTCTCCAGTAGGACAAGAGAAGAGTTTGTTTTCGATAATAATACTTCCCACGTTTCTCCTCGCGTAAATCAGTATTCAGTTCGGTTAAATGCTTCTCCCAGACCCTGAAATAGTCTTTTGAAGTGAGAGCGCTTTTACGACGTCTCAGTGTGAGCCACATCTAAAGAGCAAAAATCAGTAAATGTCACAAACACACAGTATGGAAAAAGGTGCCATTTGTTTAGTCTATCATGGACTTTTCAGTACTTTGTTTTCTTTCAAAGGGACAAAAAGTACCATCATTTGTTTTAACCTGTCAGTTATGAGTCATGTTGTAAGAGCAGATGTCATTTTTGCACCTTTTTCTTTCTTGGTCTGTCTAACTTGGGTGAACAAACCGTGACGACTGCACCTTTCTGAAGGCTCAAACTGTGCTTCTGGTCTCAGGGTCCCACCGCAGGGCTGGAAGAGTATTTTTTATTAATAAATCGAAGAATGTCCAGGCCTAAACTAATCTTAAGGAGCTGCAGAAAAGTCTGGAAAAGGAGTAGTAAAGCTTTGACTAACTATTAAGAGACACTGTCATTTCATACGATCTGTGATATTTGTTGTTATGTTGAGCTACAAGAAGCGACTGCTCAGTCGTGTTTTCCAGCAGCAGGTGTCCTACTGAACACTGATCCAATATGTATAACTACTGGCATTAAAAGGAACACCCAGAAAATATTTAGGAGCCTTGTTTTCACCTTTTCTGACTCTGCCAATACAGATCCCTCAGCGACTGCAGAGGTCTTCATTGTGAATTTGTATTAAAAAGGCTCTCAAGCACAACTCCTCTGAGTATTACGTTGTTTGGACTGCCACAGCCTGAACGTCTTAACTCGTGCTCATTACTGTTGTAAGTACAGGTGGGAGAAAATAAGCTGCGAGGAACGCATTAAGTTGTTGTTGAGTAAGAAAAGGAGAAGATCTTATTAGAAAGCTGTGCTTTTTTTGACATGTTTCAGCTATGAAGGACTTTGATTATTAGTTTGAATGTTCTGAAAGCTTTTTAAAAGGTAAAAGCTGTCCAGTTTGCCTTTTGTTTTAAAAAGAGATTTATGTAAATAAAATCATCTTTGATATTGAATCTGGACCCATCTTGGATCTCACTGACATCACATCATTATTTTTAATAATTATATACTGCATATACTGTGTGAGGTGCAGTTGAGTCATTGGAGCAGTAGAAGGCGCTGTTTTGCCATTTTGTATGAAGTATGACTTTAGTTGATACTGCAGTTTTGTTTGACAGATTATGAACTCACAAGACAGCAGAAAATATGGTAATATTAATATGATCTAAATATTTCGGCCACCTTCACAGCAGTACAGTTTTATTCTGAAAAATGATCATTTATTCATTCAATTTAAAATGTGAGTTTCTGAGTAATTACACACACGACCCGTCAAACATGTTAAAACTGTGCAGCTGTGGTGACTGAGGTGTGTGTTAGTTCAGAGCTGAGGATACTGTCTGTTAGTTAAACTGGAAATGTGAGAGATAAAGTAGATTAAACAGTATAAGACAATAAACATTTTATAAGTAGGCTGAGAGGACATGAGAAGTCTTTTGTTTGGTAGCAGTTAGCTAATTGCAGTTGTAAAGATTTTAATTTGCCTAAACTGCAAAAAGGATTCCCTCAGCTGATTAGATGTCTGCAGATGTGTGGAGGTTTGCGGAGGTCACCAGAGTCCATGTGTGATTAAAGGCCCTTATATATGAAGAGAAATGTAGTGAAATGTGGTCGCCATGTCCATAAAAAGCTGTTTTGCGCCTATTTTAGAGTGAAATTTATTAAGAAATGTGGCATCGCTGGGGCAAAAAGCAGCATGAGACTGGTGGAGATGGATCAAGCGAGCTGGTGACAGGTCTTCTTGTCACTTCTTATGATTCACCAGGCGTTCATCGCAAAATCTGATGGGCCTTTAAACTGATATTGTACGATATGAGACAGATCCCAGCCCAGACTTTATTAGGCCCATCTCACACAGTGTGACACACAGTCAACCTGCCAGATCTCTGTTAGACTGACAAAGCTGTACCAGTAGCACAGAAGTACCACAGTGAAGATAAAGAGAGGCTGTCTGATTCCTGTCTGCACAGATATAATGCATACAAAATATTACAGGAAACCATCAAAGGAAACTGGAGTTGCAGGTGATATTTCCTTATTTCCACAGCTGCTCTGTTGGCAAACTGACTGGACTCGCTCCCCTACTGTTAATGTATTTTTGATTTAATGATGTGTAGGTGTAATATAAATAAAAACAAATATCTGATAGGATTTTGTTGGCAGATGCTCAAAAGTAAAAGACTCTGATAAGGATCAGGAGCTAAAACACAAAACAAACATTTTTTTACTCCACTTCAAATGAGAGGTAAGTTCTGTACTTTTTCCTCCACTTACATTTATTTTAAAGCTTTAGTCACTTTACAGTTTTTAATGTTGATGTTCTTCTGGATATTCTGGATTTCCCCTCGGATACTGAGGAGTTTTCTTCTCCTGCACCATTAAGAGCGTCCTGATGGAGAACAGCACTTCCAGCTACAGAAACATCCAAACAGGACCAGAAGGCTCTGAAAAAAGTTCGGCTGAAGGGTCACAGGCTGGGAGGATCATTAAGGATCGTAATCACCTGGCCATTTCATGAAGAAGATACCAGATACACACCTGATCAATAAAGCTGATTCTGATACTGAACTGTCTTATCCACCTTCCTCATATATATAAAACTGCCTGTTGCAGTAATCATATTTATTTCTGCACCATTGCACTATTGTCTCACTGTCTACATGTTAATGTTGGTATTATTATTATTGTTCAGTACATATAAATTATATATTTTATATATTTACTTTTCTGTGTATATACTTGTAAAAAACAGTCAAATTCAATCAATAGAGCAGATTGTGATTCTAATTCTGATACTATACTGACATATCTGATCACATGTATGTAAAGCCACCTGTCGCAGTTCTCATGTTTATTTCTGCACCACTGTCTCACTGTCTGCATGTTACTGTCCTTACTATTATTTTATATGCATCATATATATTTATATGTTTATGTAATATATTGCATTTATGTGTATTTCTATGTACATACAGTGAGAAAGTCAAATTCTCAGTAAAAGTTATCTTCTAAATATGTATATAAATTTGCAGTATATATAATGTTGTATATAACATACTGTATTTATGTATTTTTACTGTGAATTATGAGTGTTGTGAAAATTTAAATTAATGTGAAAGGGTCTGAGCGGAAGTGTTGTGTTTTATTTTGAAGGCCGACCTGCCGCCTGTGACTTCTCGTTTCGGCTCCGTGAAGTTCATGTGCCAAACTCCGCAGCGAGTCTCAGCGGGGGCCATGAGCCGGTCTGAGGCGGAGACCGGAGGTATGACCGCGTTTCTCTCCGTTTTCTCTCCTGAAGTCGGCGGTTTGTGCTCCGGAGGCTCCAGCTGGTAGGACCGAGGGACCGGACAACTTCTGCCCGGCGAAGGCGCACCTGGAGCGGGGAGACGACGACGACGCACCCCGGCGCTCCAAGGAGAAGAAGAAGAAGAAGAAGGGTGGAAGAAACAAAGATAATTCACAGACTTGTTCCTTTCAGCACAATGCTCCGGCTGTGTCTCCAGAGAGCCGTCCGACCGGCCGTGCTGAAGTTACCGGCGGGACCGAGGCGGGCGGTGGCGCCGCCGAGGCTGCCCGTTATTGGGCGACACACGCCGGGCTGCGGTCTGGGGACGCACGGGAGGAACGAGCCGAGGGAGCCGCTCCACTCCCCGAAGAGAGCCAAAGAGTTCATCTACCGGCTGAACCCCAGCGAGAGGACCTGTTTACTGAAGGAGCTGCAGAGCTTCGAGTCCAGAGCCATCGCTCAAGGTGAGACACACACACAGGTGAGAGACACAGACAGGCAGGTGAGACACACAGGTGAGACACACAGACAGTGAGAGACACAGGTGAGACAGACAGGTGAGAGACACAGACAGGTGAGACACACAGGTGACAGACAGGTGGGAGACCTGTTTACTGAAGGAGCTGCAGAGCTTCGAGTCCAGAGCCATCGCTCAAGGTGAGACACACACAGGTGAGAGAGACACAGACAGGTGAGAGACACAGACAGACAGGTGAGACAGGTGAGAGAGACACACAGGTGAGAGACACACCAGGTGAGACAGACAGGTGGGAGACCTGTTTACTGAAGGAGCTGCAGAGCTTCGAGTCCAGAGCCATCGCTCAAGGTGAGACACACACAGGTGAGACAGACAGACAGGTGAGACTGAGACAGACAGGTGAGAGACACAGACAGACAGGTGAGAGACACAGACAGACAGTGGAGAGAGGACACAGGTGAGACAGAGACAGGTGAGAGAGACCAGACAGGTGAGACAGGTGAGAGACACAGGTGACAGACAGTGAGAGACAGAGACAGACAGTGGGAGACCTGTTTACTGAAGGAGCTGCAGAGCTTCGAGTCCAGAGCCATCGCTCAAGGTGAGACACACACAGACAGACAGGTGAGAGACACAGACAGACAGGTGAGAGACACAGACAGGTGAGAGACACAGACAGACAGGTGAGAGACACACAGGTGAGACAGACAGGTGGGAGACCTGTTTACTGAAGGAGCTGCAGAGCTTCGAGTCCAGAGCCATCGCTCAAGGTGAGACACACACAGGTGAGAGACACAGACAGACAGGTGAGAGACACAGACAGACAGGTGAGAGACACAGACAGGTGAGAGACACAGACAGACAGGTGAGACACACACAGGTGAGACAGACAGTGAGAGACACACAGGTGAGACAGACAGGTGGGAGACCTGTTTACTGAAGGAGCTGCAGAGCTTCGAGTCCAGAGCCATCGCTCAAGGTGAGACACACACAGGTGAGAGACACAGACAGGTGAGAGACACAGACAGACAGGTGAGAGACACACACAGGTGAGACAGACAGGTGAGGAGACAGGTGAGAAGACACACAGGTGTTTACTGAAGGAGCTGCAGAGCTTCGAGTCCAGAGAGACCATCGCTCAGGGTGAGACACACACAGGTGAGGACAGGTGAGACACAGACAGACAGGTGGAGACACAGACAGAGACAGGTGAGAGACACAGACAGAGACAGGTGAGAGACACAGACAGAGAGACAGGTGACAGAGAGACAGGTGAGAGACACAGACAGTGAGAGACAGACAGGTGAGAGACAGACAGAGAGAGACAGGTGAGAGACACAGGTGAGAGACAGAGAGACACAGGTGAGAGACACAGACAGAGACAGGTGAGAGACACACAGGTGAGAGACAGACAGGTGAGAGACAGGTGAGACACAGAGACAGGTGGGGCAGACAGGGAGACAGACAGGTGAGAGACACAGACAGGACAGGTGAGAGACACAGACAGGTGAGAGACACAGACAGTGACAGAGAGACACAGACAGGTGAGACAGGTGAGAGACACAGACAGACAGGTGAGAGACACAGGTGACAGAGAGAGACAGGTGAGAGACACAGACAGACACAGGTGAGAGACACACAGACAGTGAGAGACAGACAGGTGAGAAACAGGAGACAGGTGAGAGACAGACAGACAGTGAGACAGACAG
Source organism: Scortum barcoo (assembly GCA_023238725.1). Classification (NCBI taxonomy): domain Eukaryota; kingdom Metazoa; phylum Chordata; class Actinopteri; order Centrarchiformes; family Terapontidae; genus Scortum; species Scortum barcoo. Next base: position 23,905,915 of record CM041548.1, read on the forward strand.
GTGTGAGAGACAGACAGGTGAGACAGGTGAGAGACAGGTGAGAGACAGACAGGTGAGACACACAGGTGGTGAGACAGAGACACAGGAGACAGGTGAGAGACAGGTGTGAGACAGACAGACACACAGGTGAGACACACACAGGTGTGAGACAGGTGGGGACAGGTGAGACACAGACAGGACAGGTGGACCTGAGGGAGACAGGTGTGGGAGACAGACAGGTGAGAGAGACTGAGACAGGTGAGAGAGACAGGTGAGGTGAGACAGGACAGACAGACAGGTGAGAGACACACAGACAGACAGTGAGACACAGAGACAGGTGAGAGACACACAGGTGTGAGACAGGTGAGACAGGTGAGAGACAGGTGAGGGACAGACAGGGTGACACAGGTGAGACAGACAGGTGAGAAACACACAGGTGAGACACAGGTGAGAGACACAGGTGAGACAGACAGGTGAGAAACACACAGGTGTGACACAGGAGAGAGACACAGAGTGACAATGAGACACACAGGTGAGAGACTGGTGAGGAGGACAGGTGAGGGAGACACAGGACAGATGAGAGAGACACAGACAGAGAGGGACAGGTGAGAGACACTGAGACAGACACAGGTGAGACAGACAGAGTGACAGACAGGTGTGAGACTGACAGGTGAGAGACAGACAGGTGAGACAGACAGGTGAGACAGACAGGAGAGAGACAGAGACAGGTGAGACACAGGTGTGGGCAGACAGGACAGGTGAGGTGACAGACAGGTGAGACACAGACAGAGTGAGACAGACAGGTGAGACAGACAGTGACTGAGACAGTGAGAGACTGAGGAGAGAGACACACAGGTGAGACAGACAGGTGAGACTGACAGGTGGGTGAGAGAGACACACAGGTGAGACAGACAGTGAGGACAGAGAGAGACAGGTGGTGAGACACACAGAGAGACACAGACAGGTGAGACAGACAGTGAGACACACAGGTGAGACAGACAGGTGAGAGACACAGACAGACAGGTGAGACACACAGGTGAGACAGGTGAGAGACAGGTGAGAGACAGGTGAGACAGACAGACAGTGAGAGACACAGGTGAGACACACACAGGTGAGACAGACAGGTGAGAGACACAGACAGTGAGACACAGGTGAGAGACACACAGGTGAGACAGACACACAGGTGAGAGACAGACAGTGAGAGACAGGTGAGAGACAGAGAGACAGAGAGAGACAGACACAGACAGTGAGAGACACACAGGTGAGAGACAGACAGGTGAGAGACAGGTGAGAGACAGACAGAGACAGGTGAGAGACACAGGTGAGAGACAGACAGGTGAGAGACACACAGGTGAGAGACACACAGGTGAGAGACAGAGACAGGTGAGAGACACAGACAGAGACAGGTGAGAGACAGAGGCACACAGGTGAGAGACAGAGAGACAGAGAGACAGGACAGGTGAGAGACACAGACAGACACAGGTGAGAGACAGACAGAGTGAGACAGACACACAGGTGAGAGACAGGTGAGAGACAGACAGACAGGTGAGAGACACACAGGTGAGACAGACAGGTGAGAGACAGGTGAGAGACAGGTGAGACAGACAGGTGAGACAGGTGAGAGAGACACAGGTGAGAGACAGAGACAGGTGAGAGACAGGTGAGAGACAGGTGAGAGACACACAGGTGAGAGACAGACAGAGAGACACAGACAGGTGAGAGACACACAGGTGAGAGACACACAGGAGAGACAGACAGGTGAGAGACAGACAGAGACACAGGTGAGAGACAGAGACAGGTGAGAGACACACAGGTGAGAGACAGGTGAGACAGACAGGTGAGACAGGTGAGACAGAGAGACACACAGGTGAGAGAGACAGGTGAGAGACAGGTGACAGACAGAGAGACAGACACAGTGAGAGACAGACAGACAGGTGAGAGACAGGTGAGACTGAGACAGGTGAGAGACACAGAGAGACAGGTGAGAAACACACAGGTGTGAGACTGAGACAGGTGAGAGACACAGGTGAGAGACACACAGACACACAGGTGAGAGACAGAGAGGTGAGAAACACAGACAGGTGAGAGACAGAGACAGGTGAGAGACACAGACAGAGACAGGTGAGAGACACAGACAGACAGGTGAGACAGACAGTGAGAGACACACAGGTGAGAGACAGACACACAGTGAGAGACAGAGAGACACAGACACAGAGACACAGGTGAGAGACAGACAGAGAGAGACAGAGACAGGTGAGACAGACACACAGGTGAGAGACACAGAGAGACAGACACAGGTGAGACAGACAGGTGAGAGACACACAGGTGAGAGACAGGTGAGAGACACAGGTGAGAGACACAGACAGGTGAGAGACAGAGAGAGACAGGTGAGAGACACAGGTGAGACAGACAGGTGACAGGTGAGACAGACAGACACAGGTGAGAGACACAGACAGACACACAGGTGAGAGACACACAGGTGAGACAGGTGTGAGAGTGACACAGGTGAGAGGCACACACAGGTGAGAGACAGGTGGAGAGACAGGTGAGAGACTGAGAGACAGACAGGTTTACTGAAGGAGCTGCAGAGCTTCGAGTCCAGAGCCATCGCTCAAGGTGAGACACACACACACAGGTGTGAGACTGAGACAGGTGAGACACACAGGTAAGACAGAGACAGGTGAGAAGCAGAAACGGGTGAAACAGGGGGGTAAAACAGGTGAGAGACACACAAGTGAGAGAGTGAGACAGGTGAGACACAATGGTGAGACAGGTGAGAGAAACAGGGACAATGTTCAAGGTAAGAGATAGAGACAGGTGGGTGGGAGAAAGACAGGTGAGGTGCAGATTGATCATAGAGAAACAGGTGGGAGACATGATAGAGACACTGATGTTAGGTAAAGTTGAGCAGCTAAATGGAACTCAGCCATCATTAATCTTTTTATTTACACCTGCTCTTTACCTGCTGTGAGTTTTTTTTTCTTTTCACCTGGCCAACAAATAAATGAACGACATCAGTAGCGATTCTCCTCACTGATTAAAGCCTCATTATTCTGTGAAATGTTGCAGGAGAGTCTTAAAAAACATCTTGCAACAGCACCTGCAGCTGAATTTTGTGCCGATAAAGTTTTACAGATTTTTTTTTTTTTTGGACCGTGTGTGTTGTCAGTGGGCATGAATAGGCAGGCAAAGTGTGTGTAGCATGTGTGAGTATTTCCTCTTTTGAGTCAGCAGAGGGTATTTTCTGTTTGCTCGAAAGGAAAAAAAAAGTGTACACGTGATCTGAGTGACTCATCTTGGGACTGAAATAGTAAAATCATGTGCTGAATCCGGAGTAGAGACATCTGAGTAATGTCCTAAGAGCGACTTGGGGACTCTCCAGTTTCTGCAGAAAGGAGGCCTGAAAATTCACCAAAACAAAGCTCGGTTAATAAATGAATTATTTTAGATTAATCAGTGTGGATAGACAACAAATAGATGCTCTAGCCACACCTGGACTCGGCTCACCAGGTGCTCTCGTGGTGCGTTTGCTGTCCCTCTCCTTTCTGCAGCTGTCCTCCGTTCCTTTTGCTTTCAGCACAGTCAGAATATGCTAAAAAACGCTGACACTTGGCCAAGATTTCAAAGAGCTGTGCCTTCAGAGCGGCGGCTCCTCGTCGCTTTGTTGTGTAACGCGCCGTTCTCATTAGCACCGTGCGCCCAAACTGCTTTTATCAGGGTGTTATATAAGCAGATTTTTAGGAAATTGTTACACTTTTTTGGCTGCTAATCCATCCGCCCACAACGCGACAGCATTTTTATTCAGCTTTTAATACACTAAAATGGATTAAGGGGTGTGTTTGCAGCCGTGCATTTACTGTAGTTTCAGGTTAAATCACAGTTTTCTTTTTGAGACCCACCCAGGCGTCTGCAAACATTTCTTCAGAGGGACTGTTGTGTAAGAGGTCTCATGTAGGAATGTTTCCTCTGTGGTCTTTGTACAAGTCCGGAAACCTGATTGATTCTGAAAATCTGTATTATTAAAGTATGTAAAGGGTATTTTTCCTTCTTTGAGTAAAGCATGTTTTACAAAGGCTGTGTCCTCTCCTCTTCAGCAGACTTTTTGTGTCCAGACTTTTTGAGGCCTGGAAAGTTTTATAATGAAAACTTTAATGAAAAATGTTGTTCTTGTTTTATTTTTTAATTCTGTGTTATGTGGCAGCAGAATTTTCCTCTCTGTAGTTGAGGGATGCGTTGCAGTTTAATTCTTATGTGCATTATTTTCATACACTTTCATGATCCCTGACATTAAGTGGGATTGAAGCTTTGACTAGTTTAAGTACAGCTGACCTTTTAAAAAGTAAAATAAAAAGATATTATTGGTCAGACTGATTTTTTTTTCTCTGCCATGACCAAAAACTCATCTCAAAGGTGAATCCTTAACAATGTGTGTTCACATTTTGTGACATGAAAATGCAGAAACTATTATTTCATACATTCAGAGAATCAGCTAAAAATGGCATTTTATTTTTATCTCCTTTAAACATCCAATGTGGGAACTCGTGATCGAGCAATCACATGATTTTTGAGTCCTAATCCTCCCAAATAGTAGTTGGCAGCTGTGTGAGAAGCAGCAGAAGAAAGAAAGAAAGAAAACTGAACACACTGGGTATGTTAACATGCACTCATGTAACCCAGTGATTGTCTATTTTGTGTAATAACCTGATTTCTGAAAACTCAAGTAATCAAATAACTTATTTTCCTAATCATAGTAAGGGATAAAAAGAGTGTTTTGGAGCCCAGGTGTTGAATTTACGGGTTTTCACACTTCCTTCAGACGTTAAAAAGCTGAACGTGGACCAGAAGAAGAATAAACGCAGTCAGAAGTCAGTAAATTAAGATGTGTCTGAGCTCAGAGTATTTGTTAATGAGTGTTTTAAAGTGCAGAGTCAGTCACATAAAAGCAGCACCTCTCTTTCTGCAGCGTATTAATTAGACGCCCCAGCGTAGGAATGAGTGTGCCTCAGAAAATCCTCACTAATAAGCAACTGTCGACACCTCAGATTCCCCAACCCCCCCCCCCCCCCCCCCCTTTTTTTTTCACTTTTACTGCTAATGAGCTAAACGTCGCTGAAGAACAGTGAAGGCAGTCGGAAGCATTTACTGTTGAGCTGCTGAAACACTTTGGGCCCAGAGAGTCCGCAGGCTCATTAAAACATCGCTTCTGCTTTTCAGACGTTTAGCAGACGATTTTAACTAGGGGGGCTCGTTGTGGATGTAACAGAAGAGAAAATGTGAGGTCAGATTGTACGACATGTGAAGGCGGATAATTTCACCTGTCAAACACGGACGTAACACATACTAATGTTAATAATGACTGTGTCCATCCCAGGACTTCGCTATATAAATATGCATGCCGACATTTTGAAGTCCCAACAGTCACCATTACATTGAGTACAGAAATGTCAAGTATATATACATAATTTGTCTACTAGAGAGAACTGAAGTAGATATCTCGGTCACAGTTCTTAAATCACCAAATTGTAAGAAACTCACAACGTGTTTATGTAAAAATATCAATTAAATTGTCAGCCACAATAATCCAGTTTTATTTGAGCTCTATTAGATATTCCAAGCTGATCACGTATCGATATTGGGGTTGATCCGGCTAAAATATTGGCTAAAACTCTGCTACGAATGCAGCCAACCAAAAAAACGTTAAAAGGATTGACTGAGATCCTACTCCAAGTTCTTTCTCATTAGCAAAGAGCAGTGTACAAAACGTTCAAGTAGCAGATTTTCATTTTTAGTCAGTGGTTAATATGAAATAATTCGATGACAACAACTTGGCTGAAGGTCTCTCTGCAAGCTGGCGTCTGTAATCAGCCTTTTGTGAGGAAAAAAGCTTCTTTTATTTCCAAGAAATCCAACAAAAAGACGACGTATTTCTCTTGTCGATCACGCAAGTTTCAGAAGTCTGTTAAACTTTCATCCACATCATAGGACGTCCCAATTAAGATTTTCTCTAGATCTGAGTATATTAATATAAAGATCTGCCGATACAGAGTCCTGATCTGATGCATGTATGTTTCTTAGATAATACAGCTGCATGGTGCACACGTAAAGCCAATCCAAAGACTGCACTGACTGCATCCAAGCTGTTCCTTAATGTTTTTTTTTATTCTCTATGAAATAACCAACTCTCTCTGTAATCTTTTGGGCCTTGCTCTCTCTCGAGAGATCCTCTCCTGTTAAAAGTCTCCTCCAGTGTTTGTTGCTTCAGTGCAGAGTTACCTGAATGAAGTGTTTTCTGTTGGGTCTTTATTTAGCTTCTGCTGCGTTAATGTGTCAGATACATATTATATCATATATATCTAAATGTTCATCACTTTAGGACATCCCAAGGTTATACGAATGATTGACGGCCTTACTACTGAGCAGCAAAACTTGTTAAGCCGTCATGATTAATTTAGAAAAATCTGATCCTCTGATTTCCATCAAGTTGACTGTAAAATGCAAAACTTGAGGTCTTTTCATAGTCAGGATTTTGAAGTTCATTGTGCATTGTTTGAATTCAGCACATCCTAAAGACTTCCTTAAATGAAAAGTTGGCATTTCTGTGCTGCACAAGCAAACAGAAAAAGAAAATCCAACAATAAAGCCAAGCTGTGATTCCCAATCACATCGAGGGTTTGTTTCATGAACACTTTAACGTCTGACGTTCTCTAATTCAGGAGTATTGAGTGTTAATGGTTTTTTCACTCTCCATAGTAATTAGTCTGAAATGTCACACCGCTAATAGGTTATTCTCGCTAACGATGCTCCAGAGAATTGTTTGGTTTTCGTATCATCGAGATGTCTGCTGATGCTGTCATCATTGTAACGAGTGAAAAGGAGGAGAGACGAAGCAGCAGCAGGGAAAAAGGTATCCCTCACTAGAATTTATTCATCCTCTCTTCCATTGGAAAGTCCATTTGCATGAATCTGACAGAAGAAGCAGATGTGACAGACGTAAAGGTTTCCTGTCACACAATTCAACCTGCGTTAGTTCAACACGAAAATGAGACTCACAAACCCTGAAATGATCAGATCACAGTTACAGATACTGCAGCTCCGTCAAGCAAAACACAGGAGATAAAGCTGCTGAAAGCTGAACTGCTTGTTGGCCAGGACTCAGTGATGTCCACCATAATGTTTCTTTACAAGTGCATGGATATCTACAGTAAAAACCCTTTTAATTCAATTACATTTAGGGTTGTCTGTTTGTTCTTTTACAATATATTTACTCTAAAAACATTAGAGAAAGAAAACCTTTAGGACATGATGGTTTTTTACTTTCCATTTCCCTCAGGTAACACAGTCTAGTAAGCACAGAAATGTTTTGTTTTTGGCTCTGATGTGGCTTTCAAGAGAGAAACCTAAACGACCGTGTGGGACGCCGTCACAATGTCCGTGATCTCTGAGGCACGGAAAGTGATTTTAAATTACTTTCAGGAGGCTGCTCAGCAATGCAAACTTCTTATCTTATAAAAATCTTGTACGTTTTTTTTCCCCCCTGAATCAGTTGTCACCGTCCACTGTGCAGCTAATTTAGCAGGAAATACTGCACATCAGAACCTCAGGAGGATTGTCAAGTCCTGACAAGAGGAATACATGAAAATGCCTGTATACAGTGGGCTTGTGTTGAAGGCAGACAAGATCATACATCGATGATTGTGATGTAACACTGATATTGAGGTGATTTAACTAACTTACTGTCAGAATTAAGATGTTCTGATTTTGAAAAATAACCTAATGTGCATTCTTACTGTGCATTTTAAATGTGTTTCTGGTGGAGCGGCATATTGAGTCCCATTAATCGGCACAAGTGACTTTTAAATCTGTCATTACAAACTAGTTGTACAGTGTTTGACATTACGGATCTGATATGGATTGTGATATTAAAGATAAGATAATAATGTTAAGCAGAGCATGATGCTGCGATGCATAGCAAAGACTGTTGTTTGAATAAGGGAGACATTGCAATTAAGTTGGTTTCTTTAACTTTTAAATACTTGAAGTAAAATGCTCACACTGTTTTATAAATCACCTCATAACCCGGCAGTTTGGTCGCCTTTTTCTGGTCTTTTTCTGTCCCAGCTGGAAGGGATGTCCCCACCGAGTCCAATTAAAATGCCCTATTGAAGTGTGAATCTGCCCTTACTCTTGTCAGTTTAACAGAAGAATAAATGGCTGATAATGGCAGGGATTTTTAAGGATTTTCAGTAATATTAATTTTACTGTTAAGGCACTATTATTTTGGGAATAAATGACCAGATATTTTATGTTTTAGCTACCTTTTCAAGGCACTGCAAAGGGAGTGAAATTATGCCACAGTGACCTAAAACAGGGTGTTTGTCATGATTATCTGTAATCAGCAGACTGAAACATCAGTATTGGATTCTGAAATTGGAAACGTGGCCTTCCAGAAATGAATTTTTTAAACCCATCACTGTGCAGCTCTAATATTTCCCTCCACAGCAGCATATGTTTGTGCAGGATTTTGTGTGCAGCAGCAGGATGTGTGAGCACTGCTGTTTTTTTTAAGCTATTATTGTACATCAGCTGCGAGTGACACTGAACACAAATCTGTGCTTCTCTCAGAAAAGACTATTTTTCAAGGTATTGATTTTTATCCAAAGTGTATGGGTATGTACTGTGTATACCTTCTGGGATTTTATAGCATTTGATTGAATCTGAATCCAGGTTTTGCAATTAACAAAATGCAAATAACATTTTCTAGGATTTGCTGGCTGGCAAATAACATTTTGGGTTGCAGCCTGATTAATGTAGAAAACCTGCAGCTACAACCTGAAACTGAGCAGAGCTGCAGAAGATGTTAAATATCTATCTTACATATTTGACTTAACTTTCATTTACACCTGAATTTTAACAAGTTGCTCACTCCAAACACTGATCGTCCTGCATCAGAACGACCAAGTTGATCTGCAAAATTGATGCGATGGAATCGGCTGGTTAATTTCTAGATTGCCACACTGATGGTCTCTTGGTTGCAGAGTGATGTTACAGTGATGTCTTTTAAATGAAATGATCTTTGGGGGATAGACACCAGCTTACAGAGAGTACATTAAGCAGAAAACAGCCGAGGTCTTTATGACATAGTGTTTGTCTTCACAGAGTAAAGGTGAGTTAGCTGCTACTGATATAACCTGTCATGGGATATTTTTGCCATTTAACAGCCATGATGGATCAACCAGCTTGAAATCTGCCACCTAAATCATTTCTGCACTCTTTCTTTTGCTCTTTGCCAGTAAAAAGACACCCAGGAGTCAAAAAAGTTTGATAAGAAACTCCTTTTCAGACTTGATATTTGCCAATTGGACCCAGATCCAAAATGGACCTGGCCTCGTAGGGACCAGTTGCTCAGTTACGGGTTCAGTGTCTCTGAACAACAATGATTGCAGATGGTGCCTCTTTTCAAACAAAAGGAAGCCCAGATAATGAGAAGGAGATGATGATGCTATTTGGCTCAATTTTTCATCTTGCGCTATTGTTATGCAGCGTGCACTTTTGGGATAAGCTGAACTAATCTGGTCACTGGCGAAGCAAAACACAGGACGTTGTGAGGCGACGTTTTTGTTATGGTAATACAGTGCTGCTGATTATAATGAATCCCCTGTTTGTGGTGCAGCCCGCCCTCTCCGAGATGGTTTGAAGTCACCTTTGCATACTTCACTTTAGCTTATAATTAACCTGTGAACTTGTGAAACACCCGGTGAACCAGCATGTTGTTCAGGCAGCAGGTGGGTTACACTTTAGCTGTTAAATGCTGCACTTCAGCCCTTTTTATCTTTATAAATTTTTCTCTGGCTTATACTGGTGCTGTAGCTGGAGCAGAAACTTGTGTCGTACTCTCTCTGCTTGAAAAATGCAACCGTGGACTGGATGTTCTGTGGTCGAGAGAGAAAAGGGATAAAAGTTGCTGACTGTATCATCCTTTAAATCGAGTGCGGGAGGTTTGCCTCGTCTTTTTAGGTTTGCTGTGTTTCTGTGTGGCAACATTTCCCACCAGCGACAATAATAGATGTCTGAAATTAATTCAGACAAATATTACAAATCTAGAGGGAATTAATAAGCAGCAATAGGACACGTCCCCGGGCCGCAGCAAACATTTTTTTCCTGTTTGCATACAAATCCTGTTGACTGCAGCCTTAGGTGTTGATGTTACAACCATCTCATTTCAGACAGATTTGGAACCAGATGAAGGACTGACTGACAGTGAGTTTCTGAAGGTGTTATTTGTGATTATCCAAATACTGTTTGTGCAGCTTTGTGGATGAAGAACTTCAGGTTAGCAATAGATGAAAACATAAAAAGATATACAGCTAAAATGCTCAGATACTATAAAATGCTGTGAAACTCCTTCCACAGAGTATGGGTGGAGGAAATAATGTGTTTGACGATGCATTGTGATGCTTTGTTGAATGATTCTGCATCGATGCAGTGAATGAATGAAGTGATTTTCAATGGACTGCCATTTCTGGAGTTTGGGGCAAATTTTGTAGACCACACCAAGATGGCCGAGCAGCTGCAAGAGACAAATTAAACCACTGCCGGCTTTTTTAAAAGCAGATGTTTGGGCACACTTCTTTGTGTTGATGGAGAAAAAAACAATGTATATAAATCTGAAATTGAGATGCATCGAGGATCGTTTAATAATCAAATCCTGACCCTCTGATTTGTAATCAAATTGGAAGTGACTGATGATTCCCACTCCATCTGTAGAGTACTTCCCATAGCCTTTTTTAAGTGTTGTAAACATGTCATTCTGGAGCAGGAGCCCTCATTGTCCTGAACTGTCAGTGTAGAAAATGAGGCCGGTGTTTATCCTCCATATAGCTATAAAAATGATGGTAAATGCTGCTGCCACTCACAGCACAGTGTGTGCTTTCAGTCATCCGCTCTGCACTCCCTGCTGTGTGCCAACACACCTCAGGAACTTGTCAATCTCATCGAGCGTTGTGGAAGTGAGGCCGAGCGGTGCTGGGAATGATGCACTTATTCCTCTGAGACTCGAGACAGACCAACAATCTGTTGAGGAAGTGGTTTCAGGCACTCGGCAGCACCTGGGAAGTTTGAGCAAGAAAAGGAGAGGTGCTGTTTGACTGGCACATAAATTTAGCTTCTCCTTCAAAACTTGAGCTGCCTCCTTAAATCAGTGCCCGAGCCTACCAGGCCGACAGCAGTGTGATACCGTTTTCAACTTAGCAGAAAGTGCTGCCTCATGCAGGGAGATTGAGATGAATCCTCTCCCCATCTCAGAGCTGACAATTACATTAACAGTCAAAGAGAGAGAGAGGAGGGTGAAGAAATGCAGTAGGGGAGCTGTGGAGAGATCCAATCTGCTGCAAAACAAAGCTAAAAACTTTAAATTCCCTTGATTTCCGAAAAATTGACAAAATGGACCCCATGTCTTCATGTTTTTTTTATTAAAACAACCCATTAGATTGTAAAGGTGTACCTAATAAAGTCTGCATTTATGGATGTTGGGCTCTGTTTCGTTGGCCTCCTGGCTTTTATCGTATTACAATGTCCACGTTTTGACCCAAAGTACCTTGACCTTTTAGTCCCAGGAATCTTCTTCATGAAATCATGAACTAAAAAGCTTCCTGCAAACCGTTGTTGTCTGCGTCTCAACCATGGTCTAAAGACCCGTGAAAATCAGGCAGATTAGTCCGCTGACATTTGTTTGAGAAAGCGACGGCTGTTTTTACAACGTCATTTCTGCTGCGCTGGATTTCCTCCTCAGCATAAATACTCAGTAAGACCTGGACTTGGTCGTTGCTCCGTCTGTCGTAGACCTTCTTCTGCTCTGTGTCCATTATCGTCTCAACAGAAACAAACCGTAAATACAGTTTGTTTGAAGATGCAGGCTTTTGAAAATGGCGGCTGAAATAAAATGCAGGGAATACTCAACCAATCAGAAATGTTCAACACTGCAAGTACCACTCCTAAAGTTCCTGTACCTTTGAAAAGTACTTTGCAGGGACTTTTGGGGGGGTAAAGAAATGTCCCCTGAACTTCATTTAGACCCTGGTCCCTGTGGTGGAAAAGGTCTGAGTTCCTCGACCCTGGAAAAAGTTCTTGTGGTCGAAATGATGCTTACGACTGCCAGGCAAGAAGTCCATGGCAGAGCTACCCTCTGCCTGAGGTGTTTTGTGCTGGATGCAAACAAAAGAGACGTCTGAATGTCATATTTTTGACACCGGCCTCGACCGCTGGCAGTATCTCGGTTTGCAGGACAAGTTGTCATCCAGGTCCACAGCTGAGCAACACTTTCTTTTGTGTTTTCAGAGTCCTGTTATGTCCTAATAGTCTGTTGCCCAAAAAGGACTTTGAATAAAATGAAAATGTCAGCATTTCTTTACAGGTCTGAAGAGTTTAGAAAGTTGACTGAAAAGCTCCTGGTCCTTAAAAGGTGCTGAAATCTTAAAAAAATAAGCTTCAGCAGTGTCACAGATGTGAAATCTGCCCAAACTGCAGCTCTGCCATGGCAGAAGTGTTTGTAGCTCCTTGATTCACTTTTGTAAAACCGACAAAAAAGGTGTAAAAATGTTGACTTAGACCAACTTCAATCCAGTCAGTCATGCTGTGAGGAAGGTTTTACTCTTTCTTGAGGAGTAGTTGTATGGGAGTAGTCTGGAAAGTGTGTGCACTGCAGCTTAATGTAACAAACTGTTTTTTTTTTAGTTTTATAAATGAATGCACCACCTCGTGTGTGACACTATGACATAAAGTCTGAAAAGGCTAGTTTTGCTAATAGAGCCATAACTTTGAGAATCAGCCATGGGAATGTTTTTACTACTCTTGTCATGACCATCAGGTAAACAGTAGAAATTTGTCTGCAAGGAAAGGTGATGGGTGGCACTGCATTGCATCAAAGGTTGAGCCAAGTTGTTCTTGTTGGTTTTGTTTTTCTTTTCTGGAAACCTCTGTGACTGCACCCCTGCTGTGCTGACACAGTGATCTCATTGAAATGGATGGGGAGGCTGCATTTTTGTGACATGCTGCCTTTGTTGCTTTGAACAGAGCCTGATGGAGAGAGAGAGGTGGAGAAACAGGTAGAGAGCTGTAAACCTCTGTATGTGTGTGTGAGAGAGAAAGTTATGCATATTTCTGCTGGAGATATAATTATTAATTATAATTAATAATTAATGTTTTTAGAGAGGGATGCAGTGCAGTGTCTGTGGTTTAGTGAAACTCAACTGTAGTGCTGAAAACTACTGTAAGCTCTTCAGGCAACAACGCAAGCAGCTGTAATTCTGATGTAAAGGAAATATATTTGACTCCAAAACATGGTTGCATAACATGGCCAAAGGTAGAGAATAGATTGAATTTATACAATGATGTACTTACAGTTTTGTGGCAGCAGTCTGACCATTTTCTGCTCTTTTTCAACATGGCAATGCCCCTGTGAAACAAGAGGAGTGGAGGCAGTAAGAGTAGCTGGATAAGTAAGTAAGTAAAGTTTATTTATATAGCACCTTTCAAGAACAGACCTCACAAAGTGCTTCACAATAAAAGACTACGCAGTGAAAAGACAACAAAGCTTTTTAAAAATGTCCACAGTGTCCACGGATGTTAAATCTAATGGGAGAGAGAGTCAGAGTTTAGAATCCCCAACCTCAAAAGTCTCCTTTTGTCTTGAGCCCGGAGTGAAGTACAGCCAACAAACCCTGATCAGAGGAGCTCATATTCCTACAGGTGATACAGGGCAGCAGTACCTCTGAAATATTGGCAGATACTCCACCAAGGCTCTAAACATGATCATAAAAATCTCTAACTGGACTGATGGGAAGCCAGTGTAATGAAAACAGGATCGGTGATACGTGGGTTTGTTTGGAGGACCTGGTCAGGAGTTTGGCAGCAGCATTTTGAACCACATGTAAATGGTTCAGCGAAGTCTTGCTAAGGCAGTTGAAAAGAGAGTTGCAGTAATCAAGACGGGAGGAAATAAATGCATGAATAATCATCTTCATCTCAGCTCGGGAATCGCTGTCTGTTTCATGAGTGTTGTTTGGCCTCCGGGTGGCATGGCAGCACACTGTTGCCCCACAACAAGAAAGTCCTGTATTTGAATTTACAGATTCACTGGGGCCTTTCTGTGAGGAGTTTGTTCTCCCTGTGCCTTCGTGGATTTTCTTCTGATATTCTGGCTTCTGAGAGGTCAGTACTTCAGGACCGGGTGTGGCAGTGCAACATAAATGAAAAATAGGAAAAACAGGAGGTTCAAAGAAGGGCAGGTTTATTTCCTTAATCAAAGTCAGAAAGCAAACTCAAATTATCCTGGAGGGCAGTAAGGTTCTTTTCAAACTCAACGTAAATTGTCTATGTTCCCCTTTTTAAGGGGCTTCTTCCCTTTACATTTCTTTCCCTTTGAGCAGGTCTTTTAAAGTAATTTCCTGAACGTTGGGATCCTCTTCTAAGTCTGTTTTCTGAGCTCCCTTCAGCCATTTACTTTGTCTCCCGCTTACTTTGTTCTGTTCTTGTGTAACCCTTGAGTCCTGCTTTAATCAGGTGGCTTAACACCGACATCTGTCCGAGTCGTGAGGCATCATGGGAGATATAGTGTGTGCCACGGCGACTATTTTGTAATGTGGCTGCCCATCCGGTATTGGAGTGTAGCACCCCTTTACCACATGCCTCCCTTGAGATGCCACACTTCCTCCCACAACCCAAACACATGCAGGTTAATTGGTAACTCTAAAATTACCCATAGGTGTGAATGTGTGTGATAGTCTGGCAATCTGTTGAGGATATACCCAGCCTCTCGCTCAATATCAGCTGAGTTAGACATAAGGTATAGATAATTGATAGATGGATGGATGTTTATCCTCCACATCATCACAACAGTTGTAACTGCAGCTTGTATTCAGAGCACAACTCTCGGCATGGCTTGATTTTCAGTGATAGATTGATTGATTTTCAGTGATAGAGTTAATCGGACTGAATCATATTTCAGCGTCAACACTCATCCCGCTGTACTCATCCAAAGTGAGGAATCTGATGTGCGGAGGTTTCATGTGGAAAGTGTGCATGAAAACTTAATTAGAGTGAAAACTGTTGGTGCCAAAAGTGACACTGCCAATTATTTTTATACCACATGAACATTTGGCATCCAGAGATTTTGTAATATAAAGAAACGTCCAAGTGACAGTTGATGAGCTGCCAGGTATGCTGGTGGAGGAGGCGAAGCATTTGGCCGTTGGTTGGTGTTAATTTCTCTTCCTGCTGTGTGTGTGACATTGACAGTCTGTGTTGCCTGGAGACTCAACAGGACAGTCTGTCTGCTGCCATTCACCCATTTCTCCTCAATTAAAGCAGAAACAGTTGTTTATACATTAATAATACGGATGATGGGACAAACTTGGGCTGAAAACACCTCTTGAAAGTTTCAGTTTCGTCTCAAAAAAGCAAAATAGATTAT
Organism: Scortum barcoo; assembly: GCA_023238725.1. NCBI lineage: Eukaryota > Metazoa > Chordata > Actinopteri > Centrarchiformes > Terapontidae > Scortum > Scortum barcoo. The sequence continues at coordinate 23,921,360 of CM041548.1, forward strand.
AAAAAACAAATAGTTAAAAAATAAGTCATTCGTGTTTTAGATTTCCTCCATTTTAGAGGATTTATAACTTTTGCATAGTAACTACAATTGAGCATGCACGAGTTGCAGGTTTGTAGCCTAATAATAAGACTGAACTGCCAATTTGTTTTTAGCTCATTATTCAGAGTGACACCTCTTGACATTTATTGTTTTTTGGCTTTATCTGTCCTGTTAACTGCTCATTGGAAACACTTCAACTTCTGTGTTGACTGAAAATGACGTCAGACATGTTGTTTAGAAGAAAGATGCAGATTTTAGAGGTTTTCTTTCTGTCCATTGCCATTTTTCTTTTCTGTCGCCAGTTTGCTGGTTCTGGCGCAGAAAGTTTTTTAAAGAACAAGTCAAGAAGAAGATTCATTCACATCTTCAGTAGGAACCAGTGATGCCATAGACGGGGTACAGAGGTCAGAAGTATTTAGAAACTAACTCATTGTTAGTTTTGGACAATAACAGAAATACATCTGTGAAGATTCATAGTCATTTCTCAGAGCTACAAGAAAGTCAACCGGATAAGGTTCTTGGAGACATTTTCACCTTTCATCCGAAACACCTTTTTTCTTCTAACTCTTAGAAATAACTGAAATGTTTTCATCTTATCCTTTAATGCCACCTCCAAAGTTGTTTTTCTAACCAGGAAATGGCCGTCACCAGACCCATTTAAGACCCTGAAAACGAGAGATTAGATCAGTGGTTCAAAAGTCTGCAACTTGGCTTCAAAGTTTGTCCTGAAAGTTTTTATTTTATATAAGTCAGAACACAAAGATCCTTCTTATGATTTTCTCTGTTATATTTTGAAGTAAAGTGTTCCTACTCTTTGTTAATGCTTCAGTATGTATTAGAATGAACAAAAACCAGGAGAACAAACTGTCCCAGTCGTCTTATTGGACCTGATGTATCACAACAAGGTGATTCGAAGGTGTTTGATTTGTTAATTACAAGATCCCAAGCGTATATTTCATTCATTTAAATGAAAAAGAGTGAACAGGTGAATGAGTAAAATAGTCTCTACGGCTCTGTGCATTAGAAATAAGAAACGAAGGGGAGCATGTTTCTCTTGTTTTTACTTCACATTTCACTGTCGACCGTTGTCACATCTTATTGGGACGTTTTCAAGGACAAGAATCCACCTACTGCCAAAACACTGCAAGAACAACAAAAGATGTTCGTAAATGCGAATGTCAAAATAAATGTCGTGTGTTTGTCAGGTGTGTAGTTTGTTGCAGGAAGTGGCTTCACTCGGTTAATCAGCACGTTGACAGCAGGCAGATGAATACAGCATCTGTTAATGTCTTGTTTTATATATACAAACACACACTGAGAACCAGCTTCTGTTTGATGTAATCACACTGTCATATGAGCTGTGTTAGACTCACACTGCTGTCATTATTTACTTTATGAGATATTCTGCAGATACAACTCTTCTGCATTCACTCATGACTCCAAATCTGCTGCTTTTGGCAGATTGTTGAGTGATATTCATTTTTTTGCCTGCGTCAGTCGGACCTATTTATGGACACGTTTTCCCAGGAGTGTTTGTGCTCACACCCCAGTCATTAGGAAGTCAAAATCAGAAAGGGTGAAAATGGGTTATTCCCACAGTGTGGCCTGATATTTCGAGCAGCGCGTTTGAAATGAATATTCTTCTTTCAACAAGACACAAAAGTCAGCAGACACTCCAGCGGCCCCACAAGGCCTTAGCGCTCATTAAACACCAAAAAACACATTCTTTGATGGATGGAAAATGGAGCCACTAACAGGGAAAATGATTTAATGTTTGAGAAAAGGTTTATCCTCTGTACAGTTTTAGAAAGAGTCAGACTCAGCTCTGGTGGTGAAAATAATGGATGCTACGATACGAATCACAGATGTATCGTCAGTAAAGCTTTGAGTGGGGCTGAAGTAGAAATACCATCATTTATGGTTTATGTTGACTTCATTCGTACGTTCTCTCTTTATTAATCCAGGGTAGAGTCACTGAGAGGAAGTAAAGTACCTGCTAACCAAACCAAAGTCTGATCTGTTGTGGTTTGGGGTTTTGTTCAAGGGTGGCAAAGAGGAAGGGGCTGCTCTTTCACTTTCATTTCCTGCCACCAAATTTTTATTTTAAGCACACAGTTAACAAATTTTTACCATCTGGGTGACTGAAATACTGAGACTCTGAGAGACAGCCACTCAGGGCCATCAGTTCGTAGCCTTCATTCTCCGAGTACCATGAATGTCTTTATTCACTTTTATTGTTTCAGTCTGGACCAAAGTAAGCAAGATCTTTTCTTTGAGACCGTCGACCGGCTTATGACCTAACAAACCACTCTGTAAGCTGTTTTCATCGGCCAGGATACGACAGAAAATTAATGTTTGACCTCGCTTTGCCCCGTTGATGCCGTTTGAGGGGCTTCATTAAATTTGTGGTATTGAAAACACTTGAGCGCCGACACCGAACGCATTAGTTGCTCTCCTGATCAAACAATTGAAAGGTTTTGTTTGTGTTTGTTTATCACCGACATCAAACGAATGCTAATGAGGTGTGAGCCTGTTTGATCATTAGCCCAGTTTTTTGGAGAGGAGGAAGGTTTAACGAGCTCACTGTACTGCCGTTTTAGGGGGGGTGATGGATTTTTTTTATCAATACGCTGGCAAATCGATTTGATTAAGGTGTCACGGTTCATTGTCCAGCCCCAAGATGTAATGTCTGCTACAGCTGGAGCTGCTCTAAACATTGAGGTTTTATAATATATATAATTAAAATACTGATTTAGAGATGAGCCTTGGTCTGCTGTTGTTACAGTATTTCAATGAAGGCTAAATGCTCACTGCGTAATGCTCATACATTATAGATAGACTGATAGAAATGATTTCATAAATTCCAGAGGGGTCATGAAGGGGCGAGTTAGACTTACGTTTGTTTTGGTCTACGTATTTATAATCAGCACATTAGTAGAATAAATAATTTTAACGGATGCTGCCACAGTGAAATGATGCTCTTACAAATCCTCTTATTTGAATTCAGTCGACCTCCGTCAGACAGAAATGCTCTTTCTGGTGCCATTAATCTAAACCGAAGGTACGTTTCCATTGTTGGCTTTTCACTGTTCTTGCACTATAATCACACATTTTTACCACCATAAAAAAACAGAATCAGATCAGATGATGAATATTTAAGTTTGCAAAGCCCCAACATCCCTTGTGAAATCAGTGAAGAATCTTGTGTCAATATTTCACAATTTATTCAGGTCATAGCTGCATATTGTTAATTTCCATCAAATCAAATCAGTGTTTTTAGCCTGGTGACATATCTGAGTGGAGTCTGAGTGGATTTTATGGTGCTGGGTGTGAATGTAAATTCAGAAAACGCGAGTGTGATGTGAAAGATGAGATTCATCTATGAGATGCGCCGGCTGTTGAACCACCAATGTGAACATTAAATATAATTTAGTTTGACCACACAGCGTTACTGTTATTTGCAACAGACTAGGACAGTGTGAATTTAAATAGACAGAGAGTTGGAGAGATGATTTAATTGATCTCCAGAGGGAAGTTGTCATAGCAGCCAGGTACATCAAAATACAATAAAATAAATTACAATAAAATTTGATAAAACAGTGAGGTAGAACAGAGAAAACAGACAAAGTGCAGTTACAGTACACAGTCACATATGAATGTGAGATAAATAAGATATTTTATGCTTTATTCAGGGAATATTCAGGGAAACATGGAAATTTTATCTATCTTGTCAGGTTTGAAGTTGTTTGTTGATGTTATTATTTTTTGACAGTCTTTACTGTGTGAGCGATACAGCCGTCCTCATCTCAATAAAAAGAAACAGAACAACTTTTATTCAAGTCCTCAACGTTCATAGGAAAAATGAAAATTGGTTTACTTTTTGCTTTTATTTCCTTGTGTTGTTGGTTTTCACATCCTGGAACAGAGAGACGTTTTTATTGTGTGTCTGAAATGACATACACTTGAACACACCGCTCATAAATTGACTGGACAAACTTGTATTGTTGTTGTTGTTGTTTTTGTAAATTTTCAATTTTTGCCTTTAAAGAGCAAAAACTGTGATGAAAAAAAGGTCTTTAAACTTTTCTGAGGTGAAGAAGTTGGCATATTGATAAAAGAAATATGCAACAAAATGATACTCGAAATATAAATTATTTATTTCCATCATGTTTTCTTCATTGTTTGATTATTTTTGCTCTTTTTATCACGTCATCTTGTTGCATTTTGTTCTTTTTTAATGGTTTAATGGCACCCAACTGGAGAATTAGTGCAACCAACTTTGATGCAGTCTACTCGTAATATTCACAAAACAATAGTGGACAATGTTTTTTTTTTTTTTTTTGTAAACGTATTTAAAATTTTCACCAAACTTGGATGGAAACTTGGTTCATGTTTCTGTCTCAGGAGGCTTGAGAAGGTTTTGAGAGTTTGTTTGCTTGATTGACAGGCCTCAGCCTATCACGCTTAGCTTCCCCTCGCTTCGGTGTCTCTAAGCTCCAGAATAAGAGCAGTAAGTGTGAAGTCCAGGATTAAAAATCACCTGTGGATGTCATCTTTTTTAGTCACAGTGGAAAATACTCGCCCTGGAGTGATTAATCTGTTCGCTGCTGTGGAGATTCTCGGTGTTGATTACACATGAGACCTGCAGAGCAGCGTCCTGTTAGTTTAAAAAATGAGAAAAGTTGCAATTCTGATACCTCAAATTTGTTTTCACCCTCTAGTGAGTCCCTGAGCTTCCCGGATGGAAGCTGTTGCTAAGCGACACTGCTCACCGAGTGGAAGAGAGTTTGTTGCCTGGCAACTTCAGCTTGTTGACCACGAGCATCAGGTCCTCGTCTGCATTATCGACACACATCTCTCCTGGTAGTTGAGCTCTGACAGAGGCTTTGATTAGCAGACAGGTGGTTTCCTCTGCTAAAGGAAGGATGCTTAAAGCTTTTTTGATTTTTTTTTTCTTTCTTTCTTTTATAGCGAGAAAGAAAGTTGTTCAGAGCAGAGAGAGGGGATGGGACTTTGGGAGGAAGTGAAGGTGGGTTGAACGAAGGATGTGATTTATCTTACTAACAGTGAGTTAGAGCTGCAACCTTGAAAATTAATAGACAACTATTTTGATAATTGATATTTCTTTTAGGAATTTTTCAATCAAAAAACACTTGATTCCTCAAGAAAGAATGTGTTGCTTTTACACTGTACAGTACCTTTGGTTTTGAACTTTTAGTGTGATAGGGATAATTTGTTTTTCTGAAGTTTTATAGACCAAAGAATTGATCAGTACACAATGAAAATAATTGTTAGTTTCAGTCTTTTTGATCAGCCACGTTGAGAGACAGTGAGCCAATGTTTGGACATCATTGTTTAATTTTAGAAGAAAACATCTCTGGCAGGTAAAGCAGTAAAACAAACAGCTGCATTTCATGAAGAAGCAGGTGTTGTGGTCAGTCAAAAGATATTCCCAGCCTTGTCTTTGGTTTGAAAGGAGCCTTCGACTCCTGTATCCTGAAATAGACGCTGACCTTTCCTCCGCAACTGCTCGCTCAGGGAGGTGCGATCCCGTCCACGCTGCCGCCTGTTTTGTTTTGAAAGATGAGTCTGACTTCATACAGCCAAAAAAAACACACCAGTTGTTGTCTGTGCTGTTGGCGTCTCCCTCGTTTCTTTTCCCAACACCATGGCTGAAAAGTTGTCGCACAAGTTTCCTCGAGTCACAGTGAGGTCAGAGAGCGGACGGACTCTGCAGATTAGTCTCGTTGTCATTGATCTATTCCTGTAATTGGTCTCCAGCCCAGAGTGCACTCCGCCCCGCTGACCCACTTCTCTCGAGTCAGCTCGGCGTCTCCCCGAGGTGCTCGACAGCCTGCTGCTTCAACACTTCTCTGTCTCACCCATTAGAGTGACGCTGCAGACCAAACCAGGGCGTACAATTACTGAATCTGAACATGAACACCTGACCTTTATTTTACCCACAACTGCACTTTTATTTGGATTTTATTTGTATTTAACATGGCTCTTCATTTTCCTCTCTTTATCCGGGAAGTTGCAAATGTTTATTTTTAGATGAATAGATGAATAGATGGATGGATGACTTTATTGATCCGATACGATCAATAAAATGCGATAAAATAGTGAGGTAAACCACAGAAAACAGACAAAGTGCAGTTGATGTCCAATACAGTCAAAACACGTAAGAATATGAGATAAATAGATAAGGTGGGAAGAAGTCATAAGGCAAAGGTCATAATAATAATAATAATAATAATAATAAAAAAGTATAGTCTAATATGCTGTTAGGGTTTGGTATAAACCTGTATATACAATATATATATACTTATATATACATATCAGCACTTTTTCAGTTGATGCATTGAACTTGTCGGCACAAAGACTTGCTTATTTCCACATTCAGATATTACAGAGCATCACGATCATATTATAGTTGTGTTTTTGTCATCTGATAAATGGGAGTCCAATATCATCTCTCTTTTAGCTCTGTTTTTGGTCTCCACAACCTCCTGAGGGAAATATCTGCCTGTTTAGCTGCTAAATGCTTCTCTATGTTCAAAAGCTGCTGTTTGATGCTGGCTTTTTAGAGGATAGATAGAGGACTTTATTGATCCTCGGAGGGGAATGAAGTTGTCATAGCAGCCAGGTACATAAGACATATTATAAAATACAAAAGAATAAGATAAAATACAATAGAATACGTTTTTGTGTTTTACTGTGAGTACTGAGACTGAACCAAAACAGTGAAGTTGCAGTCGGAATGACAAACAGTGAGCTGAAACTATAAAGCTCCATAAAGCAGAGAGAAGCTGCCGATCATCATATAATAAAAAATATTGATCATAGCTACTTTATGTTACTTTATGTTTATGCTACTTTTTGTTGGAATGTCGTATATTACTTTGATATATTTTACTTTAGATTGATGTTACTGATTTATTGACAGTGCATATAATACTTACTTTCAACCCAAATTTCCTTCAGAACTTCAGCAGCTGAATTTGAGACATTTAGTCACTTTTCAGTCTTAAAAATCTCCATTTTCTTTTGTAAACATGAAAATACGTCTCTTATGAGTAACCATAACTTCTTCCTGGGTATCTGTCTCAGTTCCAAAAGGTTTCTGGAAAGTTTGGAAGCAGAGAAAATGATTTTATGGTCTTCAGCATGTAGTTCTTGGGTCGACAGTTCATTTGACTTGAAATGTTGTAACCTGGAGCAGCCTTGTTGGAGATCCTCTGCTGTGAGGCCACGTTCAGACAAATCACCCAAAATGCAGCGTCATCTTTCTTTTTAATGAGGCTGAAGTGCTCTCACAGTGTTGTCACAGTGGCAGTCCTGCTGCAGAGCCTCCGACTGACGTTACTAAACAAGAATCTGACCAAGAAATTTGACAACTGTCGATAAAGTTTTTCATACTTGATGGATTTTTGATTATTGCCTCTGTGATAACTTTCCAGAAGAGTAAATCCATCCATATATATGTATATATGTGTGTGTGTATATATGTATATATGTGTGTGTGTGTGTGTGTGTGTGTGTGTGTGTGTGTCTATATGTGTGTGTATATATATGTATGTATGCATATATATGTATATTCATGTCTCGTATGCTGTATTTAATTATGTTTGTCTGACAAATAAGTTTGATGGTTTAGCCGATCTGAACACATGATTGTGATTCTGACATTTTAAAACACCGATTGTTATGAAGGTTTTTGAATAAAGGTTAAAACTCTCAGCTTTAATAGGATGCTAAATTTTGGCACTTTTTGTGTCAAGATGATTAATGTGCTGGCACTTTGGCATTTTCTTCTTTATTTAATAATTGATGGTTTGTGCAGAGACGTTGTTGCTGTGTGACCCTCGTGGATTCAGATTTTGTGGAGCTTCTGGGGGATGATGGTGCAGTTTTTCAGCCATTACAGATCACAGTGTGTGTTTCAGTGAATACAAGAGCTTTCCTGCTACTCTGTCAGAAATAACTCTGGAGTAAATTGAACGGCTGCGATGAGTCTCCGTGTCGCTGCAGACGCTTAAAGTCAAACCTCAGCGGTTAATGAGCCGTCTTCTGATGTGTTTTCATGTTTTATTTTCTCAGAGACCCTGGAGCCTTCGCCACCGACTGCAGCCCAGATCAGATATGGTGAGAGATTAAATCTGACACACGCTAACACACACTAATCCTCTATATATAAATTGCAAAGTGGGATTCCTCCATTAGTGCTGCTATGATCTCAGCAGTTCTGGCTCAAAGACGATTGACATTTTTTAATAAAAAACTTTCAGAAGTTCATCTTTTTTTAATTTATTTGGGTTGAAATCAAAACTGTTTGCGTGTCACCGACCAGAGTAATTAGCTTTGTTGATTTTCTTCTTGTCCGTTGCATCAAATAACAGTCTGTTCTGTGAAGTCTGAACATCACAGAGGAGTTCAGCCCGGCGAACGACCTCATAATCAGACTTTCACATCACTTTGAAGCCGACGAGTCATTTTCCAAACAGCATCCATCCAGCGTGGGAAAGTGTGGAGCCCCCGGGGGTTCATATGACGCAGAAAAATAATATTACAGTGGAAATCTGTGCCATAACCCAAGAGAAGAGATTAATAGACTATAACATTGGTAAAGTTGTGCCTGGATTGCTGAACTGAGCTCACTCTTTAAAGGGAATTTTGAAGTAAAGCTGCTAGAACATCCATGTGGATTTCAGAGTAAAAGCATGGAATAACGATATATTTTTTTTGTCTTTTTCAAACCACATACAATAAATGAAATCACAGATTAATAACTGATAAAATAGAGAAATATTATTATCTTTCTTGCTGCATTCAAGACAAGCTAGCAAGGTAAAATCTCTTTTCACAAACACACTACAAATATACAGATATTCGTCATCCCAAGCAATTAAAACTTAGCAGAAAAGCAAGTAGACTTTATCTCCAATGCCACCATGAGGTTCACTTTTGTGATTTAAATGAAATATCTAAACTATTGGATGGATTGCTTTGAGATTCGGTACTGATATCCACGTTTGCCACAAGATGACCTGATGGAAGAATACAGCCAGGATATATTTAGACTCCTGGTCTTTTTTTAAGCATAAGGTTTATATCAAAACTTTACTTCATCTTCTCAGTTTTCCTCAGTTTTTTAATATGTTTTTGCAGATACACTCCTCTTATTTAGGAACATGGTGCAGACAGTTTTGGTACAGTTTGAAACAGTAAAGAGTGAACTGATCTATCTATAGAAACTTCCGTAATATTTCTTTTTTAAAACAGATTAAACTAAAAAAGACTCATATATATTTCAGAAATGTCTATTTTGGTGCATCTAATGTTTATTCACCAGCCAGGTTGATGAATGTGCTCTATGCAGTTCACTGACGGCAAAGCTCGGGACAAAAAAATCTAATTTAGATGTCAGATTATCTGTTAATCCTTCCAGAGTCGCTCATTTATTTCTCTCTGTTGTTCTCTCTGTGCAGTTTTGTTTCACAACGCTCTCCCCTTTGTTGGATTTGGTTTCCTCGATAATGCCATCATGATTGCAGCAGTAAGTGAATTTATTTACACATCAAGATGAAGATTTAATGAAATGAAAAAAGAATCTGTTTTCATTAAAGTTCACATTTTCTTCTGTCTACTCGTTCTTGTGATAGTCTGGATGAACGTCTCACCTTGTTCTCTTCTGTCCTCCAGGGAACGCAGATTGAACTTTCTATCGGCGTCACTCTGGGGATCTCCACCATGGCCGGTAAGAACGAAATGAGATGAGGCCGTTTGTAGTCGAGTCACAGCGAAATGGACTTTTTGATCTCGCTGGTTTAATTCTTCAGTGATCAGCAAATAATTAAACATGAACAATTTAATTGGACAACCTCTTAAGTTATTTATCAAGCAAAAGTTCAAACTTCTCAAATCTGAAATACTTAATACTCTCTGGAGGTCTTGGCCATCAGCTTCACCCGAGGCAAGAAAGACAATTGTTTCATTTTTCATAGATTTCTCTTGTTTCAGCCTCTCAGAAGGAATTAGCTGCTTTTGTCTGTTTTTATATAATTTCAAACCACATATCAGAATCATAATCAGCTTTATTAGTTAAGGACGCTCCCACATCAGACATTTTAAAACTGATAAGAAGATCCAACAATTGTGTTTGGTTGGCATTGTGTTTAGGGTTAGGGTTAGCTACAGTTTTGTCTCTAAAATCAAAACTCTAATTCATGGACAGAAATCCCATTTTCCAGAGAAAGGAGTGATGTTTATATTCATGTGAAGAAAAAGGGAAAAACTTCAACCCACACATCAAATCTAAATTTAAAATCTAAATTTATAGTTATAGTTTAGATTTCACACCAGAAACAAATATTTCTTTCCTTTCGCTCAGAAGGAGGTGAAATAATGAAAATCTCATCATCAGGCCACCTTATGATCACATCAAGTCCTCACAGGTGTTATTGCTTTTGGATGGTGGGAAGTCACACAGTACATGTTAGAAAGTGATACCACCTCCTCTGTCAGCTTCACCTGGAAGACTTTTATTTCGTGAAGCTCAGGTGATGCCACCAGCTGTGTAATCTCACCGCTTGTCCTGAATGTTGTTGTGGTTTATTGCAGCACCGCCTGTCGTCGCCGCGGCCGTTGTTCTGGGTCTCGGTTGGGGGGTCTTTATTATGCTGTGAAAACCAAGCCACTCGAGCTTCGCGTTTCTCCTTCTTCTCACCACCAGATTATTCCGTTTCCATGGATACTTGGCTCCAATTTCCTCTGCAAAATGCAAATCAGAGGCTGAAGACGGGCTCTAGATCAATAGCTCTGCTCTGACGCCTTTATCCACGCAGGCGCTGCTTCATATCTGTTTCATCATCATCCATCCCGGAGGAGATGCTCGACTAGTTTACTGATTCTATATTTTCATTTTTTTATCTGAGTGGAGAGCTTTTATTGTCGATTTCACCATCCAGCACTTCACTGTCAAACACAATCGGTGTCAGAGGCGACGGCGAAATGATGCAAGATTGCACGGCCGTCTCACCTCTCCATCGCCGGCGATGAGTTTTTTCTTTCTTTCTTTGAAGAAAACTCAGATTGAAGCCGTCCATCTGGAGTTTCGGCTCCCCCAGGAAACTCTCCTCGCGTTCTGCTTCAAGCATCGCCGCTTTTAATGCCTCCAGAGATCCTCTGAACGCAAAACAAACACACCCTTTACTGTTTTAATGACCACGAACAAATATATCCTCCACCACATTATCAGCAGTCCCCTGTGAAAAGCCGATCCATGGCGTGAATTATTCATAGCTGCCAAGTATTGTTGATGGAGTACATTAAGTGGGATTGTTGTAAAGCTGATTTTGCTGACATGAAGGCAGATGGAGGAGAAAAGAAGCTGACTCGTGTTTTGGTGGTTGTCCAAAGGTGCTCTTTGATCCTTAAAAAAGTTTCACACCTTCTCTCACTCCTACCGACTCTCATCTGGTATTTTGCAGCTTTGATCTGTTGTTTGGTCTCCCCTCTCTGCTTCTCAGCTTTTTGAATAAACAGAGATGAACGTGGGCCGCTTGGCTATGCAGGGTTTAGATACATGCACTTATTTGTTCTGGTTGTCGCGTGTGGGTGAGTTTCTTAAAGTTTTCCCCAAAAATGGAGACATGTTGAAGGGACGACAACAGACTCTAAAGATGGATTACTGCCTAACCATATTTTTTAACTTCAATCAAACAAAACAGGCTCCCCAGCCATGTCTTGATCGATGATTTGTAATATCTCAGCATGTTCCAGGTCTTTTCTTGGGTCTCATCCCAGCTGGATATTCTCCGGAAAACCTCCAAAGGTTTACTCTTCCTTTAACGTATATAAGATATAAAATGTGCAGCCTAAGAAACCAAATCTTTACGTCTACCATTATAGTCATATGAGGACATGACTTCTCTTTAACCGCCATAAATAACAAGAACAAGCTCCAAATATCCTCGCTGTAAACAGAATATAGAGTAAAGGTTCAGGTTACCGCATATCCGAGTACATAAGACATCTAAGACATGACCAAGTTGATCATCGGACAATGACATGAGAAACACTGGAAGAACAAGAAAAACTTGAGTAAGCTCAACAGGAAGAAGGAAGTAAGGAGATAATATTATCCACGTATAAAAGTTCAGGTTGTTCATGTTTGTAAAAAAGAGACATTTGCATCAAAGAAACTTTTCTCCAGAGTTTTTTTTCCACTTCAGCATTCAGGAGGCGTCTTCATCGGATATCTGAAGCATCTCAACTGGATTATTTTATCGTTTTACCTTAAAACATGATTTTGAGCCCTCAAATTTAAAACTCGACCTTTTTAAAATAAAAAGAAATCCTTCATTATACTTTTCCTCTCTGTCACTGTGGGTTTGTTTCATCAGCGCACATCAGAAATCAAAGTGTTTCCCCTCTTTGTGTTTTTGCAGCCGCCGCTCTGGGGAACCTGGTTTCGGATTTGGCAGGTCTCGGGTAAGCAGCTTCTCAAACGTTCTCCGAGGGTTCAGTTTTATTTGGAGGTAGACGAGTGAAGTCTGTTAAAAGATGGATGCAGGTTAGAATAGTTCAAGGCAGTCGGTGTTTGCTGCATTTTTTATTCAAACTGAATTAATGAAGTGAAGTTTCTTTGTCTCTTTGTTTTGCCAAGTGGGCTTTTTTTTAACGATACCAGCTGCTTCAGGTGTATAATTAGGGCAAAAATAAGGACATCATTAAATAAAGATATAGGATGGTAAATTATTGTTGTCAATAAATGTAACCACATGCATAATTACATAAAATGTTTGCGTGTAGTCTTGCAGGTTACGTGGAGGCTCTGGCTTCCAAACTGGGGATGCAGGTTCCAGATCTGACGCCCAAACAGGTGGACATGTGGCAGACCAGGCTCAGCTCTCATATGGTGAGCTTTTCATATTCATTAAATGTTTTTTGGGGAACATTTGGTGCATTTTTGTTATTTATCTAACAGACAAATAGGCATGAAAAAGAAGAGCGAGTGATGGGGACTTGTGTTGCAGCTTTTTAATATCTCCACCAACAATTAAAACATCCGTAGTAGTATAGGTAGGCATCTTTTTATTTTTGCGGCCAAAATACAGAAAGAAACACTTGAGCGGGAAGGAAAGTGTGCTGCCGTTGGAGGAGGCACACCAGTGAAAAGATAATGAGGAGAATCCACAGACAGAAAGAGAAAGATGTCAGTGTCAGCACTCTGCAGAGAGCGGGGTTAGATCAAATTTGTAAAAGCTCATCTGGAGATAAAAGCTTAAAAGCAGGTAGCACCTGTGACTGTCGAGCTGAGAAGACCATTTTTCTGAATTATAGCCGTAATTCACTGTCATCCAAAAACCTGTTTGGAGTCAACTCTAGAGCTCTCTGAAGTATTTTTAAGAGTAGGATAACAAGTGAAGGAGTTTTACTTGTAGCGTGATGATCTGATTTCTCCTCCTCTTGCAGGGTAAAGCCATCGGAGTGTCCATCGGCTGCATCTTGGGGATGTTCCCTCTGTTGTTTCTGGGCGACGACGACGACGAAGACACAGAGAAAGAAGAGAAATTAGCACAACCGAGCAGTGACGCAGCGTCACGCTCCTCCTAACGAGCCACCAACACAACATGTAACGCCGTCAAAACCTACAGACTTGAAACTGCTGATGTCAACTTTAAAAAGAAGTATTTTCAGTTGGATGTTTTTTTCTGCCCGTCTGCTCAGGCAGCGTTCACACTTCCTTCGTCTCTAAAGCTGATGAAGATTTTTAGCTTCATTACAACTTCTGCTTCTGCTGCACCAAGCTGTGGTATTTTCACACGATCTGCTCCTTCAATCATGCTGTCTGTTAATTCAATATGTCGATTTAATTGGAGGTCTCGCTTATTTAAATTCACTCATTCTTAATTTTGACGAGGCCTGCTGGTGGGACTTCATAAGCTCACATTTGCTTTGTTTAATCTTGGGCCCGGTCGTGATCCACATTAAATACAGTGTCCTTGTCAGTGTGACTCTAAAAATGAGTGATTTCCGCTCTCAGTCACAGTTACTGGATTAGTACTTTTTATCAGTGTTTTCAGATTCACTAAGTTCAGGCGTCTGAATCTGTATTAAAGGAGTAGAGGTGGAGTTGTGCATCCCTCATGAATGCATAAACTTACTGGTGCTTTTGCCACTCTTGCCTAAAATCTTTTGTTTTCCCTCCTGCTGTGTCTCAGTCCCAGGCGTCGTTGAGATGAATCAATGGTGTTAAAGCGTAATTACTTAGAAATGAGAAAATCTGGTTGTCAGCGAACACAGATATTCAGTTTTTTTTTAAATAAATGGCTGCTGTGAACGCTGCCTCAGTAGCTGGCGGGACGGGAAACGCTCACCTGACTGAACACCTTCAGACAGCAGCTGTGATTTGGATCCGTCTTCTACAGGGTGTTACAAACCCTCGTCTTTCCTGCACCAGGGGGCTGTGAATCCAAAAAATGCAGCTGCCAATTTCACTGTCTACCAGCCACCAGTATAGAAACTTTCCGGGTGTGACTGGTGGGCGTTTCCAGTCCTGACAGCAGAAACACAAATGGTAATGGTACAAACCGACCGACCGCTCGGGTAGGTTTTTTTTTTTTTTAATTCACGCTAAACTGCCCATGAATTATGTTTATTATTTTTCTTCAGCAGGCACTTTATACATTTGAAGAGTTCAAAACACTATTTATCCATTTTTTTGGGGGTCATAAACCAACAGATGTTTTCATCGACAAATATAGTCACACACTTGAGTATCAGCAGTTTGGGTTTTGTGGGTCTTCAGACTTTTACCAAAACAAAACAATGTACATAAGAAGAAGAAGAAAAGGAAGTGTCCACTGCTACCTCGATGGGAATCTTTTAGGTGTTTTGCATGAAGAACTGATGTAGCTCTAGAGTTTTTATTTCCATATCAGATGCTAAAATGCTGGAAAGTCTTTGAATGTTTTGGAGGAGGAGCTCAGTGTCGACACACTATTTGGAAACTGAAGTAGCTATTTTCAGTTTTGGGCTTTACGCTGACGTTTTCTTTCCAAGGTCTTTCTGTGTTTTTCTGTCCACACCATCTTTTTCTTTTCTCTTATTTTTTTTTATTTGCCTTTTTCACTCCTTTCTCTCTCACAGACTCTTGACTCCTTTCCAATTCATTTTTTAGCTTGTGTTTCATCAGACTTGAAGCTCCAGATGGGATTTGCCACACAAGATCGTTCAGTCCAAAACAGTGATAAGTCAGTTCAGTTCTTGGTGGTTTCTGAGACTTAAATTTTGCCACGCTGTCTTTCCTTCCTTCATCTTAATCTTAATCTTAATCTTAATCTGTTATCGCGTTAAATCCAGTCGGTCCTTTTCTCCTGATGAGTCCTTGGCTGCATCTAAAATCACTTCTCATTTCCTATGTATGTACTTTAGTGTCCAAAATAGGACTGAAACTAACTTTCATTTACATTTTTTTGGTTAAGTGGTTAGTTGTTCTATAAAATATCCCAAGAAAAAAATGTGTAGGAGAAACAAACAGTTGTGAGTCCAAGTGAAAGAAATTAAAATTGAAAGATGTTGAATTTACAGTGATATAAAATAGTAAATCCTTATATTTTAGAAACTGGAACTGGATTTGACTCATTGACAAAACTTTTAAATACAACGGGAAAAAATGGCACTTATTTCTGCTGCCACACTGCTGATCACTCAGAAAATGAAGTGATTATTGTTCTGATAATGTAATTTCATGTGTTGTCTTTCTAAAATAGACTTCGGTACACATCCCTAATCTTTTGGATGACATTCAAACTTTCTAAAAATGTCTGGAAGGAAAACTTTTGATGCCTTAAAAAGTTTAAAGATTGGCAAAACTTTAGGACAGTATTATAATAATGACTCACTTCGCTGTTTTTTTTAAAGCCTGCAGTTACTCTAATGTTTGCTGCAGGGAGGAGAAATGTTCATCTTTCGAGGGATGAAGACACAATTCTCAGCGCGTCCTCAAATCAAACAGAATTAGCCGAAACCTCGGAGTTCAGACTGAGTGGTGACAGAAATGTTTGAACAATATTTTAATGAGTGTTTGGACTTGGCTGCAGAAGATATCCCAAGTTTGTTGTTGGATTAGCTGTCAAAGCCTCGAGGGAATTTAACTTTTTGTTTTTGTCACATTAGAGAAGAGATTTCTTGTGGAGGAGCCGTAAGACAAGAAGCAATACACCATCTGTTTGGATCATGTGGTAAATTTATCAAAGATTAATAACTAATAATGAATGATGTCTCCAGGATGCAGTTTGTTACCGCAGTTTGTTTTTGTCTCATCTCACGTTTATATCATGTTTGTGTATATTTTCTGAAGGTTTTCTTCAGGCCTGTGTGGTGAGCAATTTTTATTTAGTTTTTTTTTTTTCTCTCATTTTCAGAAGAAAAAAGTCTTGAAGTACACAAACAAACGTATGTAACTTAGTCTGTCAGTTAAATGAATGCTGTGTTGTGCTGCCATCCTGTGGACACTCTGGATTAGCAGCAGATATTGTGCACTGATTCTTGTATGTACTTAAAAAAAGAAAACAGTGATGTGGAAGGATTTATTATACAGTATGCATTTTGCAAGACAATGTGCAATTTAAGAGAGAAGATAATAAAATTTGGGAGTGTTTACCTTCTGGCTCTGCAGGTGTTGCTGTACTCTGAAGCGGTTTGTCCTCTGCATGACCACCGAAGTGCCCCCGAGCAAAGCAGTGAAACTTCTCGCAGAGCAGCTCTGAGGTCAGATTGTGTGCAGCTGTGTTTTAAAGCCACAAACACCAGTAAACTACACACTAAATACAAAATGCATCATAACTAGGCTGTAAAAACATTCACCACCAGCAGTTTAGAAAACAGCAGTTTTGTTTTTTTCATGCACTGATGAAGATTTAGTAACATTTGATTTGGTGGCTTTTTATGATCACGATCAATCAGCTAGGTTCAAACCACATTCATGTTTTCTTTATAAAGGGTGCAATCATAGTGAAATTGTGTGGTATCACTGTGATATTATGCTGCCTTTTTGTGTCGCAGAGCAGGAAACCTAGATCCTTTTTTTTTAATGCAACAGCTTTTAATTTATAACATAATGCAGAAAGAATAGTGAAAATATTGGCAGTTAAATCAGGTATTATAGTAATATAATAAGGTTATGTTTATTAAGAACAATCAATGTTCTTAACTTTAATTTCTAGCTGTCAGAACAAAGTTAAACAATCTATTTTTACCAAATCCAAGCAGCATAGTCTAACTAAATGTTCCCTTTCTCTCAGCTTTGTGAGAGTAAAATATGATAAAAAAAATAAACTATAGCCTAAAATATAAATCAGTGGTATTGTAGAGAGTCAGAAAAAAATCAAACTACAAGTGTCATTAGTCATCAGATGCACATCGTATGCTACGATTTTATTGTTTAGCCAAAACAGCTGGTATACATAGAAAATAGGAGACAGTTAGTATTCAGGAACCGAACATTCAACATAAAGTACAGGATTCTCCGAGCCGGAGGTAAAGAAACAGGTCGGCCCAGTAACTATAAGAATAATAATAGATAGTAGATATAAAAAACAGGTTGCCATTACTTCTAAAGCCGTTGACAGGACAGTGTTATAGATGAGTCTGCTGCCTTCTGGGTAATAAAGTTTTTAAAGTACTTCTCTCATAAGCTGAAAAAAGTAATAAAACCTGTTAATGGATTAAGAAATGTTCCATTACAGCAAGAATCATCAAAGGTTTAAGAGCAAATGATCGATGTGTTCAAGGCTGGAGGGAAATTTCTTCGTCTTAAAAAAATGTACATTCATATGCCGTTTTGATGAAATCATAATCTGTAAATCAATATATGAGCGACAATTTACACAAAAAGGTCTGTTAATCACATCAAGTGTTAGTCGTTAATGTGGTTAAATGGTGATGATGTATAAATTTAAAAATAGATCATATTTTCTTAAATATCAGAATTACAGGGGCCCCAACAATCAGGTATAAGGCTCAGATTAAATTAGTTAAGGGTTTAATCCATCAAGGAATATGTATTTTAAGCAATATCAAACTCAGGATCAGACCCAAATTTAAATTGTTCATCCACGTTCGTACATTATAGGAACTAATGAAAAAACATAATTATACTTTTCCATGAGAGCAGTTAACTATTAAGAGGTTAAAGAGCATATCTGGTTCTTTGGGGCATCGATACTGTACTTCCTCTTAATCTCAAATGATTTCCCATAATCCCCTCTGCCTCCCAGGGCAAGTCAAGAAGGACAAAACCTAGTTATTGATTTTTGCTCCAAAAGCTCTGTGGCTCTCAGGTCTTAATAATATTTGTCTTGGCTCGGCCATGTGGGCGAAGCAGGTAATTAAATCTAAGAAATAAGAGCGATCAGGAATTTTAAAACCACGGCTGGATGTTCGTCTCTTTGGGATCCATTTCAGTCACTCGCTGGATTTTAAAATCTCTACAGGAACGGAGCTGAAAACACAGTCTGACCAGATGCTCTTCACGGTGAAAAAGAACGATGTCAGGAGGGTGCAAACTAACTGACACACATTTACTGCAAACACAAAAGGCCTTTTAAAGTCAATATGAACTTCATCAGATCATGTGTTTCTGTTACTCTGCATCCACTTGACTTAAGTCTTGTTTGTCTTTTCAACATTCGTCCAGCTGCCGAGTGACTGAAATGTCCATTTAGAGTTTCCTCCTCTTGAAAAATGGACATATGGCGTGTAAAAAAAGAAGAGATTTATTGTCAATTCCTGATTTGTTTTTAAAATTTGCATTGGGAGAAAGCAGAACAGCACCTTTTAGTGAGAATAAAACAGAAAAAGAAGGATACCCAGGGCATCACGGAGATTTGGCAACTCGTCTCAACTGAAAGGCTAAAGGTTAAAGGGTGGACACACACCGACAGCTGCTGTTACTTACAGCTCAGAGACAAAAACAGCCTCCACACACACACACCGAGGACTTTGAGTGATTTATGATCCAACTTGTCTGAACTGACGTGATTTGTCCGACCAGTTTTCCCGCAAATAATTTTCTACTTAAAAGAAAAAAAAAAAAAAATCCTGTTAATAATCACTCTTCTGATCCTCGCTGTGTGTGTGTCTTAACGTCACTCAGGTACGTACACACTTACTGAGTCCTCACAGGCTCGAACATTCAGCTTCATACGCTTGTTATCGCATCAGCTACACGACTGTATTCGTTAACCTGGAAAATGAAAGTTAGTGAAGACAGATATGAAAACAGACCGGCTTCAGTCGTCGTACAGGGCGTCAAACTTCTGTCACACAAAACATGAAACATTAATGATCTCTGTTGGGAGACGGATTTAGATGACTAAAATGCGTTGTTTTTTTTTCCAGTAGAAAAAAGCGGACTATTAAATCTTTTGTTCAACTAAAAAAAAAGAAAAAAAAAGATGACATGCATATTAAATTCGTTAATGTGTGTTAAATGCTCAACAGGACAGTGGGGAGGTTAGAAACGTGTAAAGCCACAAATAAAATGGATGAAAACATTTAACTGAATAAATACATAAATAATTTGACTTGTGATGACCATTTTACTGTAGCAACAGGGAAGTTTTGTCTATTTTTAGCTTGTTGCGCTAATTACCCGCTAACACAAGTTTAGATTCTCAGTTCATCGGGCTATTGACATTTAGTAATTACAAGCTATTACAGGTTTCTATATTTGTCGCAGTTGTACATGAATATCAGTGCACAGCAGGGTCCGCTTGAGTTCTATCACAAATGACCGTTTGACCAAAGCTAACGGAGGATTTTCAGACGGGTCACAAACCTTTCCCACGTTGTGATGGAGGCCTATTTGGTGGAGATTTGGCTCTTAAACATGTTGCTGTGATGTTTCTTTAGAAATGTTCAGTAACCAATTTAGATTTACATTACAGTGCTTCTGTTTTCAGCCAGCGTCCAAATAAGTTTCATTTAAACAAACTATAGATATATTGCTGACAAAATATGAAAACATAACAACTTGAAAATGTATTATTATTAAGTTAGATTTGCTTCTAGACTTAGACTTAGACTTAGACTTCAACTTTATTGATCCCTTTGGGATGACTCCCTCAGGGAAATTTAGGTTTCGTTTCAGCAGCATACAGGTATAGAAGCACACAGTTGAAAAATAAAACAGTAAATACAAAATAAAATACAAAATAAAAGAATGGGAATGGGAATAAAATACTATAAGTAAATAGAAAGCTTGAACTAAAAGCTGTACATTACTCCAAATTATTAATTTAATCAAACAAAATACGACTTCAAACTTGAAAATTATGAACGGTCTTGTGAGTTGTGTCGGGACGATCAAATTTCCGATAAAAGGAGTGTACTCAGACCTCCATCACGGCTGTAAGGAGGCGTGTTAAACTGGCTGAAAATGCTCTGTATACTCTGGACAGTTGGTTTTTGATGGCGAGAAAGCACAGACAGTTTAGGACATTTACACTTTATAGTGGCCTCTGGATCGTTTTCCACTCATGTATTGGGACAGTGAGCTAACAGTGTAATAATTCTCATTATCAATTAACCTGCCATTTATTTTCGCAATAATTACACCAAGACAATATTTGATAATTCATACGGTTGCGGTTTTGTCCGCCCTAAAGGTTTTCAAGTTACTATCAAAGGAGACAAACAACTTACATCTGAGAAGCTGCAGAGTTTAATATCATAAAATAACATAATTAAGCTAACTGCAGCACACTGTCCCAATACTGAAGCTGTAACTCGTCCACAACCGTTAACATCTGTGACTAAATACAAACCTACCATCAGCGCAGTGGCTTCACTACAACAGGCCGATACACTGACCCACATTACTCCAATTACTATATCTAAGTAGGAACGACCTCTATTATGACCATGGACCAGCGTACGCTAACACGAAGTGCACAGTTGCCACACAGTTGGTAGATTAGCAACACGTAAAAGTTGAACAATGAACAGCGACACACGGAGGGGTCGAACCTGGAGGCCAACAAAGCCACAGATCACGTCTGCCCATCATTGATTGAACGTTTTGTCTATTTTAGTTCCCAAAAAATGGAAAACTCAAAGTGCTTTACAGACAAATAAATGCTGTAAACTCAAACTATCCCTTCTAATGTCGTTGCTGAATCAATAATGTTGTTTTGCACAGCTGACTTGATCTATCAAGTTGTAGACCTCCACAGTTCCTGATCCACCTGTTAACACTGTTAATATCCACGGCTGGGATATTATGGGCTATAACTGCCTTATAAATCTAATTTAAGCCAAAATCTTCTTTTATACAGGGGCAAACTTTGAAAACATGCAGGTCGATCTACTGTATGTGGTATTAATTACTGTAACAACTAAAAATCATTAGTGGTGAATGGTTACACGCCTCTCTTCAATATGCTAACCTACATATACTCTGTTTGTGCAGAAGCTAATTTTTCTGTCACCCTTCTTTGTTCTCTATCGAACTCCCTCTCTATGGTTTTTACAGGAAATGGAGAATATTTTAAGTTCAATTCAGCACACGGGCTTTTGGCACCTTTAGTGGAAATGGGAGACTACGGGGATGTAAAAGGAACGAATGACGAACAAAACATACAAACACATCAAAATATAAATATGTACATACAAATAATGATTTGATCTTTTGAAAACACTCCATCAATCCTTCAACTCCTCCACAAGTTTTCCCTACGTCGTCTACTGTCTCTTATTCCCAATACGACACGCGTTAACATTTAATTTAATGTTTCATTTAACTAGTTTCTGCTACAAGAATGACCTTGTACAACTTGCTCGTGTTTTACAAGGCTGTTCTTTCACTCCTTTTCTCTTTATATACTGAAGTTGCCCAGGGGAAATGATCTTGGATCAGCACCACTGTTCCCAGTAGTAACCTCAGAGAGGAACTTAACTGGAGTTAGTCAAGTGCAATACTGAGTTTACAGCTTGCAAGAGGCTGCAAGCGAGAAGTGCTACAGTCGGCACGGTGGGAAAATTCTTGGCCTCAACATTTTCCGGCAGTTTTGCTTCAACGTGTCGACCGGTAAGAACCAAACCA
This sequence comes from Scortum barcoo, assembly GCA_023238725.1. Lineage (NCBI taxonomy): Eukaryota > Metazoa > Chordata > Actinopteri > Centrarchiformes > Terapontidae > Scortum > Scortum barcoo. The sequence continues at coordinate 23,943,510 of CM041548.1, forward strand.
GGACAGATTTTAAAACTCCTTCAGCACAAACAAGAAACTTCTAACTTTTATGGACATTAGTTTGATAAACTTCCAAACTCTGAACGTACAGTCAGCTTCGTTCGTCCTCTTCGCGAGCTTCTTCTCAAACCAGAAATGTCGGGTTCCCTCAAATCTCTCAAATATAACCAATTCCTCTTTGGCCAGAAGGTGACGCAGAAGTTTTTTTTTTTTATTTTAACCTTTTTAAAACTAATTTTGGCATTGTTGTAATGAACTCACTGATCAGCCATCAAAATATCCAGTCCAATATCCAAGTTTTGTGTAGAAATTTCAAAACTGATCCCTGATCAGAGTCTCCGGGCAACTTCCTTCCATCCTCGGCGTCCATTTCATGTCATAGTTCCCATTTTGTGTCCATTCAAGAGCATATTTGCAGAAAAGGACACAAAATGGCTCCAGTCCAACCAGCTCTTCCAGTCTCAGTGAATATTTGGTGCTGATCGGTCATTGGTCGTCGTCTTCTTGAGCCGGACGCCTCGTCGGATGGCCACCAGGAAGTCCTCCACCTCGCTATATTCTGTCTCCTCCAGGAGCTCTGGGAGAGGCCGGCGCTCCCACTCAGACACCCGACCACTGGGCTGTGGTGGTGGGGTGGGAGGATCCGAGCCCTCTTCCAGGTGCTGACTCTCCCAGGTGCTGGACTTTGGTGACAGGGGCCCCCTGCTACCCGGTGATAAAGGGGTGGTCGAGGGGCTGAGCGGGTTTCGTGGTGAGTTTCCGTCCTCTGATGCCGCCCTGCTGGGGAAACCAGGATGTTCAGGCACAGTGGGAGTCTTGACTGGGATCATGGGGGGCTTGATGGGAATGGGGCCCAAGTTGAGACCCCCAGAGGGCCGTCGCAGGTTGGGTTTGGAGGATGGTGTCCGTCGGATGGTGGCGACTCCCGGGGTGATTACGGCCGAGGGGTTGGAGGGCAGCCCGGCGGTGGAGGCGGGGCGTTTAGACTGGAACATGCGACGGTAAGACTGACTGATGTCGCTATTTCTGGGGATGGTGGAGGATTTATCAAAGTCTGACGACTGCTGCTGGTCACCTTCATGATCCGCCCCCACTGAGTAGTAGTCACAGTCGGATACTGTCGGGAACAGAAAAGACTTTTACCACTCTGCTCTTCAGCACAACAACACGAATAAATGCATGTTTACAAAAGGTCCTTCAGTCGTCCAATTTAATAGATATGCTTTGATCCAACTGTCTAAACAAGACACATAATAGCTTTGATTTCACTATTCTGACTGTATATAAAGATGGACGACATGACAGCTCCCCGTCAAAGTGAAGCCAAAACATCTCAATCGCCCCCTGGTGGCTGGTTGCAGTATAGGTCATAAGCCCCGCCCCCTCCATGTTAGCAGATGGGATAAACATCAAATAAGTGTCGTGTTTGGTTCGTACTTGTCATGCTGATGTTTGTTCTGTTGTTTCTGATCAGTTTGGTTTTAATTCTTTATTTGATGCTATAAAAAAGGGTCACAGAAGATATGTTACTTCAACTTTAGCAGGTCATCATTAGTTAGCAGTTACTAATTATTGATTACTGATTGAATCAGGCTGGTGGGTGGGCAGATATTCAATACCAAGTCTCCTCCCCCAATCACTACCACGTAAACTGCAAATTAAGTCCCCAGAATAAGATGGCGGCGCCCTTCTCCATGATATTTTGGCTTCACTTTTGTACAGCTGGAGGAAGTGAAGCCATCTTTGTAAACAGTCACTGGCTCTGATGGATTCGCTGCATTGCTCTAAGATATAAATGTGTGAGTGTTTGTGCACCTTGTGAGGGGATGGTGTCCTCCGAGCAGCAGGGGGTGTTGGTCTGGCTGCTGTAGCCGCTGGAGCCCTGCAGGGAGTCCCTGCTGGAGCCGTGGATGTCCAGGTGGAGGCCTCGGGCCAGCGCTCGGGCCAACTCCTCATGGGCCTCCCTGTCCTCCTGCCGTGGTCAACACGCACAGAAATTTACTAACGTGACAACACAAATACATTTTTCTGGTACCAAGTCATGTGACCCGTTTGGCTCTCTGACCTTGGGCGATATCACAGAGTGGCTTCCTTTGATGCCCTGTGGCTCCTCCCCTGGTGTGGTGACATCAGAGCCCTGGTGGCTGCTGGGATCTGGAGTCTCTCTCCTGTCCTTGCTCCTCTTCAGGGTGTTGACCACTGACTGATCATAAGGGCCCGGTTTGGCCCAGTCCTGCACAGACGTGATCCAAAACAAGGCAGCATTACTTTGATGCTCTTTTCATTTATGGATCACTTGAAACTGAGTCTTTTTGGGTTTTCTGACTGACATTTTTGGAAGTTTGTAATATATTATGGGAATTTGTCTTTAATTAAAACATTTTATAGACTAAATGTTAAAACATTACATGATGGATAAAGTCAAGATTAGGAAAAGACTAATTATGGTTGTGGTGGAAAATACTGGAGAATTTCATTTATAAATTATTTTGGACAATGATTAGATAATTATTTATTTAATAAAATGCAAAAAATAATGACAAATGTGTATCCCAAATTGGTACAGAGCAGTGTAATTTTGTTTTTAGAATTTCATGCTGGTTTCCAAAAAGCATTTTGAAAGTGCAGATTTTTACATAATTTACAGTAAAAATAAATGTTTGTCAAAGTAGGATTCAGTTCACCCTGTTTTTACAGAGCATACACGAGTCAAAACCTGGCTTAAAAATATGAACTGGACACTGTGAAAATCATAAAATCCAAGACAAAAATTAAGCACAGTGTTAACACAGTAGCTGGCAGGTTGAGGGTTAAAAACTGACTTCTGTAAAGTGTTGTCAGTGTTTTAAGGTCTGCTCATTAATTATGAAGCTGGTGAGGGAATTAGATGAAACAAATTTAAATGAATCTCTGTACTGTTTGTTTTCAAAGTCAGCAAAGAAAGAAAGAGACATTGCAGGCAGAACAAACAAACAAAAAAAAGAGTTGGAGATGAGAGAAAGGATAAAAAGAAGTGAAGGAGGAGGACATCAGGGGGAGGAGGAGGATCAAACCTTCCAGGACGGGACTCTGGATGACGGGATGACTCCGAGCCCCGAGGGCCCGAGAGGCAGGAGCTCTCCTGATTGGCCGGAGTCTGAGCGAGACCACGGCCAGGTGGGAGAGACAGACGCATAGGAGGGCGAGGAGATGGGGGAGGTGGTGGAGGAGGAGGTGGAGTAGGTGAAGTATGGAGGGTGGAGGTGGGTGTCCTGGGCCTGCAGCGCCACTCCGTGCAGACAGAGGGCAGCGTGATGGTCAAAACCCGTTTGACAACTGAAGGTGAGGAAGGTGGATGAGGGAGAGAAAAAAAAATTAAAGATGGTATGAAAACACAATGCACAGGAGTGGAGCTGGAGGTGCTACATGGAGCATCTTTTACAATATAAATGTCCTAAAGCAGCTGATTTTTACTTTTTTTATTTGTGCAGAGCTTCTCTCGGGGTTGGCGGTTGGATCCTGGTGTCGTGCCAAAGTGTTTCCCCGTTGATTTGTGTTTCATCTTTACATCTATTTCCTCCTCAACCTGAGCTCAAAAGCATCCCTGACCTCACACAGTAGTTTTTGAGGATGATTAACCTCCATCTATCTTTCTTTCTTTTTGCATGTGTGGTCTCTCTTTCTAAATTATTTTGAACACTGTTTAAGACTGAAGAATTTCATTGCAGCGACCGCTCCATGTGATTGTTGTGCACATGATAATAAATTAAATCTTAATCTTAAACACAACATCAGCTTCAGGTCGGCAAAATACGCAAGTTTTATTGAACCTTTTCTTCTCTCCTTGTTTTTGAAATAAGCAAGGACCAACGTTGAACTTCTGTTAACTTCATAATGAAAGTTCAGGTTTTACAGGTTTATTTTACAGATACTGAAACATACAACCAGCTCTACTAATTAGTTTTTAAATTGTATTTGAAAGGATGATTCAATAAATGCATTTAACAGCAACCCAATCCACTCTTTGTATTTTCAACTGAATAGAAATTGCTTTATTACAATTAAAACAGGCAGAGGGCGCTGTTTCTTCCATATTATCACCAAGCAATCACAGTTTTAGCAACCAAACATCGACGCTTCAGAGCTTCATGTGGCACCTTCAAACACAACAGAACAACGCAGCAGACGAGTGTGTGACGTCGGCCTCTCTGACCCTGAAACCTCTCAGACGTTTGTGTGTTTTTCACGTGTGGATGTTCACCTGTCGCAGCCCAGAGCGGGGCTCGTTGTGTGAGGGTGAGGAAGAGGAGGAGGAGGAGGAGGAGGAGGAGGAAGGCTCCTCACTGACAGACTGAGAAGGTAAAGGAGACACACACGACTGCAGCAGAGCCATGCAGAGCACACACACACACACACACACAGAAACACACACAGAAACGGCAGCCAAGAACAAAAAGAGAGAAAAACACAGAAAAAAGCAGAGTAAGCATGACAAAGGTTAGTGATAAAAACACAATATAATTATAAATAAGTTCAGCAGAGTTCAGCCAAGAAAGCAGAAAAATTAGCAAGTAAAGGCGACAAATTACAAAACTACAAACAAGCTGCAGAGCGAAGAAGAAGAAGAAAATAAATGAAGCAGGTTCAGCAGGTGAGATGAGAAACTACAGGATGTGATGAGCAGACAGAATATAGGTCGTGTCCAAAACATTATTTATTTGGCATCAAGAGGACTCATTTCTTATTTAACAAAGAGATAACACAAGATAAGACATGAAATAAAACATTTAAAGGTCTAGTTTTAGTGTTAGAGGAGCAGGTTATGGTAAACTAATGAAAGGTCAGTCACTGTTTTGTCGTATAAAATGAGAAAATGAGACAAAGTGTGAGTCCATGATAAATATTTAGACCTGGCAGGTGAGGATGTTTGTCAAAAGGAAGTTTTAGGAAAAAGACTTTACATCATTGATAATTAATTTGCTCCACTGCAAGAACAATCTGTATATATGGAAGATGTTTATAGTGTGTTTGTCATTTTACATTCTATATTTTATATCTTATATCTATTTTTTGTACTTATTCTCACATTTGCCTGTTTATCTTGCCTTTAACAAGTGAATTTTCCCATAGTGGGACTACTAAAGTTTTATCTTTATCTTTATCTCTCTCTTATCTCTTATTTTGGAGTGTTGTTTGGACAAATGACATTTAAAGATGTCACCAAGGAACTCTAGGAAACTGACATTTTCCAGCATTTAAATAAAAAAACTTCAGAAGTGGTTTAAAATAAAATGGAGAGGACAGTGTGTTCGACGTGTTTCAATCAGCCAATTACTTAAAAAATATTCAACCTCGGGTGTTTCAGGTGTTTCCCTCCTTACCTGTGAGGTTTCCGGAGGCATGGGTGAGGGGGATTTGGACTGGAAGGCGTCCTGGGAGATGAAGCCAGAGTCATGGGAGGAGACGGAGGAGAGGCGGGCCGGCGTCTGCTGGGGGAGCACCGAGGAGGAGGAGGAGGAGGAAGCACGGTAACGGAAATGGGAGGTCGGGGAGTGGCAGTGCGAGCCGCTGGAGCGAGAGTCGCTGCTGTTCACACTGTTCAGGCTGCTGCGGGACGGAGAGAGGCGGCGTTAAATTCAAAAAGAAGAAGAAGTTTATAAATTTTAGTTTGTATTTGTTTATATCAGTCTCTGAGATTTGTGCCTCCATTACATTTAAGGTGCTCACAGCTTTGAAATAAACTTAATAATCTAGTTAGTCAATAATACACAGAAAAAAAAAAAACATTCACACACACACGCATATAAAATCATTCAATCAAACATTCAAATAGAATTGAAAGAAGAGCAATAATTTTCATCATCGATTACTTCACAGATTATTTTCTCAGTTGTCTTGAGAATATCTCGTCATGACTTCTCAGAGCCAAATATATCAAAGATATTCAGTTTACTGTCATGTTCAACAAACAAATGAAGACAATCTGCACGTTTGAAAAGCTCATCATTCATTCAGTAATAAAATTTGTTGTTATTTTCCATCGATCAGCTTCTCGATTTATCAACTATATTTGAGCTCTACTCACAGGAATCATGTTTTCAAGTCAAAGAAACTAATAATTAATGTTTACTCTTTCAAATATATATTATATAAAGGTTGTTATAGTCTCTTAAATGATGATAGATGTATTTAAGAGAATGCATAATGTAAAAAGTGTGTTAAAACTATTAAATAGAATAAAAGACCTGTTGAATTTGTATTGTAATTCTGTCATTATTTAGTGCTCTAAGAACAATATTCTGGAGAAATTAAACTATTTGCAGGCCAACATGTTGCCAGAAAATTATGTTTTTCTTTCATTGATGCAGAGACGCTTTGAAACTGAACTGAACAACTTAGCATCAACAACATTTGAAATGATCAAATTACACTTCAGTTTGAACAAAGCTTGACATTAAATCTACTGAAACACCTGAGCGGTAAATGATAAACTAAACTCCATTTGGTGACAGAAACTTTACCTGTTTTTTGAGGAATATAAAAGTGCTTAAACCTTTTTTCAATTTCACAAAAATCTGACAAAGCACACGAGTGTAAATAAAGTTCTTTAAACTTAATACCTTCACCACTAAGTTATAAAAGTTTTCTAATGAAGACACTCGATCCTGCAGACTGAAAAGTATTTAAGTTTAATCTCCCAGCTCTAATCGATGTTCCTCCCACCAGGTTTTCTGGTTTTGCATTTGTCAGCCTGAAACTTGAGCCTTTAAAATTTCAGGGTGACGTTTAGGTCTGAAAAATAATCTACTGAGAGCGACCTGAGCGGCGACATATGTGACAACATACCGTGAGGTGTTTCAGATGATCCGACTCCAAATGTTCACACAGGAGGGAATTAGTCTATTTCCCACCTCTCATTTAGTATTGAGAAACCTTTTCAATTTGGATAATTAAAGAGATATTTGACAATTGTTCCTCTTCCTCTTTAAAGAATTAAATATATATATATCAGTAATATTTATTAAACTTATCAGAAATGAGTCACTAATTTGTTCCTTGTAATTAAAAAAAAAGCTGCAGTTCCACCTGTGCACCACAGGAGGGCAGCAGAGTACAGACAGGAGAGGATGAATGTTTGTTCAGATGATGGGCAGTTTGGTGGTGGCCATGGCAACCAACCTGCACATGCTGGACTTCCTGGAAACGGTGGTGCTTGGTGACGAGGGCGGAGTCTGGTAGGACCAGGTGCACTCTGAGCCCTTCAGGTCTACTACGATTACCTGGAAGCAGAGAGAGAGAGAGAGAGAGCGACTTCAGAAATGCTTTCTGTCGTTTCTGTGAAAATGCTTCTCTTCACTGAGGCCCGTCTCATTTTACATTTTACATGTTTATTCATCGGGATAAACCCCTCGAGACGAGCCACCTTAAGATCCTTACACACAATACAGAGAAACATGAGACAAAGATGTTCAATAAACAGGGAAAAAAACAAAAACAACAATCGGCACTACCACAGACACACATCAGAAAAACCTGAAGGCCACAGAAAGGCCGAAAACAAATACCTGCTCAGTTTTTTATATTTTATATTGTTACAACATCATGTAAAACTTGAGCAACTGATCTCCAAATAAGAGGACAAACCATGTTTAAACATGTGAAATGAAGTCAAGGATCGTATGTTTAAAAGGTATTAATGGTTGAAATCTGAAGTGTATTTGTCTGAAATTAACAACAGAGACAACAAGTAGAAAAATTATATCAAAAGAAAACAAAGATTTCTGCAGTCTTAAAAAGGCGTATACAGCACACATGCAGGACGTCAGTGTATGTTTGAAAATGAAAAAGATTTGCAGTACGACTCTTAAAAGAGGTTCAACCGATTATCTAAAGTTGATCGGCATCATCAGAGATCTGATCTCCCAGTAAATCTGAGACTAAACTTGGACAGAAAATCGGATCAGTTCGGTCGGTCGTACCTGCTCGCTGGAGGCGGGCAGCTTGTGTGGGTCCATCGTTAGCGTCTTCAGGTCGTCCGTCAGAGTCTGCAGGTGAGTGATCTCCCCGAGCATCGACATCTCCTCCTCCTGACACACAAACACACCGACAGGCTCAAGAACACGCCTGCTGACCTCATTAAAACTACAAACTACGGGTGTTTCTTTTTCTGAAAAGATAAATTATCGAGTGACTGACCACGACGGGCTTCAGCATGGAGACGAAGCAGCAGAAGCGACTCCTCTCCTCCACCAGCGCCTTCCTCACCGCCTGCTTCTCCGTCTCTTCCAGCAGCAGGTATTTATCGCTGACGTCCTGCATGGCGCTGTCCAGCTGAGGCTGCAGGTCCCCGCGGCCTGCATGCACAAAACATGCACAAAACATGCACAAAACACACACAAAACACATGTACAGTTATATAAAAGCATGTTTATCGCCACACTGGATGAATGGACGACTGTCACAAAAGAGCTTCTGCAAGTTTCACATAGAATTGAAAGAAGAAAAGAATTATTTTTATCATCAGTTCATTTAGCAATTTTTTTTCTCAATTGACTGTTTGTCTTTTTGTCCAAAGTATCTCTGAGAAAAGTGAAAAATGTCCATCACAACTTCCCAGGGCCAAACAGCTCAAAGATATTCAGTTTACTGTGATGCATGACAAACAAGAGGAACATTTTCATATTTGAAAGGCTAAAAGAAAAGAAAATTTTGCCTTTTTGCTTGAAAAATGAAAAAAATTTCCAGTAATAAAATTTGTTGTTGGTTAATTTCCTGTCAAACAACTTATGTGTTTATCTAAATTTGAGCTCATCTCACTGGAATCACGTTTTCAAGTCAAAGAAAATACTTTTTAATGTTTACAGTTTCAAAAATGTGTTATATAAAGCTTAAAATAGTCTTAAATGATAATAGATGTATTTAAGAGAATATAAAAAGTGCAACTTCAAAAAGTGCAAAGACATGAAAAAGAATCAGAAAACAATATGAAGAGTTATTTAATTTCTTCTTTGTTAAAGACTTAATGTGAGTGAAGAAACTTTATATGAGATATCAAAGAAATTAAAGATATTAGAAGTCCAGATAACGAGAGAGAAATACAGACAGAAATAAAGTGGCAGCAGGTTTGTATTTTCAGACTAAAGACAGATTATTAACTGAAATTATTTATTCACTGAACAGCAGCTCAGCCTGTTCACAGCCTCCCTCAAACCATCAAACCACATTAAAGAATTAAGAGTTTTTCTCTCCATCAGGCCTGGAAACAAACAACCGCTGGCATCAACTCGACCGCACGTTATTAGAGGAGTTATTAATTATCTAAAGACGTTTGATTACTAAATACTCACATGTTGAAATAAATAAACTTATTTTAAACCCTGAGCAGTGAAGCAAAGTGAAGCTGAGGCTGACGGGAATGTCGTTCATTTCTTTAGGTATTTAATCATAAAATTAAAAAAACGGCCAAAGTGATTAAAGTTCGTCCTGATGGAAACGTGAATGTTTCTACCAGAACAATCTGTTCGACACTTGTTGAAACATTCAACCACAAATGTGAAACTTCATGGTGACATTTTGAGAGGAAAGTCTCCAACGTCAGTAGGATTTGTCCTCTGAATGAATTTAGTGCCTAACCATCGAGTAAATATTTATACATCTATTTATGGATGTAAGTGAAGACCTGCTGGTGGTGTCTGAGGAAAAGTTCCTGCACCGAGTAGCTGAATTCTGCAGAGAATATAAAGACACAAAAGAGAGCATACGAGCTGCAAATCTTCCCCCATCAGAAGGTTTAAGTGCTAAAATAAGTGCTATAAAGCTCCATTATTAGTAAAAACACAACAAAAAGAACCAAATGTGGATGAATCCACTGCTGAAAATAGTCCCCAACAAATCCACCATTTCCTCCTGTTTGTTCGTTTAAGAATATGTTTGTTTAGGAAATTACTACTACTTCGATCGATAGATCGATAGATACTTTTCCTATCTATGAGCCGTTGTAAAGATTTATGTCTTTAGTAAGAAAAAGGAAAAGTCAGAAAGTCCTGACACGATGTTCGTTTTATGGGATTCATTCACAATAAGAAAAGTCATAAGAGTAAAAGCAATATTTCCTCTGACCACATCATATTTGAGAAGCTGGAAATTAATCAACTAATCATACTGATTGCCAATATCTTCTCCACAGTGTTTTGGGGGGGGAGACTTTTTTTTCTCTTTAAGCCCATCGTTTGGTAATCTCATCGTCTGAACTTCAGGACGCAAACATGTAATTAAAGTTCTTCATTCCTCCAGTGAGATCGGGCCGGGCTCTGTGGTCGGACTGATAGACGGGGACGGCTTCGTCTCTCTGACTGAACTTTTCCAGACAAAGTCCTCCATGATGAACAGAGGAGAGTTTTCTTTTAAGGACATTTATTTCACTTCAGTCTCCCACAAAATTCAACCATGTTCAGTTTGTGTCTCTTCTCCTTCGCCTCCCTCATCTTTCTTCTTCTCTCTGTGTACATTTCATTTCTCGCTGCTGTTTTTCCTTCTCTTTCATTTCTCGGTATGTTTACATGCACACATAAACCAGGTTATGTAAGATCTCAGACGTGTTTACATGAACGGTAGTAAAACTAAAATCCACGTATACATGCAGGACGTCGGTATCAGGTTTCTGTTTCCTCTGAACTTTTAAAACCACTGTTTACTCGTGTAGCGATATTTCTGTTTGTTTTATCAGAGCAAGTAACAAGACAGCTTTCATGTTTGAATTTAATTAAATGTAGCTCGTTACATCGTCATCCTCTTATCGTCTCCCTTGATTACAGATGAGGTTTTTTATTTTCCTGACTTTAAGACATCAGATTAATGAAAAACGCTGAATGTAACTGGATATTTAAGATTATTTCTTCTCTGGATACTTTTTCTTCAATCTCTCCATCATCTCCCCTTCATCGTCATTTTCATCCTTCGTCTTCCCTCCATCATCACGTTCGTTCCAGCTCAGCAGAGATTTTCCCTTTAAAACATTCATTTCATTCCAACATGACTTCTTCCTCTTCTTTTTCCCACTTTGAATCTCTCCTTCCCTTCATACCGCTCAGAGGGAGTTTCCTCTCGCGCAGTAATGACAGGCCGAAGCAGCTCGACCACATCTGAGGTTCCTCTGGGGTCGATCCCGGGTCTTGTTTAATTCATCTTTAAAGGCTTTGGGATTGAAAGCTGGAAGCCATCGAGCCCTTTGTCGGCAAGAACAACAGGCTCTTGTTTCCAGTCATAATAAAGCCAGTCGTAGTGCAACGAATCAGACTGGAACTACTCGTTCTAAAAGCGGAGGACTTGTTTGGGTGTTTGCTTGTGGTTTTCTGCAGCTCAGTGAGCAGAGCAAAGCAATAACACAGACACATTCGCTGTCACCCCCAAAAAAAACTGTCCGTCACTGTAAATGTGATTAAAAAATAAAAACGTGACAGATTTCATTAATATGTGTTGTACTACCAACATGACTGTAAACATATTATCCTTTTTCTTTTAACCTATAAATAATTATGCCTTTATGCTAAACTTTAGCTGAAGTGATTGGTTGATTAACTGACTTATTAGTTACTGGATTAATAGAAAATTAGATAACTTAAATTAATTGTTTGTCTCATGTATAAGACAATAAGACACCTGCTGACTGGTTTTACTGTTCGGGCCTTTTATTTCAAATCGTTGTGCGGTTTGTCGTCGTGCTGCGTCACCCTGCTGTGTTTGCTTAGTGTCGCGTTGGATCTGCGGTCGTGTTTTATAAAAGAAACCAGGGAAATCTTTTCTTTGAAGACCTCGTGTTTAATGTGACTCTGCTCTTTGTTGTGTTCAGGCTTCGGTTTCATGAGTCACTCAGACATCTAAGCAACGTGGGAACAAATATCAGCAGACTGATTTGGAAACGCTGACGTGTTGAAGATGTCGGAAAAAACTGAAACCAAGGCGTTTTTTTTATCTGCTCAGCTCCAGATTGTCCTTCTTTAAATTATTATTATTAAATCAAAATCAAAGTGCACTAAAAATGAAGGAGAGATACTGAAAGATGAAAAGACACCAAACAAACTCAGTCGTTAAAGTTCAGTGAAGCTTAAAGAACCTTTGTGTCTCCAAAATAATCACATATGAATATTATTTTATATAACATGAGAGCAAGGAAGTAAAAAAAGCAAAATAACTCACCAAATACATCAGCTGGATGGAGCGGAGCATGATGGGACGCCACAGGAAGGGAGGGAGGCAGATTGATGGAAAAGGAAAGAAAAAAAACATCAACTTTTAAATCCTCACATCTCTTCAAAACATAAATACCACTAATGACTGAATAATGAGCGCTGCAGACTCTTTTAATGTTTTTGGAACGAAGCCCGAATGAAACCGCGACAGAATAATAAAACTCGTTTCTGACTGCCCGAACAGCTCAGAGATTTCAAACCTTTCTTCGCTTTCTTCTGCAGCTTCAGAGTGTCTGAAGATCTCTTCTTGATCTCCTGACGGGCCTTTTTGTACTCTGCAGAGAAACACACACATAAACACACACATGCATGAAGCATGCAAAACACACAAAGAGACACACAAACACACATTTTAGGTCAGAAACACAAAGAGACATCAGATATACACACACTCATCAAAGTTCAAGTTGTTGGTTCAAATGCAGATTTTCCATTTTCCAGACAAAGTTCAGCATCTCAATGTTTGTTTGTACGTTTCAGATCTGTGTCCGTAATTATTTTTTCTGTCTTCACTTGTTGTTGTCTTTGCTTCAGTGTGTGTTTTTCTGTGTTTTTCTGTGTTTGTGTACCTTTGGCGTGGTCTTTGTCCAGAGTGTTGGCGACCCTCTTCCACTCCTCCATCTGCTCCTGGAGAGGGTTGATCAGACAGTCCAGAAACACCCTGCGAACACACACAAACAAACACACACACACACACACCGTCTCTGAGTAAAACTCCCCACGACACACACAGTTTAACTTTCAGGTCAAAGAGTGAGGGTTTGCAGCTTCTTTTACAGAATTTCTGCTGCGAGCTTATTCACCATGGAGGGAATTTCTTTGCCCCGCATCCACTATTTACTTTTCAAATACTTTCTTTTAAAATCATATATCAATATATCAATTTATTCCATAAGACCTATTTAGCTTGAATAGATTCTCAGAACATTCAAATAATATTTATTACTTTATTTTTTTGGCATCTCAAACCCTCAAAATGTCAGGTGGCGCAACCATTGAAACAAATGAATAAAGTAAGAAAAGTATATAAATTATATTTTAGTGATAATTAATTCAAAATAAAACACTGGCATTATTTTATAGTAGAAATCTTTTAAGCAAATACTAATACTTTTAAAACTGTGTAATAGAAAAACTGTCCATGTTTTCAAATGTCTCTCAACTGTAATCATGGGACTTTTATTCTGAAGTGAAGAGGTAATAGCCGTAAACAGGATACTGGATCATCAAGAAGACTTAAAGTGTATCTCATGGCTGAATGAAAAAGTTTGCAGATCTCTCTCAAATATTGATAAAAATAGTTATAATCAGCTGGTAGGCTGGTACACTTTCAATTTCAGGTGGTAAAACTGGGAAAATGTGTCCAACAGAATGCAGTCATCTTAAATTATTGTAAATACAAAACAAAACCAAGAAATGATAACGTGTTAAGAGATACCTGACAAAGATTTCACTTTGAATAAATAGTAAGAAAATATACATGTGGTGCCACCTGACATTTTTTGGGTGCTGACTTAAAAAATAGTTTGAAAAGCTATTTAACAAATGAGACTTGGTCACCAACATTTAAAATTCACTTTGTCGATAAAGCTTTTTGTTTCTGAAGTGCAGTTCTGTTTGTGTCTCTGATCTGAAGAGAACAGACAGACAGCAAAATTGAGGGTTTATATATCCTTTTATGTGTGTGTGTGTGTGTGTGTATATATATGTATATGTGTGTGTGTGCACAGGTTTATATGTCTGCTCTGAGAACATTAACTGATCCCCGAGGAGGAGCTGAAGGACGTGACTCTTTGTTTTGTGGTGAAAAAATGGATGCTGCATCGTATAATCAGGTTGATTCTGGTCTCTTTACACTGAATAACTGTACGTTTCTCTGTTTACTGACTCAGCTGGAGGTCTCATCTTCTCGTCTCGCTCTCTCTCCTCCACACTGGGAGAGTTAATGGACTCGTGCAGAGAAAGGAAGGGGAGGAAGAAGAATTAAGGAAAAGAAGAGGAGAGAGACGAGAAGGGATTCAGAAAAGGAGAAAATGAAAGAAAGCGACGAGGATGATGAAAACACACAAAACGTGCAGGAAAATAAATGAAATGATTCAGGTAACAAATAATAAATTGAGCGGGATGATTATTTTGATTTTTTAGCTGTTATAATGTGATTGGATGGAATCAAAGACTGAACACGGAGAGAGAGCAAGATGGAGGACGCCGGAGGAGGCTGAAGCAGGAGGAAGAGGAGGAGCAGGTTGCCATGGAGAGCTGGGAGGAGATGCTACACCTGTTCAGCACACACACACACACACACACACTGATCTGCTCACATGGAGAACTGGCGCAGTTTGGCCTCGATGCTGCGGTGCCTCATGCACATCCTGGTGAGAGCTGAACCGATGTCCCTCGTCCCTCCTGAAAACCAAGCAGAGAGACACAGACGACAATCTGTCAGTCACATTTCAAAAAAACGTGGCCGCAGATTTCTGGAAGCTCTTCGCTTTCACTCGCTGGCGTAAAACAGGAATACACGAGGTGGACACAGCTGACAATTTTCCACTCACATTTCTGGGTCAATTTTCCCTAAAAGTCTCAACACAATCTGACTGACCTTAAAACATTTTCAAAACAGAATCACAGAAACATAAAATCTTCAACAGCAAAAGATTAAACATTAAACTCTTCTTCTGCTGTTTTAATAACTGAAACTTAAGTTAAATTAAACAGCGACATCACATCCTCCTGAATCAGGTCTCAGTTCGAGGACAACGATCCTCACCGTCACAGAGTAATTTGCAGCCTTTAAAAGGTCAAACAGACACATTCTGTGAGTCTAACTACTGCAAGTCAAACGGGACAAATGAACGAGGTAAACAACACATACAGATGACAGAGGACAGGCTATTATTGGATTAGATTAAACAGGATGATGAATCCTAAAGTGGGAGCTGCCACAGTCAGTGTCTGAGTGCCACACATGATGTGTTGTGATCCATTTTTAAATGAACATGGTGTTCAAATTATCTGCAAATGAGTTAAACTGATGGCGAAATACAGCAAATGAGACTATTTTCAGTTTTTAAAGGAGCTTCTTTCGATGACAGATTAAATCAGATCTGTGTTTTAACTGATTTTATAATCCCTCACGGCAAGCGAGAGGAAATAACCTCCAAAAAAAACAGAGTTTGAACTTAAAGCAGACTTGTTTTACAGTATTTAAGGAAAATACTGTCATTTTTACCAAAGCTGAGCATAAAAGTCCATCAGATTTTTCAGATATATTTCAAGCCACAGCCACCTCTCTCTTTTTTAAACCATGCAAAATATGCTTTAGAGGCCACGGTCCTGCCATGTTTAAAGGGGGCGGCTGTAACTCTGAAGACTTCATAACAGAGCGATGAGATCTGTCATCTCCTCAACAAACCTGCAGACAGACGAGACGACAGAGGACAAAGAGGTTTGATCGCTTTCTATTAAAGCAAAGAAGACCAGAGGATTAAGACGCTCCTTAACATAAAGGTCGGAGGTCATATGAAGAAGACGCTGCACAAAGACGAGATGAGAGCTCCACACGCTCCCAAAGAGACCAGATGCTCGTCCTCGCTCCACCCCAGACAGAGCGCTCCCTCCTGGGGAAGAGTTCAGCAGACCTCAGCCTGTCAGCCTGGAGCTCCAACAAACACCTCCTCCACCTCCTCTGATCTAAACTACCTACAACACCTCTCTGATGCTCTGTGTTGGACATTTTATATCTGATCAGTGTCTTAATAAATGTGAAACACACTCAGTCCTTCAGGTTTGGAGCTGAACGGTGTGTTTAGTCGATGAAGCGTCCCCACATGTGATATAAAGTGTGTGTGTGTGTGTGTGTGTGTGTGTGTGTGTGTGTGTCCTGGGTGGGGTGGCGAGCACTGCATTGCACCACTGACACTTCATTCCCTCCTCTGCTCTTCACACGTCCTCCTTCCGTCCTCCTCTTCACCTTCCTCTCGCACATCTTCCTTCCTCCTTTCTCTCTCCTCTCTTCTCTTCAGCCTCTTTAAAAGCGGAGTTACTTTCCCTTCGTGTCATCCAAGAACACGACCGCGTGTGTTTACATTCGACGAGCAGCTTGCTGAGATTCATAAATCCTTTGACTCTGTTAAAGAAGTTTTAAAAACATTTCAAACACTAAAATGACTGCAGAACAAAATCAGATTTATTATTCCAGCCGTCGCCGTGCTGATTTACGACCTCTTCGTTGGATGTTGCTGTTTAAACTCAAAGATTATTGATTTCATCCTTTGAGGCTTAACACACATTTATAAATTAAGGTTAAGAGGACGTGGCAGAGAAATGAGCAAACGGCTGCCAAGACAACAAGAACTGCAGTGGAGAAGTATCCATCCATCCATCTTCAACCGCTTGATCCGGGACCGGGTCGCGGAGGCAGCAGTCTGAGCAGAGATGCCCAGACTTCCCTCACCCCAGACACTTCCTCCAGCTCTTCCAGGGGGGACTCCACGAGGCGTTCCCAGGCCAGCCGAGAGACATAGTCTCTCCAGCGTGTCCTGGGTCTTCCACGGGGGCCTTCCTCCCGGTGGGACATGCCTGGAACACCTCCCTAGGGAGGCGTCCCAGGGGGCATCCGAAACAGATGCCCAAGCCACCTCAGCTGACTCCTCTCGATATGAAGGAGCAGCGGCTCTACTCCGAGCTCCTCCCGAGTGACTGAGCTTCTCACCCTATCTCTAAGGGAGCGCCCAGCCACCCTGTGGAGGAAACTCATTTCGGCCGCTTGTATCCGCGATCTTGTCCTTTCGGTCATTACCCAAAGTTCATGACCATAGGTGAGAGTGGGAACGTAGACTGACCGGTAAATCGAGAGCTTTGCCTTTCGACTCAGCTCCTTCTTCACCACGACGGTCCGGTACACCGACCGCATAACTGCGGACGCTGCACCAATCCGCCTGTCAATCTCACGCTCCATCTTTCCCTCACTCGTGAACAAGACCCCGAGATACTTGAACTCCTCCACTTGAGGCAGGACCTCTCCACCCACCCGGAGAGGGCACGCCACCCTTTTCCGGTCGAGAACCATGGCCTCGGATTTGGAGGTGCTGACTTCTCATCCCAGCCGCTTCACACTCGGCTGCAAACCGCTCCAGTACATGCTGAAGGTCCTGGCCTGATGAAGCCAACAGGACAACATCATCTGCAAAAAGCAGAGATGAAATCCTGTGGTTCCCAAACCGGACTCCCTCCGGCCCCTGGCTTACGCCTAGAAATCCTGTCCATAAAGATTATGAACAGGACCGGTGACAAAGGGCAGCCCTGCCGGAGTCCAACATGCACTGGGAACAGGTCTGACTTACTGCCGGCAATGCTGAACCAAGCTCCTGCTCCGGTCGTGCAGAGACCGAACAGCCCTTAGCAAAAAGGCCTCCCGGACCCCATACTCGCAGGAGCACCCCCCACAGAATACCACGAGGGACACGGTCGAATGCCTTCTCCAGATCCACAAAGCACATGTGGACTGGTTGGGCAAACTCCCATAAACCCTCAAGCACCCTGTGGAGGGTATAGAGCTGGTCCAGTGTTCCACGACCGGGACGAAAACCGCATTGTTCCTCCTGAATCCGAGGTTCGACTATCGGCTGAATTCTCCTCTCCAGTACCCTGGCGTAGACCTTCCCGGGGAGGCTGAGAGGCAGTGGAGAAGTAACTAAGTACATTTACTCACATACTCTACTTAAGTACCATTATGAAGTTACTTTACTTGAGTGTCTCCATTTCATGCTACTTTAGACTTCACTACATATAAGAGGGAAATATTTTACTTTACTACATTTTTCTGATAGATTTAGTTACTTTTTCAGATTTTAAAAGATTAAACCAGTGTTCCTCGACCTTTTTAAAGAGCTGTGGTGTTTCTGATGCCAGCAGAAATTCTTCAGAGCAAAAACAACGTGAAGAAAGATGAAAAAAAAACAGAGACTCTTCTTCTTTTTAAGCAGCACACATCTAAAAAAAAAAACGTCTCCAACATCACAGTGAATGCATCTCCGTCGACGAGACAAACCTCAGTGTCGTCGCTCGCATCACAAAGTGAATAAAAACAGCGGTGAAATGAAGCACGATACATCTGTTTAATGCCGTACTGCTGACAGATTATGGATCCTCCCACTTTCTTTACATTTAACTCCACGCAAACATTTTATTTGACTGTTTTCTGACTGTCTGTTGAAGTGGATTTCTTGAGTTCACTACAGAGAATGAAGTCAAAATCTCGAGGACATCGTGGTGGCTTTTCAAATTCCACAATCCTTAATATTTGCATATCCAGTTTAAAGAGGACATTTTGTTGTTGACAGATGATTTAGTTGTTCACTTTCAGTTGTTTGAGATCTTGATCTGAGCCTGATGCACTTTATCTGCTTGGAGTTGTGTTTTAGTTGAACATCTAAACCTTTTCTCTCCTTTCTGTTTCCTCTCGTCCTCCTTCACACCGTCTCTCTCCACCATTCCCTCTTCGCTCTCTTCACATATCATCCTCTGCTCTCCTCGTCTCTCCTTATCCCCACAGTTTCTCCTCTTTTTGCTCCACTCCTCATCCTCTTCCTCCCGCCCCGGAGACGAGGTGTTACCTCCTCTCTTCTCACCTCGCCTCCTCCTCTCTGCTGCTCTCCTTTGAGAAACAAAGTGTGAAACTTCTGGATCGGTCCAGGCTAAACTCAGTGAAACACGTCATTTCACCGAGGCACCGCAGAGCCGCCTTAAAAGGGACGAGACTGCTGTCTAGAAAACAATGTCAAAGTTCAAAATCAGACATCGATATGAGCCTCTTCTTTAAGCTTTGCGTGATTCAAACATGCTTTTATTGCTGCAGGACACCAACAAAAGACCCACGATGTGCACTTTTATCAGGCTAAAGAAGCTCTCGAGATTAATTTCCCAGATGTGCATGATTCAAACATTTTGGCCCCGTGTTCTCCGGGCACGTCTCCACAGAGGCTGCAAGCCCCATTTTCCCGACCTTTCACGGCCCCTCGTTTTATTGGCCGTCCCGCAACTCCCAAAACCGCAACAATCAGAGAGAGTGTGAAAACCTCTGCAGTGCCACAGGATTTCATTTCTCTTATTTTTAGCCGTCAGTGCTGCGAATATTAAGTGTTACAGTTCACATTTAGGCCAAAAGTTAAGTCGAGAATCGAAGCTTTATGAGAATATTTCAGGCTATTTTCAAATGTGACTGTTTTATCAGCTGACTTTATCTCACAGGCAGCTGAGTCAGCAGAGGTTTAATCCAAAGTCAGCAAGATGAATAAAATATTCATCCTACGCTCTATTTGTAATGAGCAAATTTTATTCTTTTCTTCTTTTTCTCCTTCCTAATCATGATAAAAATACTGTAATAAAGTATTATATCAGGTTTATTCAACTTCTTACTTCTTCTCTTACTTCATCTATAATGACTACAACATCGGCCTTCGACAGCTCCACCAAAACAACAAAAAAGAGAAATCAGAAGCACGATCTCAAGATATTAACGGTCACCACATGCACCGAAATGCATGTTTGCATTGCTGGAAATATCACAGACACATGAAGCCTTAAAGCATAAAGCAGAACATGACAACCAAGTTAAGATAATAGTTTTTATGTTTACAAAATCAGAAATTGATGTCCATTCAGCATTTATGTCTTCCAGCTCAAACTCAGCTTTTGGGTGGAGCCCGTTTGATTTTTATTAATGAAAAGATGTTTTCATTGGTTAGAGTCAAAGTCAAGAGTTTCTGTGAGAGCTATTGTCTCCAGGTAAATACCTGCTGAGCTCTTTTTGCAGGAATTACACACACTTCACATAATTATTACACACCTCCGTCGTTAAGACTCTCCCCCGGCTGTTTCTGCAGCTCCGAGCGTGGAAACCTTTAAACTGAGCGAAGCCAACGAGCAGAACAAAAGGGGGGAAGATGATCTTTTCAAAGTGCTGAGTAAAGAGCAACAGTAAACTGATCTGAATCAACGTGATGGTATTCCTCCTTCTGCCAGGACGCTGCCTGGACAAGTCACAAATACACCGAGCTGCAGGAAAAGAGTCTCGAGCTACAGGAGATTCTTAATACTCGGCCTGCATTTATTTGACAGGACAAACGAGTCAAAAAGTCTTAAAATCGACTTTGTTTCATCCCTGTGTCTCCACCAAATGAGAAGAGAAAATAAAATGAAAAATTAGTCTTAAAAAACGTCTCTTTTTCAACAGTAGAGAGTAAGTTTGACCTCTCATCACTCATCACAAGAATATCAGCATGGAAGCTCTTCCAGCTCACTTTTTATCTGTCAGCAAGATCTGATAGTTTCAAGTTCATACAGTTCATTCAAGAGACGTATTGGTACGATCAACTCTTGTCTCATTTATCTCATTCCAACAAATTCATTCATTTGATCTCATTTTTTGGTGATTACTTTCCCCTCTACCTGCAGCGACCAAAGAAAAGAAAAGAACCTTTTAATAATCTTATTTTTACAGTGTAAAAGACTAAAGGCTGAAGGAAGAAAAACTGAAATACAAAAGTAAAGTAAGGTTCTTATAAATAAAGTTAATTATTTATCTGCAGTAGCAGACCAGCAGACAGCAGGTTTCTTTCCATCATAATAAGTCGTCTGTAGCCGCTGTGCAGGAAGAGGAAACTGATCTCAAAATCATTAATAAAATAATGTTCAATGATTAATACAGTGTTTGTTCGAGAAGTTTTGCACACTTTGGTTAAAAAAAATTAAAGTGTAAGACTAAATGTACAATCTGAAAACTCTCATTAAATATTTTGCACTTTTCTGCTAAAAAAAAAAAAAAAAAAGAAAATATTGAGTTTCTTTCCCCTTTTTTGTGATGCAGTGACTTTCCTTCCTGACTCGTCCTGTTCCTGACGGGTCACAGTCAGTCAATTAGTTCCTGTTCAATTCAATTTGATTGACCCAATGGTGGACTTCGCTGTGTGTGTGTGTGTGTTGTGTGTGTGTGTTTGTGTGTGTGTGTGTGTGTGTGTGCAGTGACTGGCATCGAGACCCGGTTGATTGACCCAATTCAGCGGGACAGAGCGGCGTCTCTGTCTGACCTGCAGCCCGTTCAGTCTGAACGGCCTCGAGGCTCGTCAGCAGCCAAACACAACCAAACACGCCTCGTTCAAAAACCCCCCGAGAGGAAGAAACTCTGATCGAGGCACCGGGCGGTCACACAAGACAAACAGAAAACTACTGAGATCAGGGAGACGAGACAAAGTCAAAATGAGGGATGGAGGCAGAAAAAAAGTTGATTTTCTCAAACATAAAAAATGAATCATCAAGAGGTTCAAGATTAAACTAAACCAAACCAAGCTGGCTAATCTAATCCAGCAGACAGAGACTGAATGTAACCTTAATTTAATCCCGGGCTGAGAGTCGTGACCGACTTTTCCAAGATGATAAACTGAACGTGGATCTCGCAGCTCGGGACGCCACGACCGACCGACGCACAGTGCTGACCTTCACAGCGAACAGACGTGACCTCGAATCGGAGACCGGAATTTAAAACCCGACTGGGATGTGAACTTCTCCACACACACACACACACACACACACACACACACTGTGACCCAGCAGGACGGGCACTAAATCACTGTCCTGTAGTACGAGATGATATTTCTTGTTTGCTGCAGGGAGGGTACGAGTGGGGAGCTATTTTTGAGAAGTGGAGCATGAGGGAGGAAGGAGGAGGAGGTGCAAAGAGGAAGAAGGAGGGATGAAATCAGAGGATGAAGGAGATGGTGAAGAATAGACTTCATCATTTGCTCGTCACTTCATCTGACTCCTGAGCTGCATGTCTCTTGCATCACCTGTCACTCAAAGAAATGTGGACGGGGCTTTACAGCTCAAGGAAACTTGGCTGATTAAAGTTTCTATGATGTAATATAAAGAAGAAACACAAAGTTCGCCATCTTCAGTCCAACATTTGAACAGAAAAACCTTCATGAGCCGGATCACCTGAGTCTGCTGAGCTCTGGATGAGAACAGTTCAACTTCGAGTTCATGAACTTCACCTGAGCAGAGTTTACATTTTCATCTACGAGGAAGTTGCAGTGATTATTTCTGTTATCGATTCATTCATTTTAGTTGTCTGCAAATTTCAGGGTAAGTAGGTGACAATGACCAAGTAATGTTGAAATTTGCAGACCACAAAAATGAAGCGTTATCGCCAATCGTTTTCTCAGCAAATCATTTGGTATATAAAACAAAAATAAACTGCCCATAACATTATGCAAAGACCTCAAATATATTTTTCACATTTGAGAACCTGGAACAATCAAATTCTTAGGATTTTTCTGACAAAATGACTGCATATAAAGTAGCTGCCCATTCATTTTGTGTCAATCAAATAATCAATTAATTCCTGCAGCTTTACTTCATTATGATTCAGAGTTCTCTAATCACAACATGAGGTAACATATTTTACTGTACGATGTTAAAATTAAGTAAGTAGTCAGATTTGAAAACAAACAATCTTACTGCTATTTTTTGGCTCTTAAGCAATCGATGATAGTCGACAATTTTGTATTTATTTCTGTATTAATGATAAATCCTGTTGATGAGACAACATATTCTTATTGTAAGATCATTATTATCTACTATTATCTATCTATTATCTATTAGTCCCTTTCTATTCTCACTTTTGTTGTTGGCTGTGCATCATTGTGAGGGCAGAGCTCTGATATCAGTTATTATCACACTGTTATCCAATCAAACAGCAGAAGAAGAAGAAAAAAAAAACATGTCGAAGTTTTGCAAAAACTTTTGATGCTGCAGTCGGCAGCAGCGTGATTGGCTGAGCAGCAGGCCGAGGTAACCAATCAGGCTGGTGGTCGGCGTTAAAACAGCTGCACAGTGTTGCCTGCTGGTTGCATCAGTCAGCATCTCTCTCTCTCTCTCTCTCTCTCTCTCTCAAGGTCACTTCACCACTTAAATTCGTCTCACATGTTAACAAGGAGCAGAAGTGTCGCCGCAACGCCGCCGTCGATCTCTTTAATGCCGAGGCACGAAGTTACGGCTAATTATCAACACATAGGAAAGGTCACATTGAGCTTAGCTGGAAAGAAAGGAGGGTCGGCTGAATGCAGGAAGCTGTTTGACAACACACAGAAAGAGTTCCTCGTCTTTACAGGGCTTTTTTACACATTAAATTCACAGCTTGTGTCTTTGCTAACACAGAATCTGCAGCAGACATCAAACCACCTTCAACATTAACAGAAAATAAATAAAAATGTTGACCAATAAAGCAAATTAACTTAATCTTTCTAAAACGCAGCGCTTTAATGACGTAAAAATGGCGCCTTTTATTAAAACACCACTGTTTTGATATTTTCCGTCATGTTTAAACCCCCTTGATATTAATAAGAGTGTGTTTCAGTCGGTCGGCACGCTCGCATCAATGAAAATTTACGAGCAGGAGGCAGCGATATGTGGAGCTTCTGGGTGTCGCCTCCTTGGTTCAAAAAATGATTTATTTTTAATTTTTATACACACTCACATCTATAGTATGTGCAGAGAAATGCTGGGGGGGCAAACCAGAGAGGTAACCAAAGGTAACACATTGGTTAGACTCAGGTCTAACCAAAGCCACCTTCTCTGCATGTTTCTTACCAATGTATTCTTTTAAAAACTAAAATCCTCGTTGTGGTACAGATGCAAATACAAGGAGAGTTAATTCATTAACAATAAACACTTATTTTTCTACCATTATTATGAAAAGGATGATATCCAAATTCATCATAAAGCAAAACTTGTAATGGTTCCACAAAAGAGTATTATGAGCCACAAAGGCAAGATTGAACTTTGTTGAGCATTTTTGATGAGTTCAAGCCAAAATAAAGTTTCTGGGTGACAAGCAAAAGGGTCGACAAGATCACCAAATAAACTTCATATCACATTAAAAAGTAAAAAGGTCAGTCCTCCAGCTTTCAGCTTTCAAAGAAATGTCAAAGTTGGCGTTCTCCTTCAGCCGGGCGTGAGCTGGGAGTTTCTGACGATGAGGAGGAGTAAACTGAATTCCTCGCAGCTTTTTCCGGGGTTGACCGGGTCGTGCAGTCCTTGAATACCGACACACCGAACCGGGAGGAGAGCAGCCCGGAGATGACCTGCAGTCTTCAGATGCCTACTGCAGGGGTGTGTGTGTGTGTGTGTGTGGTATGGGGGGGGGTTACAGTAGAGTCTTAGGATTCTTTAAATAGTCGCCCCGGGAATATCTCCCCTCTCTTATTACGTCCTGGAGCATCAGTTCATCATGTGACAGTCAGTGCAGCTTCTAACATGACGGACACACTTTTAAAGGAGCGCTTGTTTTAAAAAGTCTTTATCGCTGCATTTTGTGAATTAATGAGTTTGATTTATCAGTTTCTCAGCTGCAGAAACAGTTTTCAGTGGACAGTTTGTACATTTGACCCCACAAAGTACAAATCTGAGGTGCTTGTTCTTTACCTGGGTCTTTTATTTTTATACCACTTCCTACTTCTGCTCCACTATATTTATCTGTCAGCTTTGGTTACTTCACAAATGAACTTTTCTGAAGTTTTGTTATACATTTAAGTTGGGTATTGCGCTAAAAGTACGGCTGATGATCATCATTTTTCATGTAAAACATCACCTGTTTGCAGCCTCTTAAATATCATGATTTGCTGCTTTATATGGTTTTAATAATCTGAATGTATTTTAATCGTGTTGAAGTTGGACAATAAAAAGCTTTGTGAAGGTGTCACTTAAAGATTTGTGTATGTGTAAGTATGTTTACAGCGCGGTATTAGTACTTTTATTGAGGAAAACTATCTGAATACTTCCTGCATTTTACACATTTTCTCCACATATCTGTTGCTGCTGGGAGCGAACAGTGATAACTGTCAGTCATCAGCAGTAAGTCAGCTGTTGTGACCTCGATTTGACAAGCTGCTGCAGGAACACAGAGCAGGAAAAAGGTTGCTTGCAGATACAGAACAGACTTGTGGCTGTATGAGAATGTTTGGGAGGATTTTACATATTTTTCCATCATGCAATCTCCAAAAAGTGAAATTTATAAAAACTTAATTTCAGCAGTTTGACCGTTTTCCAGGTGGAAGTTTGAAGTTGAAAGGAAACAGGTTGTTGTTTTGGTGTCCAAATCCTTTAATTCATAAAATATCTGAAAAATTATTTTACAATATCTGTTCAGAAACTAGATACTTTTACTTTTAAACAGACTCTTTAACCCACAAAGGAGCAGGTAAGACAATAAAATACGCCCATCGTTTCCCAGCTAACGCTTCAAATCACTTGTTTTGTGCAGTTAACAGTCTAAAACCCAAAGATGTTCAATTTACAACGACATGAAAAAAGAAAAAAAAAGAATCGTGACACTGGAGAGGCTCTCTTCGAAACTTTAAAAACAAAATTTCCAAGAAAAGCATGAAACTTGGTGAAAAGTTGCACCTGTTCTTCCTTCATGTGTCATAAACTGCATTTGAACACCGTGATTCCTCGAACCTTTAACACACACACACACACACACACACACACAGCAGATTTATCTGCTCTGTGGAGCTCAGGAGGGAAAATAATTTGTGGAGATGTTCGCAGATAGAGATGAGCAGCTTCAGTCATTTCTCCTCCTCCAGCAGCTGGGAAAATAAAACCGACGAGAGACCATCAGGCCTTTCACACACTCTTCACACACTTTGTGAAGGCTGACCACACACACACACACACACACACACACACACAGGAATACAGAAACAGGATCCCGCTGATATCAGACGCTCTTTAATCCTGAACATTTTAAAAACAGAAGCGAACTTCAGCCAACAGACGCACTCTTTGAACTGAGATTCAAACAAAGTAAAGTGAGCGTTTGATTTGTTCAACCTGAGCTGCTGCCAGCCTCCCCCCAACACCCCCGAGTGAAACCACGGCTCTTATTTCACCGCTAATCTGCAGTCTGAAAACGTTTGGCAGGCTTGACTGGGTACACCCGCTGCCCTCAGTGAGAGAGTGTGTGTGTTTGTGTGTGTGTCTGAATGCTAAGAGCTTGTGTCACTTCAGAGCTCGACCTGCAAAGACGCTGATGCTGCTCGCTGCATCCAACGTGGACCAGAGCTTAATGAAACAGTTAAAATCATGTTTTAATCAGAGCAAACACACACACAGAAACACACTGCAGAAAGTTTGACCTGAATATTCAACCATTCAGGCAATCAGACTCCTTGAACCGCCACCTTACTGTGGTGGAGGGGTTTGTGTGCCCGAATGATCCTAGGAGCTATGTTGTCGGGGGCATTACGCCCCTGGTAGGGTCTCCCATGGCAAACAGTTCCTAGGTGACGGGCCAGACTAAGAGCAGCGGTTCACAAGCCCACCATGGATAAAAGAAGAACAAGGACCGTTACGTCGCCCGGATTGGCGTTACGGGGCCCCACCCTGGAGCCAGGCCTGGGGTTGGGGCTCGCAGGCGAGCGCCTGGTGGCCTGGGTCTTTGCCCACGGGACCCGGCCGGGCTCAGCCCGAAATGGCGACGTGGGTCCGCCTTCCAGTAGGCTCACCACCCATGCAGGAAGGTCCATGAGGGGCCGGTGCAATGTGGTTTGGGTAGCAGTCGTGGCGGGGGGCCTCGACGACCCAATCCCTCGGACCAAAACTCTGGCAATAGGGACATGGAATGTCACCTCGCTGGGGGGGAAGGAGCCTGAGCTCGTGTGGGAGGTTGAGAGGTACCGGCTAGAGATAGTCGGGCTCGCCTCCACGCATAGCTTGGGCTCTGGAACCCAGCTCCTTGAGAGGGGCTGGACCCTCCACTACTCTGGAGTTGCCCAGGGTGAGCGGCGGCGAGCTGGTGTGGGCTTGCTTATAGCTCCCCAGCTCAGCCGCCATGTGTTGGAGTTCACCCCGGTGAACGAGAGGGTCGCTTCCCTGCGCCTTCGGGTCGGGGATAGGTCTCTTGCTGTTGTTTGTGCATACGGGCCGAACAGCAGTACAGAGTACCCGGCCTTCTTGGAGTCCCTGGGAGGGGTACTTGATAGTGCTCCGACTGGGGACTCCATTGTTCTACTGGGGGACTTCAACGCTCACGTGGGCAACGACAGTGATACCTGGAGGGGCGTGATCGGGAGGAACGGCCTCCTCCCGATCTGAACCCGAGCGGTGTTCTGTTATTGGACTTCTGTGCTAGCCACGGTTTGTCCATAACGAAACACCATGTTTGAGCATAAGGGTGTCCATCAGTGCACGTGGCACCAGGACACCCTAGGTCGGAGGTCGATGATCGACTTTGTTGTCTGATCTCCGGCCGTATGTCTTGGACACTTTCGGGTAAAGAGAGGGGCTGAGCTGTCAACCGATCACCACCTGGTGGTGAGTTGGATCCGCTGGCAGAGGAGGAAGTTGGACAGACCTGGCAGACCCAAACGTATTGTGAGGGTCTGTTGGGAACGTCTGGCCGAGCCCTCTGTCAGGGAGGTCTTCAACTCCCACCTCTGGAAGAGCTTCTCACAGATTCCGAGGGAGGCTGGGGACATTGAGTCCGAGTGGACCATGTTCTCTGCCTCCATTGTCGACGCGGCAGTTCGAAGTTGTGGACGCAAGGTCTCTGGTGCCTGTCGTGGCGGCAACCCCTTCGAACCCGGTGGTGGACACCGGAAGTAAGGGATGCTGGCAGGCTGAAGAAGGAGTCCTATCGGGCCATGTTGGCCTGTGGGACTCCTGAGACGCCCAGTTGACAGGTACTGCAGGCAGGCCAAGCAAAGCCGCAGCCCGGACGGTCCTGGAGGCAAAAACTTCGGGAGGAGTCTGGGAGGAGTTCGGTGAGGCCATGGAGGAGGACTATCAGGTCGGCCTCGAAGACCAGGAAATCTGACCCCGGCCTCAGAAGAGATTCTGGCAAACCGTCCGGCGCCTCAGAAGGGGGAAGCAGTACTGCCAGTACTCTGCCAACACTGTTTACAGTGCGGGTGGGGAGCTGTTGACCTCGCCTCGACTGGGGACATTGTTGTCGGAAATGGTGGAAGGAAATACTTTGAGGATCTCCTCAATCCCACCGACTTGCCTTCCAGTGAGGAAGCGGAGGCTGGGGACTCTGAGGTGGACTCGTCCATCACCCAAGCCGAAGTCACTGAGGTAGTTCCTTCGCAGGTGAGGCGCCGGGGGTGAGAGATCTCGCCCTGCAAGCTCCTCAGTCTCTGGGGCTCTGTGATGGCAAGGGGCTACTGGAGAGAAATCCGTCTCCTGAGTACCTCAATGTCTGGATGTTAGCCAAGTCTGGGGCTGGGTGATGGACCCAGGGTTCTGGAGAGGAGAATTTGGCCAAGTACTAGCGGGTTTAATGACCCTTGGATTCTCGGAGGAGGAACAATGCGGTTTTCGTCCCAGGTCGTGGAACACTCAGTGGAACACTTGGTTTCCCAACCAGCTCTATACTACTCCATCCGCAGGGTGCTTGAGGGTTTATGGGAGTTTGCCCAACCAGTCCACATGTGCTTTGTGGATCTGGAGAAGGCATTCGACCGTGTCCCTCGTGGTATTCTGTGGGGAGTGCTCCGTGAGTATGGGGTCCGGGGCCTTTGCTAAGGGCTGTTCGGTCTCTGTATGACCGGAGCAGGAGCTTGGTTCGCATTGCCGGTAGTAAGTCAGATCTGTTCCCAGTGCATGTTGGACTCCGGCAGGGCTGCCCTTTGTCACCGGTCCTGTTCATAATCTTTATGGACAGGATTTCTAGGCGTAGCCAGGGGCCGGAGGGAGTCCGGTTTGGGAACCACAGGATTTCATCTCTGCTTTTTGCAGGATGATGTTGTCCTGTTGGCTTCATCAAGCCAGGACCTTCAGCATGTACTGGAGGCGGTTTGCAGCCGAGTGTGAAGCGGCTGGGATGAGAATCAGCACCTCCAAATCCGAGGCCATGGTTCTCGACCGGAAAAGGGTGGCGTGCCCTCTCCGGGTGGGTGGAGAGGTCCTGCCTCAAGTGGAGGAGTTCAAGTATCTCGGGGTCTTGTTCACGAGTGAGGGAAAGATGGAGCGTGAGATTGACAGGCGGATTGGTGCAGCGTCCGCAGAAGTTATGCGGTCGGTAACTTGTACCGGACCGTCGTGGTGAAGAAGGAGCTGAGCCGAAAGGCGAAGCTCTCGATTTACCGGTCAGTCTACGTTCCCACCCTCACCTATGGTCATGAACTTTGGGTAATGACCGAAAGGACAAGATCGCGGATACAAGCGGCCAAAATGAGTTTCCTCCACTTGCAGGGTGGCTGGGCGCTCCCTTAGAGATAGGGTGAGAAGCTCAGTCACTCGGGAGGAGCTCGGAGAGTAGAGCCGCTGCTCCTTCACATCGAGAGGAGTCAGTTGAGGTGGCTTGGGCATCTGTTTCGGATGCCCCCTGGACGCCTCCCTAGGGAGAGTGTTCCAGGCATGTCCCACCGGGAGGAAGGCCTCGGGGAAGATCCCAGGACACGCTGGAGAGACTATGTCTCTCTCGGCTGGCCTGGGAACGCCTCGGGTCCCCCCGGAAGAGCTGGAGGAAGTGTCTGGGGTGAGGGAAGTCTGGGCATCTCTGCTCAGACTGCTGCCTCTGCGACCCAGTCCCGGATAAAGCGGATGAAGAAGAAGATGAATGTCAATTTTGGGATTTACATATTTGTTTTCCTTTTTTTCTGGAGGTGTGCATCAACTCATGCATGAGTGTGATGTAAATGGATGTGAAAGTACCTGTGTGTGTGTGTGTGTGCAGCAGGTTGTTAAGTTACAGTCGTCAGCAGAAAGCGTTCAGATCAGCTCACGTTCAGGTAAAGAAATTAGAAAAAGGTCCACGTGTTGTGTTCCCTGCTCCGAGCGAATAAAGCTCCTGTTTAACAAAACGTTTAACGACGTCTCTCAACCTTTTTCAAAGCTGAAGCTAGTTTTTGAACCAAGCTAAAGCCGACTAAATTAGACTAAATAAACCAGACGTCTCTCAGCTACAGTTCAGAGGACGGAAACTGGAAATGAAAAACTTCTGCTGGCAACCTTTGAGTGAATTCAGTTATTTTCCTCCAGTCGACAGCTGGCTAACGTTAACTAATAAATATGAAAAGGCAGCAAAACATCCTTTAATTTTTTGGAGCAGATAAAAAGTGTATGAAGATGGAGATAAATAACATTAAATAACATAACAAAAGTAGTTATAACCTTTCAAATGAGCCATGACACATCTTTTATGGAATAATGTGTCAATGATCAATACTTTTATTTATTTATGATCCTGCTTAAAGCTGATAAATGACGATCAATTAACACACCCAATGAGGGGACATCTGAAGAAACGTTGCTTCAGCTTAAAGCCATTTTGCCAAACAAATCTTTTATTAGAGAAAAAGACATGAAACTATTTTAAAAAAATGTTGTTTAAAATGATTTCTATACATTATTATTATAACCATGAAACATTATTTCTGAACATTAAAACAGCCTTACAAATATTATTTGTGTGTTTCATTAAGTTTAAGGCAGAATAAAGTTTGAAAATGTTATTCAATGTTTCGTGATTTGTGTCTTTTTAGTTACAGTATTCACCACAAAGTCATCTCATGTGAAACAAAAACTGTTTAAAAGTTCGGTCTGTAATTACCGTCGGCAGCAGAGAAAGCAGCGTGTTGACAGTAAACAGCAGTTTTACCGCTCAGAGAGGAGACACATTCAAACAGACGGAGATAATAACGACGTGTTGGGAGGGAGGTGAAGCGTCTCTTTGTAGCTGCTCTACCTTATCTCCACACAGCACACAAAAAGGCGACGCGCTTACTGTTAATTACACACACACACACACACACACACACACACACACACACACACACACACACACACACACAGTTTGAGTCAGTCCAGCTTGTGTTGCTTGTCTGCTGTTTAATGAGCTGTAATCTATTCAAAATACCCCGAAGCAGTTTGACACAACTACATGTACAACACACACACACACCTCCATCCTATTAAAGATCCCTTGGAGACGAAGAAAACTGCCTTTTCTATCTTTTCAGTTTTTTAAAAAATCTCCTCAGACCAGACTGATCATAAAGTTCTGAGGTTAAAGATTGTTAATAACTTCTATAAGATGTTTAGAGCTGAATCTTGCAATTATTTTCATTATCAAGTCATCATTTAGTGTATAAAAGAAGAAAAAGACTGAAGAAAATGAGCGTAAAGATGCATTATTAAATGAGATGAGTCCAATCGATAGATATATTGTCATTAAAAGATAAAGATGAGCAGACACACGTTCAACAAACTGGAACGAACATTTTTGTTTAAAATGTGACAGACGATTACTCGATTATGAAACTATTCGATTAACCACATTAATGTTTGAGCCCTGCAGATGTCTGAAATCTAAACACTTTAAGATGAAAATGTCAACTTTGTACTTCAAGTGCGATCTAGAAGTGAGAAAAGACTTCTAGATGATACAGACCACAAAATATAAGAGTCCTAAACAAGTCCTTATTATTCGTCTGCCAAACACACCTCTCACTGCTGAGGGCACAAAGTCATCGATTCACTGTTTGTCCATGTCAGGAAAATAAAGACTCTGAAGGAAAATTTTTCATTTTTAAGGCTTGGAGAGGAGTTCAAGTCGACCGTGTGTACGAACAAACACGACCCGGTCCAAATCAAAGATGTCATGAACTCTTTTTTGTGTGTTTACATCGTCTGACCCAGAGTTAGACGTCTTTATGATTTCATTAACTTATATCTGAAGTCAACAAGTTCATGACCCATATCTGACTCGTGTAAAGGTCATGTGAGGCGAGTGGAAAACATCATTTACAGCGGCTGAATGTCACAGTGCTGAACAGGAAATAATAATGTAATGATACTGTGTGTGTTTTGTGTCAGTAATGAACTGTGTGGGAGGTCTGTCTGTGTTGGACTGTGCGGCAGTGTGTCTGCAAGTGTGCTCAGGCATGTGTGTGTGTGTGTGTGTGTGAGACCACTAAAAGCCTGTTAGAGCAAGCAGCTCTCTCTAAACTGTGATTGGCTGTCGTCTGTTAAGTCAGACACACTTTGATCCTCCCATCGCTCCCTGGAGATGGGAAACACACACACACACACACACACACACACACACACACACCTTTATTTCTCTGTGTAAACCATCAGGACTCAAAGGTGAATCATGACCACGTCAAGCACAAAAGTCTAAATACTGAGTTCACCTCCTGGGCTTATTTTTCTTTGGTGCAACAAAACTCAGCTGTCAGTGTGAGTTTTGATATACAGAGACGACGAAACAACCACTTTAGCTCGCAGGAAGGAGTTGAAAAGTGAAGCCAACATGAATTCAGCATGTAAAGACTTTTAAAGCTGCTTTCACTGACTTCTTTCCACTCCTGAAAAACACACTCTGATATTTTGTCATCTTAATATCATTGTTAACATTTTCCTGTTTCACTTCCAGCACAGCATCAAGTCTTCTTTTAGCTCCGTTTTGGTCTCTTCAAACTCTAAATATTTCACTTGCTGCTTAGTCCTTCAGTCTTTCACATCACAAACACTGCGGTCACTCGATTTGATGCTGAGAGTGCTTAATGTGCATCAGTTTGAAGGAATAACAGTGCAAATACTGAGAGTGTGTGAAAGTGAGTAAAGCAGGTAGCTCATCTCTGCAGCGCGACGGTGTAGCTGTGAATTATTTAGCAGCCGTTCAACCTTTACAAACGGCTGCGAAGCTCCCGCTGGTAACCTCCACCAACACAGGGCCTTTTAGGAATCAGAGAAAACAGCTTCTCTCTTCTATTTCTTTGCATTTTGTTGTTTTACATCCTCCCCTTTCATCTCAAATATTTATGCTTATTTCAGCAGCTGAAGGGAAATCCGTCCCTCCGTCTGCAGAGGGAGCGCTTCATTAGTCGCTCTCTCGCTCCCTCTGACGGGCGGGGGTCTCGTAACTAATTAGGGGGCAGTTTGTGCAGGAGATGAAAAGCACACACACACAGACGCACCTGCTGGGCGCTCCTGGTTAATAATTCAAACGCACCCTCTGGCTGACTCTGGCAGACATGCAGCAGGTGTATCCCTGGATTTCTATGTGGAAATGATAAGAAACGTAAAGCACGAAAAAAAAAAAATTATATCAATTTAGTGATCTGATTTAGTAATATATAAAAATACATGAAGGAAAGATTTGACTTTTTTGTGCTTTTCAACTTTTGTGCTTTCTTGTTTTTACTGTTTTATTTTGTGTTCTTACTTGCAAAAGTAAAAAATTGTTTGTTACTGTGTTTTATCTGATCTTACCCACTTTTTCCAAGATGATTTTTGTATTCATTTAAAGGATTAAAAGACATTTTTTTTAGATCTATTCACATTACCCAGTTTTTGACTGTCTATTGAGAGTGACTGGTTCAACATATTACAGTAAAATGTCATTTCCAAGATGATTTGAAAACAACAAAAAATTCAACATGTCGAAACGAGCGTTTGAATGGTGCCAAAACAAGAGACAAGCAGCATTTGGAAGTTATAAAATACTGGTAATACACAAAATATTTTTTAAAATGTACCTCAGACACCTGCAGGGCTTAGTAGAATTATTTATGTTTCGAGGATTTATGTGTGTTGTCTCGCTAGCAGCTTTCCTACGTCTGCACCCACATTCATTATAAAGCTGCAGCCCTGAAGAGGTAACAGTCCTCAGATGAACAGAAATTTAATGTCCTCCTCCAGCGACTGAGTTCAAGAACTGCTTTAAACATGATGAATGTTTTTTTTCACCCGACGGTGATGAAGAACCGTCGACCCGGCTGTGAGCAAGCAGCTGTGAAACTGGTGGATTATCTCCTCTAAAACTACCCAACTAGATGTTTTTTATGCATTTCCTTCTCCTGGCTGCAGAATATCAGCATTCATTTGCATTAATTGGATGTTCAGTAAGTCTGCACGCTTGTCTGCATTCACTCCATATGCTCTGAGTGTGTGTGTGTGTGTGTGTGTGTGTGTGTGTGTGTGTCACATCCGCCGTGACGTCAAAGCAGGCTGCCGCTGCTGTTGCCGTGGTGATGCCATACCATAATGAGGTCCTTCAAGACCACACACTGCTGCTGCTGGCAGTCACTTCGGTCCTGCTCGAACATAAAAACAGCTCACGTGACGAGGAACACCTGAGGCCTCGTTTATAACGCTGACCGAGGATCAGTTTTTTTTTCTTCAGTCTCACTCAAAAAAAAAAAAAAAAACCTTGTTGACACTTAAAAAATCTGAGGACGCTTCCCTAAATCGACCCAGAAAACATGCTGTGTATTCAAGATTATTTCATGTCCAATATAATTATACTTTTATCCAGAAAAAAACAAAATAACAAAATAAATGAACCTCACAGGATGAAGATGCCCGGTTTCTGTTCTTTGGTTGTTATTTAGTGTCGAGCTTCTTAGTTTTAAACCTGTTTAGTCTTGTTGTCTTTTAAAAATACCAAAACAGAAGAAGTTCCTCATAAAGATGTGAAACGTTTTAACAAACATGAAACCTGCTGTTGATGACCACATTTCCCACAATGCTTTTCAACAACAGAGAGGACTGGACCTGCAGATGGCGTCTTGACATTTACTCACACTCGCAGGCTGTTTTGTGATTATCATCAATAAATAATGTTGTATGTATTTGTGTTCATGTATTTATTACTTCACTTCACTTACAGCCTGAAAATACACAAACTTAATGAGGTAAAACAGACGACAAAACAACCCAATGTACTGTGTGAACTCACACTAACAGTGGCCTGCAGAGGACATCAGTCACATTAATGTGTGAATACGTGACAACTCGCCAAAGAAATATTAAAATAGGTGAAAGTGCAAGTTCACTCTGATACATGCTTTCATTTTTAATGGCACTGATATTTCATCATCTGGTCCTCAGCCCTCTTAATTATTGATCTTAGTGAGTTTGATTTGATCTATAATTAAGTTCTGGTTATAAAACATTAAATGGAGCAGATGTATCCCTTATTTCTATATTTGAGTTCCTGTTCAGCTGATGGAGATATCATCAGTGTGCCGCGACCTCTGAACTCTGATTTGTCACTTAAAGACTCGTTTCGCTTCTCCTGCCGTCTTTGCAGAATCCAGAGAGGAGAGCGCGGTGAATGCCAAACATGAGAAACATTTTAAACATTTCTGCTGCTGATGGTCCTGTAAAGAGCTCAGCGAGACGCTCAG
This sequence comes from Scortum barcoo, assembly GCA_023238725.1. NCBI lineage: Eukaryota > Metazoa > Chordata > Actinopteri > Centrarchiformes > Terapontidae > Scortum > Scortum barcoo. Next base: position 23,978,938 of record CM041548.1, read on the forward strand.
AGGAAACGTCAGACGGTTTCATGTAAAGAGGCAACTCACGGCGGAGCTCCGGTTTCCTACTGGACCCTGAAGTACGAAAGCTGCTGTGTGGCGGTTTGCAGTAAAGTGAATATGGCAGGGCCGTTCGATACAGAGCAGGAAACAGAAATACAGAACAAAGGAAGAAAGAAAGAAGGTAAATTGCTTCACTTCTTGTTCTCTTAACACATGCACACAACCCTAACAATAAATATTAATGTCTTAAAATCTACCAAACAGGTCGCAGACAGAAGAAACATCTCTGAACCTGCCAGGAGGTTCTTCAGACCAAAAACCTCAACTCATCGACTGATGCTCGACACAATATCAGCCTGATAATATCGTGACACTAAAGATGTGGGATGTAGGAAATGAGTGGGTGTCTGGTCGGACAATATCTCGTTTTATCTCATGTAGTGTTTCATTGCAGAAGACGACCACCTCCTAACATCCCCACCAAAAAACTGGCCTTAGTCTTCTCTCACCAGCTGTGTGAAGTCGACGTATAAGAGCACAAAAGACTCCTCTATACACAACTGCAAAAAAGGACAAAGACACAAATTGAGATCTAGAGACTAAACCAGTGCATCGTCTGCATAAAAATGCACTGATGCAAAGACACAACACCGATCTTCTCCTTGATTTATTCATGCAAATCTGACAACACTCATCACTTTTACACAGTACAAACTGTACAGATGTGTCAGACTGTTCTTTCTCTCCTTTTGCATCAGCGCCTTCATGAGGTGGACTGATTCAGATTTGGAACAAGTCAGGAGTTTTCACCTCAACTCGCACCACCAACAGCAAATCTTTCCATCTTTGTTCGACTTTGTATGCAGTCGCTTTGCCTATCATGTTTTTGGATGGATGGATGGATGACGACGGACGGACAGATAGATGTTTTTTAGGGAAAGTTTGTGTCTCCACATTGAGCCTGGATCTAACCTTCATAAAAGTCCCAAACAGGCCGGTGTGTGTGGACACTGCAGATATGATATCACTCACCTGCGACTGAGATGATATCATTAAACGACGAGCTGCCAAAAGAGGCCATCTGTGAGCTGACGCACACACACACACACACACACACACACACACACACACACTGCGGATACTGACTGCAGCAGCAGCCACAGGGATTCACCTCACTACAGTCCATGTTTCTTTTCATTACCTCTTGAACAACACCCAGTACAAGTCACATCATGTTCATTATTGCCAGTTACCCACTTTTTTTCCCCGTTCACAACATAAAGCCATGAAACTCATCAGAACAAACGATGAGTAATTATACTGAAAAGCTGCTAAACAGCTACAGGAAAGACATGAATGACAACCAAGAAAGCAAATGCACCCGAGTCCGTCTGCAACCGCCAAATGAGATTACTGTGAAGGTGCCTTTGTGAACAGCCCTGTCCACTTACTTTTGTCCACTTCTGCTCTGAGTCAGCATAGTTTTTCCAACAGTTTGTGTTTGTCTGTTTCTGCAGGACAATGCCTCCTTGCAAGATACGTCTTTCTCAGTTTGGTGTGGAGGAGTTTAACTGGTCTGACCTAAAAAACAACCTTTGAGGTGAACTGAAATAAAGAGTATAAATCTCACAACAGCTCATAGATCCTGCAGCAGGTTCCAACATCAGCTGGAAAGACTGAAACCTGAATGGAGGATGTTGGAGCAGCAGACTGATGCTTACAGTTTTGCAGTGACGTGTTCAGCTGTCACATGAATAAAAGGTTTTATGTCACAGTTTTGGTGGTGGATGGTGTCGTAGCTCTACATGATGCTGGTGGAGCTGCAGAGAACCGGACGTCCGTTCAGAAGAGGACCGGCTGGAGTTTTTTTATCCTGCAGCTTTATATCGGCTCCATATGCTGCAGCTCTGCTCGAACAGCTTTCACCACAAAACACGCCACAACACGCTGGGACCGATTTAACCCAAAAACAACATCTGGCCTTTTAAGCCTTTTGTGGCTCAGAGGCTACTGTAGTTTTTACAGCCGGCAGTCAGGCTGGCGGTGTGACAACGGAGCCTCTGACAGCTTGTGACCAAAGTGGGAATATTTAAAGGTTCACCTCAGTTTACTGCAGCGAGCAGATGGACCGCTGTCATCTGCACGTCAGTTTCATCTCAAGCTTTCCAGGTGTTGTTTGGTGAAATTTCAGGAGTTTTCAAGGTGAAAAACACTTAAGTAGGACAAGAGCAGTAACTATCAAATGATCCTGCTACCCGAATCAAGCTATTAAAAGTTAGAAAAAAAAAGTCCTTTACAGTTACCCATATTTAGAGCTTACATACTCTGGTTGCCTTCTTTGTTTGATTAACAGTCCAAAATGCAAAGATGTTTACTTTACTGCCACAGAAAAGACCCAGCAAATCCTCAAATTTGCAAAGCCAGAAACAGAAACATTTTGTAATTTTTGCATGAAAAACTATTAAAAATGTGCAAATATTAAAATAGTTAGATATTTCTCTCCCTTCTGTCGTGTTTTTCTTGAATCCTCTATCTCCTTTCACCCTCTTGTCACTTCTTGTTATCTCTTTCTCAGAGTATCTTCAGTGTTCTCCACTATTTGTCAAACAAATTCACTTCTTTTCTCCTCCCTCTCTCACACCTCCTTACCCTGAACTTCCTGTCATCCCTTTCCTTTCACTTTCTATCTCATCTTCTTATCTACTCACCCTGACGTCTCTGATCTTTTTCTCTTGTCCTTACTCCTCCTCCTCCTCCTCCTCCATCCGACCCAGTTACCAGGTGTTGACATATTGACGTGGCCTCTGCCAAAGCGACAGCGCTCACCGGCCCTTTAAGGACGAAATCCTCCCCGTCAGCAGGTTGCTATGGTAATCATGGACCAACACACACACACACACACACACACATACACATGTCTCCTATCTCTACAGTGTTTGTGTCATTCCTGTGTGTTGGATATGATAAGATAGTAAAAATAATGTTTGCATCCGACCGTCAACACTTCACTTCATTAATGTGGAAACTTCCTGTGGTCAAAAACTAAAAATACAATCGGGTGTAAAGCCACCTGGGAGTATTTTTTATTTTACTCTTCTGTCTTTTGTGTTAAATCAAAAGATAAAACTGAATTTGTATGCGTTTCTGAATTACTTGTTGGCGTACCCGAATACTGATTTCTGGTATGTCTGTAATTCATGATTACGGCAAAATTCAAAATTCAATTGATTGATTACATTTTTTTTTTGCCTACCTGACAAATAATTTAATCTGCAAAATGTTAAAAATCAATGATAGAATAACCATCATCATTAACATGAAGCTTCTGTGAAAGCATAATAATGTCATATTTATTAGAAATCTTCCCACAATGAGGAAAAAAAAATTATATCATCTCTTTGATGGAATATATTTATCACTTTTTATCAGTACCTATTTCATTTCTGTCCTTAAAAACAAGATGAATATAAAGATGACGGTAAAGATAACGATAGAGATAAAGATGAAGCCAGAGATAAAGGATAAATATAAAGATAAAGATCTTGTTTTGCTCCGATTAAATCCTGCAGTGATTTCCATCTCGTTGCCATGAGCACCAGCCGGCTAGACATGACAGCCAACAGCCTTCCTCCCCACCTCCCCCTCCATCCATCTCTTTTCATCACCCCTCTCTCTCTCTCTCTCTCTCCATCGCCATCTGCCCTCCATCTTTCTTTCTCCTCCACCTCCTCTCCCATTTTCCATCCATTCCTCTGCTGCACTCCATCCTTTCCTTCCTTTCAACATATATCTGTCTCTAATGTTTCTCATCATCAGAAATCTTTGTTCGGTGTGATTTTCAGATATGTGACCTTTTAAAACTCTTAAAGAGCGATGCAGATCAGACCTGTGATCCCTAAAATGAAATAATTTACATTCACAGGTTTCATCGTGTGTTTACATTGCAGCAGCTGATTTTTTTCCTCCTCAGATGTTTAATTTCGTTGTTTTTCCAGAGGAAAACTTCCAGGATGGCAAGGATTAGAGAAAACTGCGTAAGAGAAATATAATTTTTTTTTGCTTCATTCCCATTTTCTTTCTCATCCTACGACCTTTCAGATTTATGTTGGGAGGGTAACCTGTAACCTGCCTCCTCATTAATGAGTGACTCTGATGAAGCAAAGATGAAATTAACTGCTGCACATTCAACACAAAAGTGGGTCTTCAGATGAACGATCATTTTATACCATGATATCAATATACTGCTGTATAATAAATGTCTGAAAGCCCAACTGGGAAACATTTTTTAAAAATTTTATACCTAAAATCAATCTTATCAAAATTGTCGAATAATTTGCAACAGTGGAAACATTTTGTAGGAAACGAAAAGCAGACAAGATCACATTTCCTAAGAAATTAATGAGGAAATGTTGCAAAAATAAAACATCAAATGTCAAACAACTTATTTGAATTCTACAACGGAGCATCTTCTCATCACGTCTGCAGCTCGATTAAACTTTGTTAAACGTTTAGTGAAAGTTGGGGAACGATCTTGGTTCAGCTTCACCGAAGTGCTTCTGTTGCCTAAACATGACCCGGACCAGGTCCCTGTGATGCTTCACAAAATAACAAAATAAACTAAAGTACTTCATGATACTACGCAAAGGTAGAGTACTAGAAGTGAGTAACTTCTAGGAAACAGTTGGAGGCAGGAAGTTTGGGACGGTGGGGCGTGGCTGCACAAACCTTTAATTGCCCCAACAGTTGTTGAAAGAAAACACTAATAATTCAACACACTGCTGCAGGTGTAGCAACACACACACACACACACACACACACACACACACACACACACACACACAATTACAGAGCGACTGTGACCTGGAGCCCCAGAATCATGGCGGCATTGACTGATTGTTTCCTCGGCTACTGTTGTCACCTCGACAGTAAGCTGGCCTACATGCCACTGTGGACACACACACACACACACAGTCAACCCGAAACAAAAATACACAACATCCATGAAATCCGTCGTTACCTGGTAAAAAAAAAAAAAGGTAAAAACTGAACAGCAAGCTAGAATAACGAACAGACAGAACCGAGCTGCCCGTCAAAGCTTCACTCGATCGAACCAGGAAGCGACCTCTGCTGATGTTCCAACGCAGACAACGGGAAGACGGCCACCTCTGATCGTTCGTCAATAATGGAAAAGTACAAATCAATGGAAAGAAATGTGCAAACTGCCTTACAACAACAACACCACAGATTACTCAGACTTCCTGCTGCCTCTGTGCCTGAGGAGCACAAATCACATAAAAAGAGTCGAGTGTGCAGATCAAAATCCAAATAAAGCCTCAGAAAGGCCTCTCAAGTATCCATTTCCTGTGGGCGAGACCATCGGCAGATTAATTTCACCATCACAGTTGTTTGTCAGAATAAAATTCGGACAAAGCTGTTAATTAATGACCCAAAATTGGTGCACATTTTGGAGCCATCGATTCTGAAATATTGTTCGCCAATAAGCTAGCTGTCTAACACAACAGCTGAGTATAAAAGTGATCCAAGTAGTATTTTTTTAGATTATAAAATTCAGAATAAACCAACCGACGACCAGCTTCATCAGCCAACAGACTTTTTCTGATCGTAAAATCCACAAACAGCAGCTTTGGGACTTAAAGACAAAACATCCACGAACAAACAGACCGACGAGTTTCCATCTTACCTCGACTGTTGGTTGCCAGGTCGGCCACTTTCTGAAAAGCATCCAGGAAGGCAGCAACAGCGACGACTGTCGTTCTGGGAGACACAACAGAGGAAGTTAAAGATGAGGAGGAGATAATCCTTTGTTTGTATGTTATGTCTTGGCTGCAGAGTTGTGTCATTCAGAAAAAAAGTAAAAAAAAAAACACCTTTAAGCGCTGTTAATCCTCATGTTTATGTAATTAGCCCATCTATTCTCATTTTTATCTCTTCTACCAAATGTCTTTTGTCTTCACATCCTATTTTAACATCTCATCAAACACCCCGACTGCATTAATTGAATTTCTGATTTCAGTGAAACAGTGTGAAACATTCGATCGTCACTCTGGTTGAGCATTCGGACAGCTGGTTATTTGATTTTGTATAACATTTATGTTGTTAGATGCACAAAGAGCAGGGGTCCTGTTTTGTTTGCGTTTTGGTTCCCTTCAGTAAATTTTGTTTTTTGCTCTTACCTCTAGTTTAGCGTCCTCTTTTGGTTAAATTTGTGTATTTTCATTCTGATATTGTTTAAAAAAGTGTCCTGATCCTCTAATAAATCCCTTTGTTAACCACAAAGATCTGGTTTTATGTTACTTCTCTCTTCCCGTTTAGTGATCTGGGTCATAACAGTGTTTCTGAAAGCTAATTATTCATTTCCTTCTGTGCAAAAATCAATGACAGGTTGAGAAATTGATCAGAAAATGTGCCGCATGTCGTGGAGGATGATGATGGGCTGTGATGGAAAGTGCAGATCAGGTCAGAAACAGTAGTTATGGTTCTTCAGAAGGCCGCGATGTGACGTGGTGAGGAAGATGAGGAGGAAGGAAGGAGGGGTGTTTGTAATCAGCTTTGACCTCCAGTGACCTCTGTCCCAGTGCAGAAAATCTCTGGAGGCCGCCGCTGATCCATCTCGCTGATAACGACTTTACGGTGGCATCATTAATCTCTGCCAGCCACAGAAGGTTAATTGAGTTGTGCACATGGGTGTGTGTGTGTGTGTGTGTGTGAAGGTGGATATTTGTGGGTGGTTAATGGCTGGAAGGCCGGTGAAAGTGTGTGTGTGAGAGTTAAGTGTGGAGGTATTGTTCGTGATGACTTAATGTTTAAGTGCATGTTTGCAGTTTGTGTGTGCACGTTTCTCCACATGTTTATCTGCACATGACCTTCACTGGTGTGTGTGTGTGTGTGTGTGTGTGTGTGTGTGTGGGGGACGAGGTGAGCCTGACATTTAAACACTTAATGAAACAGACTGATTGGATTTTCATGAGCTCAGGTTATAAAGACTCAACATGTGTGTATCTGTGTGTAATTCCAGCGCTCACATTTTTTTTTAACATTTTGTTCACTGGCCGACAAGCAAATAAACATCAGTGATGGAGTTTAACATCAGCGAGACAAATTAAAGTGTCAGTTTTAACATTTTCTGCACCGTTAATGTTATTAGTTCCCCCGTTTTTCCTTTTCCTACCACGACGAGAAAAAATGTAAAAATAAGAAGTTTGGGAATTGGATTTTTCTGGAAACTATGAAGAAACCAAAGTGCTCCAAATGACTGCAGCAAGATGATTTAAAACAGCGTTATCACAAACTTTATTTGTCTTTGGGTCCTGCAGCAGCTGACATATTTTAATTTAAAGGTATTAGTTTGCTCTGATTTGGATGATGATCGTACGCGAGGTAACACATGTAGGCTAAATAAAAACTGTGTTGACTCAAGTGGCAGAAAGACTGAAGCAGCAGCATTTAACGATTTGAACAGAAACTAAAGTGTGTGCAACTTAAAGTAATAAAAGAATAAGTCAAAAATAAGCTAACAATGTTTATTCTCATTTAAAAATATATCAATTGTGTGATTTTAAAATAATTAGAGATATTAGCATTAACCTTTTATTGATACAGTATTTTCATATCCCACATAAAAAAGTCTTTTCTGTATTTGTGGTATGTTTCTTCAGTGTTGTTTGTTTTGTTTTTTTGCAGTGTGTGTGTGTATGTGTGTGTGTTACCTGAGCTGTGACTGCAGTTTGCTGGCCTTGCTGATAAAGTCGTCCCAGACAGGGTAACTGCCCTGAGAAGAAGAGAGAGAAAAAAAAAACATGTTAGAGTCGTGAAATTTACATGAAAACAGCAGCAACTTGAATCTCACATGTTCACATGTGGAGGAATAATTTCAACATTATGGAAAGTCGTGTTGCATGACTAAAAAAAATGACTCTATGGATTGATCATGTCTGGCAAAAATCCTTTAATGAGGTCAGTATCTGTGCTGATGAAAATCCTGTGTCAGTGTGTCACCACGAGTTTGACCACTGATCTCCATCACGCTCTTATTTTTCTGCAGTAATCCTTCACTGAGAAGTTACCTGAACAGTCGCAGCGTGTGGGGATTTCTTCTCATATAAATTTACACTGAAAATGTTCATATTCGGTTACAAAACACATTCCTTCACATTGAAATTTCATTTAAACCAAAAACACATAAATCCTGAGCATCGGATGCAGCAGACGATGAGGAGACGGATCAATACAGCTGATCCATAACGCCCCGCCCACCCCAGCCCATACAGGGGGAGCCAAACAAGCCCCCCCCCCAGGCATGCAAATACAGTTTGGGTCCACCGACCGGGCCTGATATGAGGCCGCTGCAGTGCGGTGCTGCTGGATGCTCAGAAAGTAGGCTGCTGCGTGGAGCCGCTGCACAAAGAAAGAAGAAACTGGGGTAACGCTTCGCATGTCAGCGGGGGTCCCCTGATGTGTTCGAGGAGGGTGGGGCTTTTTTTTTTGTTTTGTTTTGTTTTTCTTCACTGCAGCAAAACATCTGAGGCCTATTCTGTCTGAAAAAATTATACTGTACAAGAACCCCAGAAAATAAAATCTCCTGAAAACTAGAGATTAAAACAAAGTCTGAGATGAATCAACATCTCTGCTACAGCCACATCTGCTGATTTATAGTCTTTTTTTTAGGTGTATCTGTAAAGTATTTGATAATTGTAACACTGACGTCTGCTATGAAAATAAATAAAGATCACTTATTTACATTATGAGACCTTAACACCTTGTCCACACTGTATTTAAGCTTTATAACAAAGCTTGCAGCCTGATATATAATCAATACAGCTACACATGTAATGGCTTATCTACACAAGAGATGTCCCAGCGGCACTTGTCACTCGCCCAGAGCTGCTTTTTTTATGCAAGTTGATTAAACTATGCAGATGTTTGTGTCAAAGCTTCTTAGTTTATCAAGTCTGTTATTGGTGGTCAAGCAAAACACCAGATAATAAACCTGCTGAAGCTCTTATTAGCTTTTAATTTAAGTATTCTTCACTGCACTGAATGAGAGTCTTGCATGTTGGAGCAGAGCCGTCGTTATTGTTATTGGTTCCCCGTTTGCTTTTTCCTGCCACGATGAGTCGCAATGTCAAAATGAAAAGTTTATGAATGTGAATCTTTGGGTGCCGGTGAGATGATTTAAAGGATTCAGGAGGTAAAAACGTGTGAAGGAAGCCTGGTGGGACATTAATGGTTTCCGTCGTCACCGCCCGTCTCAAACCGAGCTGAGCCGAACTGGGTGTGTTCAGCTCGTGCTTGCTCCGTTTGTGGGAGTGATGCCCGGCGTCATCGCCTGGCTACGGTTACTACGGCAACGGCGCTGCTGCAGCTGCAGAGGGGCTTCAGACGGAGAAGGGTTTGTCGGGATGGAGGAGGGTGGGGGGGCGGTCACACGTGCATGCATCCTCATCCAAACACACACATTCATATTTTCTGTGTCACACCTTCTTTGTTTAGTCTCTTTTGAATTCAACACAGATTCTCTTTTTTTGTCTTTACTCATCTTTTTTTCCCCACCCATTCACACACACTCTCAATCTTTTCATTTTTCTCCTCAGCTGTCGTTTCATCTTTCCGCTTTTTATTACTCATTCATCATTTCCTCTCTATTACACTGTAGATATATATACACACATATCCCCACATCTCATTACATCCCCTCTCTATCCTCTCTCTCTCTCTGACACACACCGAGGCGAGGGCAGGGCCGCTGCATCAATCAGTCACCGAGGACATAAATTGTCACCGTGGCAACAACCGGAGGCAGCAGCAGCAGCATGCCGGTCCTTCAGAAATCCTCTGCTCTGTTTGTTTGGCTCTGCGAGGCTTTAAAACCGAGACATCCCTCTGTTTGTTTTGTCTCCATCGCTGATCTGATCGTGGGAGATAACAAAAACACAAATCTGACTCCTCAAACCTTCAGCGTCACTGCGTTTTTCTGTGGGGTCAAAGCAAATAAAAATAAAAAAAAACCTGAGTGAATATGAGCATCAGTCCAGAAAGGCTCTTTATAAGGACAAACATCTATCTTCTCTCTTAAAGGTCTCCAGGGCAGAACAACATAGCAACGTCCTAAACCTTTAGACCACTGGAGCAGATGAATTAAAGGAGCAGTTTGACATTTTTTGGGAAACGCTCCTGTCTGTGTGGTAAATGCATAGCTTAGCTTAAAGTCTGGAAAGAGGAAGGGTAGGACGGCTCTCTGAAGCTCGCTAATTAGCACATTTTATCTCTTTTGTTTAATCCGTGCACAAAAACTCAAGTGTAAAAACGTCAAGCGGCGGTTTTACGAGGCGGACAAACTGCCAGGCAACCAGCTGAGACTCCAGAAAGACTCAAACTGAGAGATGGTCCCACGTAAAGCATCCAAAGGTTGTTTTTACTGTGCCAGATATAACATGTTAATTTAGGACCTTTAGAGGTGTTGGTTGGAGGATTTGGCTACTTTTGGACAAAGCCAGGCTAGCTGTTTCCCCCTGTTTCCAGTCTTTATGCTAAGCTAAGCTAAATAACTGCTCAGATATGGCTTCATATTTACTGAACAGACGTGAAAGTGGAAAAAATCTTCTCATCTAACTCAAGCAAATAATCAATTCCTGAACCCTTAAAGTGTTTCTTTTTTGAAGTAGATATAAATTAATCAGTTACTGCAGACATGATTGGTGAAGCAGATGTTCAAAGTGTTATTTATTTCAAGAAATAAAGAGTTAATATTTTGACTGTGGATCATTTAGCAAACAAGCTGTGCCACAAAAGCTTATAAAATGATCAATCCCCTTCAAAACATTACACAAATTCTTTCACAAAATTGCGATTCTGTAAGTCACTGACAGTTACTCCATCAATATGTGGAATATAACTATAACATGCTGATAAAATACAACAAGTACCCGACGCTGGATTTCACCAGAAAAGAAAGTGAACACGCAGAGTCAACGCCAACAAACAGGCCTACAACAACAAAAAAAACTCAAAGTGACCCATTTGGCCGAGGCACCAAAGCAGCAGCTCTGTCCGTCCGTGGGGTTTCCATGACGATCTCGATACTGATACCCACCCCCCAAAAAAAAGCGAGACCGGGATTATTTTAGCACAGAGGTGATTAAGACGACGGCTCAGCCCGAGATAAATGGTGATTAGCATTCAGCTAATACGCTCAACGGCATTACTTTAAACCCCCACACACACGCACACACATTTTACACACACACTAAGCCTTCTTTAACCCTCAGCCTGTTTTTTGTTCACCTGGTATTACACTCCACAGATTAGTTTAGAAAAAACAGAAATACTAAGTTTTCATTTGTTAAATATTTTTAAATCTTAAATGAATTCACATCGAACGTCTACATTTAACACGCACGGCACTAACGCGTCAATCATCCTGTGACATTTCAATCAATCTAAAGCGACAGAGCTATTCATCTCAGCTCATCGATCCATACGTGCATTATCAATACTCAGTCTTTGCAGATTTACAGCACACACTGTGTAGTCTGAGAAGTCATTTTACATTTTGGCATGCACACAGACCTTGCTGACCCTCATGGTTACGTGGATGCAGTGTATATCTTGAGCTTTAAAAGTCACCAATTAATCAATCAGGTGCTAAAACCATTAATGGATCAATCAGTAAATCAGCTGTCCAAAAACCGATTACCAACAACTTTGATAACTGATTAATTGTTTGTTATTTACAAAGAAAAAGGCCTGTAAATCATCATAAATTTAATATCTTTGGGTTTACAAAAATGATTGGCTGAAAAAATAACTGAATAACAAATGAATCAGTAAAGAAAATAATCAATAAATACTGCCCTATACCTGGACTATGGACAGCTATATATACTTTGGCAAACCAGAATAAAGAAATATTATTTGAACAATAAATTAAAAGATCATGTGTGATAACTGCTGCATCTCTGAACAGCTTTTTTGCCTTTTTCCTCGTAGTTGTGCAGCTGTATGTTGTCTTTACATTACAGTTGAATCTCCATCCCACAGGCCGACATTTATGCCATTAAACAAGTTTTTATCTTATAATTTTATATCAACCTTTAAATCCCTTAATGCACTTTTGACAGATGCTAATGTGGGCGTGTTTTAAATCCACGACAGCAACAACAAACCAGAAGCTCTGTGTCTATTCAATAATAAGAAAATCACCATCAAAGACAGTTTGAAGGAAGAAGTGAAGCTGCCGAGGACGAGCCGGCTTCTCCTCCAGGGAAAAACACGCAGATCAGTTCCACTTAAACGGATCAACAGTAATGTGTCTGCTTCGATTTAACCAGCACAATGATGTGTGGATGACGAACAGCACGCGCACACACACACACATATATACATGAACAAACACAACACACTGACCGCAGAGAGGAAATGTATTTGGTGGTAAGGAAATGAAAACGATAAGGGCGGGGCGGCTACGAAAAAACCTCAAGAATCTCAAATGAGTAGATTTACATTAAGACCCTCAACAGAGTAAAACAAGGACAAGAAGGATTTAATACCAAAGCAACACTAGGGGGCGCTGTAAGTGTAATGTTGTTTTAAGTGTATGTTGTTTATCTCTGGGCGGTTACTTATCTGAAGATATTAAAACATTTGAGGTTTTAATATCTTCTACTTTTTGAAGTAAGTTTGTTTTGTTGGGTTTGCAAAATGAAATATTTGAATGTTTCACAGCTTAAATAACAGCTTAATTATTTTCATTATTATCACTTATTGTATTCTCTTGATCAACCATTTAATTATTAAATGTATGGGTGGTGGAAATAATGGATTCTACAATGCATTTCAATGTTTTTTTGAATGATCAGTAAAGTCTACAATCGATTATCAGATCAGTTTTCTATCATTTTTGGAGTTTGGTGCTGCTGCTACGTAGAACGTGTCGGTCTGGACACACTGAATAGAAAACCATGAATAGAAAACTGAAACTGAGACGCATCGAGAATCATTTAATAATCAAACTGCAGCCCTCTGAATCGTAGTAAAATCAGGAGGTGACTGATGATTCCCAGTTCAGTCTATAAAATGTCTGAAAATATTGAAAGATTCCACAGTCGCAGTTTCCCTGAACCTGATTAGACGACGAATTGTTATTTTCGTCCAACTGACCAGTACTTTAGTATAAAACACACAGCTAAACACTGGAAAGGGTTTCACTCGCCAACCAAACATCACGTAGAAATGCTGAACTTTTGCTTTGCTAATGGAGCATATCCTAAAACCCTCCTGTTTGTTAAATAAAGTGGGAACAAAGAAGAACCACGACCTTACAGGTTCCTACATGTCAGGGGTTGTTAAGTTCCTGCAGTGGGAAAAAGGTCCGTCAGCCTGTTCCACATCTCATCTCTAAACGTCAAACTTTGTGAGAGAAAACTTTGTTTATTAGCAACAGACGAGCAGGCAGTTTGACATGGCTTCATTAACGGCGCGGCTGTAAAAAGTTGTCGCTGTTTTTCTTTGATTAATCATGTGGAGGAGTGAACTGAGGAGTCTGCAGCCTGAAAACACAAACAGACAAAACGGCTGCGTGTAAAAGGCGATTAGCAAAGAGTCGAGTCTACTCGGTAAAAACATCGCTTCACCCACACAGCTTTATGCTAACTGAGAAAAAAACCTGCGTCTGGGTGTCTGCGAGCCACGTGGATGATTAAAACATCAGGATTACTCGGTCAGCATCTGGAGATGAACATAAATCACTTTTATTTTGATCGCTCTGAGCAGGTTTTGTGTTTAAGTATCTGAAGTCTGATGGATCTTCTGACTCTGAGCTCCACTGTTGTCACTAAAAACACGTCAATGAGTCACACTGTTGTTCCTTCATTACTGCAAACACACACACACACTGTGGTTTATTTTGATTCTCTCTCTCTCTCACACACACACACACACTCTTTAGTGGGAACCAATGATATCAGAGCTGACAGGAAGTCAGACATTACTGAGAGACGGACCAACATGTTGCTGGTTTTAGTTTTTACACTGAGTTTGCTGAAGATATAATATAATAAGAAATATGCAAATTTACACCAATTTTAGTATTTTTCAGTGACTGTACTTGGTGGTTTTCCTTCTATGCTACTTTATACTTTGACTACATTTATCTGACAGTTACTTTGCAGATTAAGATTGAAGAGCTCATAACATGTAAAGCTTTGCGAGAAATTAAACCATCCAACACAAAGCAGGAGCAGCCATGTTTGTGAACCACAACAGGTCGGACAGCAGGTGTGAATCTCTGCAGCAACATTCAGCACATTCATTTTGGCATCCACGACCGATTTACAGCATTAAAAGAAGATGAAGAGGGAAACGTTTGTCACTGAAAGAGATGGAAAAAAGGGGAGGCAAAGAAGAGGAGGATAAACAGGGAGAAGGAAAGTGCAAAGTGAAGGAGAAAGAAAAGAAGGGAGAGGAGAGAAAAATGGAGGAGGGACACTTCAGGGAGGAACAGGAGGAAGCTGAGGAGGATAAGATAGAGAATAAGGAAGAAGAAGAGGAAGGTAAAGGAGGGGATGAAGGAGGGGATGAAGGAGGAGGAGGCAGGTGTGGAAAGCAGATGAGGAGGAAAAAGGAGCAGCAGGAGGAGGAAGAGGGTGCGACCTCCCTTCATGGGCCACTACACCTGTTAGAAAACCACCTGTCTGTCTGTTTTGTTACGTCACTGCGGAAACAGGTGTGCGCGGGCCCCTCCCCCCATTTCCTGTTTCATGTGAGGCCCAAACTCAACCTTAAAAACAGTCTGAACCACAAATCTGTAGACTACAATCTGATGTCAAATAAGACAAAGAAAAGCAACGAATCCTCACATTTTAGAGGCAGGTGAGGTTATTTTCTCTGCAGATCTATTCAGAAGCTCCTTTTCTCCTTTTTTGAGCTCTGTCCTGAACGTCACGTTTATGCACAACAGAAGAAGAGTGTATATATTTGTGTTTCTGTCTCTGTCCGCATCCAAAGATCCAAATAATCCAAACCAGCCTCAAACATCGCGTCTTCATCATTAAAAAAACCTGTGAAATGTGGCTCAGTTTTCCTGTGGAGCTCAGAGAGGACATGACACTGAGCTGTGACCCCCCCCAACCTCAACACACACCCCATCACCCCCCTCCCCACTCCAACACTTTCCACACAGCAGCCTGTAGCTCCAGGAGATGTTTTTACGCACTATGTTCATTTTTGTCATTTTATTTCTATTTTATTTTGGTGAAAGCTGCATCCTGAGAATAAAGAGTCTGAACACACCCACTAACCCCCCCTCTCTCCTCCCTCCCCCCTCTTGGTAAATTAGCAAATTGACGATGACGCCTGGAAACCTCCGACAGAGAAAATCAAAGAATAAAACCTTCTCCTGTTTTCTTGTAACAGGAGCTGCCTCCTTCATTTCACGTGTGCAACACTGATTTTAATCAATCACTAATCAGATGCATTGATAAGGGCCCTCCGTGTTACCTTCATGTCTCCAATGACAGTCTGGAAAAGCCCCCCCAGCGCGCTGCACTCTCTCTCCATCACCGTCTCCATCTTCAGCGGCGCCACACGGAAAAGACAGACTCACTCGGAGCTCCTGATGTCCATAAAGGAGGCAAACAAATCAGTTTAAAGAGGAGGAGGTGGAGGAGGAGAGGGGGGGGTCGATCAGAAACGCTCAGGCGCCAGGTGCTGGGCTCCCCCGGCGGATGGAGAGCAGGACGCGGACGGACGCAGCGCTCAGAGTCCGGACGGAGCCCATGATCGCGGGAGGGGGCGCAGGGGGCGCATGTTGGAGCGGAGAGGACAGCAGCCGACAGCCCGACACCCCCCCACAGGACGGGAGCTACTAGGACACACCACAGCCGACCCACAGGACGGAGCTCTTCACACCCCGAGCCGAGCCGAGCCGCTGGAGAGACGCGTCCCCGGGAGCGCGCAGGACCGGGACGACGAGGACGCGCGTCCGCCTGGCCCCGCCCTCAACCGAGGAGGGAGGAGGTTTTGTTAATGGAGGAGGGGGGGACTGAAATAAAAATGAAGAGGTTAATGGAGGGGGGGGACTGAAATAAAAATGAAATAATGGAAATAATGGTAGATATCAGGAAAAAAATCAATAGTATCAAATGAAATGAAATGAGGTAATTCAAAAAAAATAGTAAAAATGAAATAAAAAAAAAAAAAAAAAAAAAACAAAAAAAAAACATTAATAATAATAATAATAATAAATAGCTATGGAAAAAATATAAAAATAGAAAATAATAAAATTCAATACTAAAAAACAAATTAATATTATAATTATTATAATATAATTAATATTAAATATAAATATTGATCTGTTAAATTGGTCTTGGTAGGACTCACTGACACTAAACTACTCAATTTTAATGAACAATAAGGAAAATTCATTCTTTACTGACTTTTTTAAAATGATCTAATTACAGTCATTTGATGTTGATCAAAACTTATAAACGGTGTTGTAGATATTTTATATTTGCACATTTTGACAGGATGACTGTTGAACATCAGATGGTTTTATAAAGCTAATACTTCACTGTGTGTTGGAGTTTTGATGTCAGATATTACAGCTCTGATCACTCAGATATTTAAAACTACAGCGCCACCTAGTGAGAGTCTCACTGAACTGGAAAAGATTCAAACGTTGAGGATGAGACATGGAAAGGTGAAGGCCGACCAGGAGAGGTGAGAGATACATAAATGGTGCTTTTTATTCCAGTGAACATACCGTCCACATTCAACAATAAAAACCAATGAAAAAAGACAACAGACTCTTTATTGTATGCTTTGCTGTTCAACATGTTGGTCACCTGTTGCTTGTTGCTGACATACGGCACTTTTATTTCTTTCCCTTTCCCATAACTTACTCAGCCAAGGTTTTCATTTCTCATATGAAGTACATTTACGGTAATTTCATCAAGTGGGAAATATCTGCATCAGCCTTTCTCAATGTGGATTGTTTTTAGGTTTTAAATCATGTAAAACTCACCATGAATTCACATACCCAACCTTCATGTTAGTTGATGGACTAGTGGTAAAACTCAGTCAGTGAACCGGTTGTATCCTGATGAAAATCTCTAAACTAAAAGAAAAAAATTTATATTTTATCAATACCAAATAGGGTTACACTGTGTGTCTCAATCACTAACATGTACGCAAAATATATATGTATAAAATAATGTGACAGCATACATCCAAATTGTAATCTTTAACCTAAACTAGCAATAGTAACATTTACTTGATGTTTTTATTGATTATGTGTAAATAAGTGAGCAACAAAGCAAAGAAAGAAGCAAGCAACTCTTTCTGATAAGGCAAATTTTTGTTAGTCAGTAAAATAAAATAAAAAAATGTATTGAGAGATTTAAATGATAAGCTGCAAGTCTGTGAAAGTATGAACAAAAATTAAAGGATCTTTTTATCATTATGTTGAAAATGACATTTACTTTGGACCAAAAGTAATTAAACTTACAACAAACTTAGAAAACAAATCTCTCTGCAGCATATCAATTCTTCTATTGTACATTTTGGTGCAGATTTAGATGCAGGTGCAGATTAAAATAAAAAAAAATAGAGCTTAATTCCTCCTTTGCAGTTTCAGCTCTTGTGTCCCTCCACAGCAGAGGTGAACAACCGTGTGCAAAAGACTTCCCTCGACAGCAGCTGAGAGGGGAAACCTGCAGACTTTTGACCAAAAACTGAGGCTTTGGAGGCCGGCTGAATCAAACAGGGGCTGACCGCTTAGCTGGAGGAAGATCTGAGCTCAGATGGCGCAGCTGGCGGAGATTCAAACCGTCGACGCTGTGTCATTTTAACCACACAGACTTGCAGCTTAATGACAGGGGGGCAACAACACACCCAACACACACACTGAAAGTCAGTGCACAGAAAGCAGCTCTGTGTCATTATCTCCCCCAAAAAACAGGAGAGGACTAAAGGAGAGGACCAAACTAATAACAGCTATCAGAGAGAGAAAAGAGAAAGAAGAAGTGGGAGGAAAGCAGGAAGACGAGGAGCTGAAAAGTCATCGAGTTCAGACCGTATGAGTCTCATCTGCATCTCCTGAATCATGCTTTTTAACAGTGACATTCACAGATATTTCCAGTCTTACACAGAAGTCGTGGAGAGACATTGGTGTCGAAATTCTCTTGAAAGGATGTTTAACCACCAGCCGGCTGCAGCAGCTTGACAGGAAACAAACATCTTCTCCCGATCTGAGAGCCTCTGATTCTGCTGATGGAGGTGAACTGAACTGAAGCTTTAACTCCTACAGTTTTGGTTAAAAAAAAAAATTTAACCAACAAAAAAAAAAGTTTGTTGCAAGTGGGTAGCTAAGACAAAAATGATACCAGGCTAAAATGTCAGGTTTAAACAGGGATGATGAGACACTGCCTTTCTGTGGTTCAACAACAATCCTAAAACATTCAGCTCAGGCTGAATGAGAAATCTAGTAGCTTTGCTAGTATTTGATCATAAACCAAAAGCATTAAATTAAAAAGTTGCCCTGATTATGTTGCTGGTAGTTGCTGAAAAGTTAAAGAGTCAATGATATCACAATTCATCCTGAGGGAAAATGTGAACCAACTCATGGTAATCTTTCAAGGCCAACCTTACTGTGGTGCAAGAAAACAACTCCGGGGATCACCAACATCATTAAAATTCACCCTGAGGGAAACATTTCTTGGAAACTAATAAAGTGGTACACCAACTGACTGACACTGCCATCCTACAGCAAGCATGGTTAAATACAGAGGCTTTTGACTGCCTGAAGGCTCAGAAAATCTATACTTTAATCATGCCATTTAGACTGAAAACACTGCTGAGTTTGGATTGAATTAAAACACATTTGGCAAACAGTGTCACAGTATCTTTCCTTTGAATCTTTGCTTTCAAAGACTGCACAATTTAATTCCAGCACAGGAGCAGCTGATTTCACTTTTCACACTTTAGTCTATGGTTGACAGTGTGTTAACAGTTGAAAGACTGAGATTGTTGATTCTTTAGGTTTACTGCAGTCTTTTGCAGCTTCTTACTGCTGTTTTACTCATCAGCTGTTTGTAAGATGTTCCTGTTTTACAATGCATCACAGGGGAAATTAAGACCTCAGTGCTGTTAGTGTGGTTACCCAACTCACACCAACAGCAGAAGTTTGCAGAAAGGAAAACATTTATCTGTAACCAGATGAGCCTTGCCAACTGTGATACAGCCATTTGCTGAACTGAGTAGCACATGGCTGAATTTCAGTCGCTGGCAGAGATTCGGCAGGCTCAGGCTTGACTCTTGATGCCTGGCCTCTGTAATTTTCCTGAGCTCGGCCACCTGCTTGGCAAATCGCCTGCCTCCAGTTGGTTTTAGTCCTAATGCGACTTATTTTTGCAGCTGGGTAGAAAGCATGAGACTACCATGTTTTCATCTGGAGATAAAAGTTTAAGTTGTTTCCCTATGCACTGAAGAATTTTCCTCCAAAACATTGAAAAAGAAAGTTTAGTCTCTGTGCTTAGTGATTTACCAACACTAAGGTCTAACAGATTATAGAGATACCTATAGGTTTAATGCAAAACAATCTTAGTTGAAGTTTCTCATTAAAGTAATTGTTTTGCACAAGGCCATTCTTGTGCCAACAGTATAGAGTCAATTACCAGGAAGTAGTTCTGATATTTGGTGAGCATTTTTAAAAAAGGCATTACAATATTGTTCTGACACTGCTGAGCAAGGTCATGCAACTTCATTTGAAATGATGTTCATTGGAACAAATGAAGTTTCAACCATTTTATTTAATTCAAACTTGCTGTGACAAACTGCTTCCAGGAAGAGGTCAGGAACCTGAAAACAGAAAAACCACTTGAGTAATGTGCAATGCATTCCTTGAACAAATTTGGCAGAAGAGGGCACTGGCACTTCTATTTACCCTTACTTAAAACATAACACTATCTGCATTAAGATTAAAGTCTAACCCAAAAAAAAGAGAAGTTCAGTTACATACCTAACGTTGATGAAACCCCATTGTTCACAGGCCACTGCTGCCATCTGGGATGATACATAGACACTGAAACTGGTCTAACAAAATTTCAAAATTTCAGGTAGCTGGGGGCCTGGGGCTTGGCCGGGTAGCTGGGGGCCTCAGTTCCATAACTTGATATGATACCAGGCTTAAACTGGTTCTCATTCTGTGAGAAAGCAAGATTCCACATGCCAACTCTGGTCTGGAGGACACCATTCCTATTCAGGTTAGATTGTGGGTTTTGGCCAATCAAGGGTGGCTGCTGTGGGTCACCCCCATAACTGGAAACACTTCCCTCTGGACTGTAACCAGCTATTCCACTACCATAAGAACATGAAGACCCTCCTGTGCTCAGGGCTGGGTAGCTGGGGGCCTGAGGCTGAGGCTGGGGCTGGGGCTGGGCCTGGGGCTGGGGCTGAGGCTGGGGCTGGGGGCCTGAGGTAGCTGGGGGCCTGAGGCTGAGGCTGGGGCTGGGGCTGGGGTGTTGGCCGGTGCCTGGAGGGCTGGGGCTGGACAGGCTGGGGCTGGGAGCTGGGGGCTGAGGGGGCTGAGGCTGAGGCTGGGCTGGGCCTGGGCCTGGGGCAGCTGGGGGCCAGGCTGGGAGCTGGGGGGCCTGAGGCTGGGGCTGGGGCTGGGGGCCTGGGCTGGGGCTGGGGGCCTGAGGGGGGCTGGGCTGGGGCCGGGGCCGGGGCTGGGGGCTGGGTAGCTGGGGGCCTGAGGCTGAGGCTGAGGCTGGGGGCCTGAGGGGCTGGGGCTGGGCTGGGCTGGGGGCCTGAGGCTGAGGCTGGGCTGGGAGGCTGGGCTGGGTAGCTGGGGGCTGAGGCTGGGGCTGGGGCCAGGGCTGGCTGGGGGGCCTGGGCTGAGCTGGGGGCCTGAGGCTGGGGCTGGGGGGCCTGGGAGCTGGGGGCCTGAGGGGCTGGGAGCTGGGGCTAGGGCTGGGTGGGGCTGGGGGCCTGAGCTGGGGGCCTGAGGCTGAGGCTGGGGCTTAGGCTGGGGCTGGGGCTGGGTGGGGCTGGGAGCTGGGTAGCTGGGGGCTGGGGCTGAGGCTGAGGCTGGGGCTGGGCTGGGTGGCTGGGGGCCTGAGCTGGGGCTAGGGCTGGGTAGCTGGGGGCCTGAGGCTGGGGCTGGGAGCTTAGGGCTGCTGGTGGCTGAGGCTGGCTGAGGCTGGGAGGCTGAGGCTGGGGCTGGGAGCTGAGGCTAGGGCTGGGTGCTGGGGGCTGGGCTCAGGCTGGGAGCTGGGCTGGGTAGGCTGGGGCTGGGGCTGGGCTGGGCTGGGTGGCTGGGGGCCTGAGGGGGGCTGGGAGCTGGGCTGGGTAGGGGGGCTGGGGGCTGGGAGCTTAGGGCTGGGTAGGGGCTGGGGGCTGGGAGGCTGGGAGCTTAGGGCTGGGTAGCTGGGGGCTGGGCCTGGGGCTGAGGCTGGGGCTGGGCTGGGGGCTGGGTAGCTGGGGGCCTGAGCTGGGGCCCTGAGGCTGAGGGCTGGGGCAGGCTGGGACTGGGGCTGGGCCGGGTAGCTGGGGGCCTGAGGCTGGGGCTGGGAGGCTGGGGCTGAGCTGGACCTGGGCCTGAGGGGCTGGGAGGGGGGCCGGGGCCGGGGCTGGGTAGCTGGGCTGGGTAGCCTGAGGCTGAGGCTGAGGCTGAGGCTGGGCCTGGGCTGGGAGCTGGGGGCTGAGGCTGGGGCCTGAGGCTGAGGGCTGAGGGGCTGGGGGGCTTAGGAGGCTGGGGCTGGGTTGAGGCTGAGGCTGGGCCTGAGGCTGGGGGCCTGGGGGCTGAGGCTGGGGCTGGGGCTGGGAGCTGGGGGGCGGGGCTGAGGCTGGGCTGAGGCTGAGTGGCTGAGGCCTGAGGCTGAGGCTGGGAGCTTAGGGCTGAGGGTGGCTGGGGGCCTGGGGCTGGGCCTGGGAGCTGGGCTGGGTAGGGCTGGGTGGAGGCTGAGCTGGGGCTGGAGGCCTGGGGCTGAGGCCGGGGCTGGGCTGGACCTGGGGCTGGGTAGCCTGGGGGGGGGGCCTGAGGCTGAGGCCGGGAGCTTAGGGCCAGGGTGGCTGGGGGCCTGGGCTGGGGGGGCAGCTGGCTGAGGCCTGAGGCTGGGGGCTGGACTGGGTAGCTGGGGCCTGAGGCTGAGGCCGGGAGGGGCCTGGGCCACCTGGGGCTGGGGCTGGGGGCTGAGGCTGGGAGCTTGAGGGCTGGGTGGCTGGGGGCCTGAGGCTGAGGCTGGGGTCCGTGGCTGGGCTGGACCTGGACCGGGTGCTGGGGCCTGAGGCTGAGGCTGGGCCTGGGAGCCGGGGGCCTGAGGCTGGGGTCCTGGGGCCTGGGGCCGGGGGCCTGGGGGCTGGACCTGGGCTGGGTGGGTGGAGCTGGGGGCCTGAGGCTGGGGCCGGGGCCGGGCTGCTGGACCTGGGCTGGGTAGCTGGGGGCCTGAGGCTGGGGGCCTGAGGCTGAGGGCTGGCTGAGGCTGAGGCTGGGCCTGGGCTGGGTAGCTGGGGGCCTGAGGCTGAGGCTGAGGCTGGGGCTGGGCAGGCCTGGGCTGGGGGGGCTAGCTGGGGGCCTGAGGCTGAGGCTGAGGCTGAGGCTGGGCCTGGGAGCTGGGCGCTAGGGCTGGGTAGCTGGGGGCCTGAGGCTGGGGCTGAGGCTGGGGCTGTTCAGGGGGGCCAGGGCTGGACCTGGACCTGGGCTGGGTAGCTGGCTGAGGCCTGAGGCTGAGGCTGAGGCTGGGGCCTGAGGCTGGGGGGGCTGAGGCTGGGCTGGAGGCTGGGGCTGAGCTGGGGGCCTGAGGCTGAGGCTGAGGTTGGGCTGAGGCTGAGGCTGGGGCTGGGAGCTTAGGGCTGGGTAGCTGGGGGCCTGAGGCTGAGGGCTGGGAGCTGGGGGCCTGAGGGCTGGGTGGGAGCTGGGGGCCTGAGGCTGAGGCTGGGCTGAGGCTGGACCTGGAGGGGGGAGGGCTGGGGGCCCTGAGGGCCCCAGGCCTGAGGCTGGAGGCTGGGAGGCTGGACCTGGCCAGGTGGCTGGGGCTGGAGCCTGGGCTGGGAGCTAGGGGGCCTGGGCCGGGGCTAGGCTGGGGCCCAGGGCCTAGCTGAGACCTGGGGCTGAGGCTGGGGCTGGGCCGGGTAGCTGGGGGCCTGAGGGGGGCTGGGTGAGGGGCCTGAGGCTGGGGCTGGGAGCTGGACCGGCTAGGGCTGGGGGGCTAGCTGGGGGCCTGAGGCTGGGGCTGGGCTGAGGCTGGGGCTAGGGCCGGACCTGGAGCTGGGGGCCTGAGGCAGGCCTGGGCCGGGTAGCTGGGGCAGCCTGAGCCTGGGCTGGGAGCTTAGGGCTGGTAGCTGGGGGCCTGAGGCTGAGGCTGGGGTTGTGGGCCGGACCTGGACCTGGGCCAGGCTAGCTGAGGCCTGAGGCTGAGGCTGGGCCTGGGAGCCAGGGGGCCTGAGGCTGGGTCCGGGGCTGGGGCCACCTGGGCCGGGTGGCTGGAGGGGCCTGAGGCTGAGGCCTGAGGCTGGGCCTGGGCGGGGCTGGAGCTGGGGGCCTGAGGTTGAGGCTGAGGCTGGGCTGGGCTGGGAGCTGGGCTGGCCTGAGGCTGAGGCTGGGGCCGGGGCTGGACCTGGGCTGGGTAGCTGGGGGCCTGAGGCTGAGCCTGGGGCTGAGGCTGGGCCTGGGCGCTGGGGGCCTGAGGCTGAGGCTGAGGCTGAGCCTGAGGCTGGGCCTGGGCGCTGGGGGCCTGGGGGCTGGGGGCCTGAGGCTGAGGCTGAGGCCTGGGCTGGGTAGGCTGGGCTGAGGTAGCTGGGGCTGAGCTGGGGCTGAGGCTGCTGGGAGCTGGGGCTGAGGCTGAGGCTGAGCTGGGCTAGCTGGGAGGCTGAGGCTGAGGCTGGGCTGAGGCTGGCTGAGGGGCCTGAGGCTGAGGCTGGGAGCTGGGCTGGGGCTGAGGGGCCTGAGGCTGAGGCTGGGCTGAGCCTGGGGGCTGAGCTGGGGCTGAGGCTGAGGCTGGCAGGAGCTGGGCTAGGCTGGGGCCTGAGCTGAGCTGGGCATGGCGGAGCTGGGAGCTGGGGGCTGAGGCTGGGCCTGGGCAGGTGGCTGGGGGGCCTGAGGCTGAGGCTGGCAGCCTGGCTGGGGCCTGAGGCTGGGGCTAGGCAGGCCCTAGGGTTGGGGCCCAGGCTGGGGCTGGGCAGGCGTGGGGGCCTGAGGGGCCTGAGGCTGAGGCTGGGCCTGAGGCTGGGCTGGGGGGCAGCTGAGGCTGAGGCTGGGAGCTTAGGGCTGGGTGGCTGGGGGCCTGAGGCTGAGGGCTGGGCTGGGCTGTAGGCTGGGGGCCTGAGGCTGGGGGCTGAGGCTGGGGGCCTGGGGCTGGGGGCTAGGCTGAGGCTGGGGCTGGAGGCTGGGCTGAGCGGGGGGCAGCTGGCTGGGGGCCTGAGGCTGAGGCTGGGCTGCGTAGCTGGGGGCCTGAGCCTGAGGCTGAGGCCGAGGCTGGGCAGCGAGGCTAGGGGGGCTGGGGGCTGGGCTGAGGCTGAGGCTGAGGCTGAGGCTGAGGCTGGGCTGGGCAGCGGGCAGCGTAGCTGGGGGCCTGAGGCTGAGGCTGAGGCTGAGGCTGGGCCTGGGCTGAGCTGAGGCTGGCTGGGGGCCTGAGGCTGAGGCTGAGGCTGAGGCTGGGCTGGGGCTGAGCTGGGCTGGCCTGGGCTGGGCTGAGGCTGGACTGGGCTGAGCCTGAGGCTGGGGGCCTGAGGCTGAGGCTGAGGCTGCTGGGGGGCCTGACTGAGGCTGGGGCTGGGAGCTGGGGGCCTGAGGCTGAGGCCGAGGCTGGGCAGCGTAGCTGGGGGCCTGAGGCCTGAGGCTGAGGCTGGGGCTGGGGGCCTGAGGCTGAGGCCAGGCTGGACTGGGCTGGGGGGGCCTGAGGCTGAGGCTGAGGCTGGGCAGGGCCTGAGGCTGAGGCTGAGGCAGGCTGGGGGCTTGGGAGGCTGGACCTGGGAGCTGGGGGCCTGAGGCTGGGGCCGAGGCTGGACCTGGGAGCTGGGGGCCTGAGGCTGAGGCTGGACCTGGGAGCTGGGGGCCTGAGGCTGAGGCTGAGGCTGAGGCTGGGGCTGGGGCTGGAGCCGGGTAGCTGGGGGGCCTGAGGCTGAGGCTGGGGTCTGAGGGGAGCCGGGGCTGGCGGGGCCTGGACCTGGGCTGGGTAGCTGGGGGCCTGAGGCTGAGCCTGGGGCTGAGGCTGGGCCTGGGAGCCGGGGGCCTGAGGCTGGGGCCTGAGGCTGAGGCTGGGCTGAGGCTGGGCTAGCTGGGGGCCTGGGGCTGAGGCTGAGGCTGGGAGCTTAGGGCCGGGTGGGGTAGCTGGGGGCCTGAGGCTGAGGCTGGGCCAGGGTGGACTGGACCTGGACCTGGGGCCTGGAGGCCTGGGTGGCTGGGGGCCTGAGGCTGGGGCCTGGGGCTGAGGGCTGGACCTGGGCCAGGGTAGCTAGGGGCCTGAGGCTGGGAGCTTAGGCTGGCTGGGTAGCTGGGGGCCTGAGGCTGAGGCTGGCTGGGGCCGGGGCCGGGGCTGGACCTGGACCGGGTAGCTAGGGGCCTGAGGCTGAGGCTGGGCCTGGGAGCTGGGGGCCTGAGGCTGAGGCTGGGCCTGAGGCTGAGGCCGGGGCTGGACCTGGGCCGGGTAGCTGGGGGCCTGAGGCTGAGGCTGGGCGAGGCTGGACCTGGGAGCTGGGGGCCTGAGGCTGAGGCTGGGCTGGACCTGGGAGCTGGGGGCCTGAGGCTGAGGCTGGGCTGGACTGGGAGGCTGGGGGCCTGAGGCTGAGGCTGGGCCTGGGCTGAGGCCTGGGGGCTGGGGGCTGAGGCTGGGGCTGAGGCTGAGGCTGGGAGCTGAGGGCTGGGTGGCTGGGGGCCTGAGGCTGAGGCTGGACCTGGGAGCTGGGGGCCTGAGGCTGAGGCTGAGGCGAGGCTGGGCTGGACCTGGGAGCTGGGGGCCTGAGGCTGAGGCTGGACCTGGGAGCTGGGGGCCTGAGGCTGAGGGCTGGGAGCTGGGGCCTGGGGCTGGGTAGCTGGGGGCCTGAGGCTGAGCCTGGGGCTGAGGCTGGACCTGGGCCGGGTAGCTGGGGGCCTGAGGCTGAGGCTGGGAGCTTAGGGCTGGGTGGCTGGGGGCCTGAGGCTGAGGCCGGGGCTGGACCTGGACCTGGGCTGGGTAGCTAGGGGCCTGAGGCTGAGGCCGAGGCTGGACCTGGACCTGGGCTGGGTAGCTAGGGGCCTGAGGCTGAGGCTGGGCCTGGGAGCTGGGAGCCTGAGGGGGCTGAGGCCGGGGTGGGAGCTGGACCTGGGCCGGGTAGCTGGGGGCCTGAGGCTGGTAGCTGGGGGCCTGAGGCTGAGGCTGGGGTCGGGGCCGGACCTGGACCTGGGCCGGGCAGCTGGGGGCCTGGGCCTGGACCTGGAGCTGGAGCTGAGGCCGGGACCTGGACCTGGACCAGGTAGCTGGGGGCCTGAGGCTGGGGCTGGGGCCAGGGCTGGACCTGGACCAGGTAGCTGGGGGCCTGAGGCTGGGGGCTGGGGCCGGGGCTGGACCTGGGCCAGGGTAGCTGGGGGCCTGAGGCTGAGGCCTGGGGGACCTGAGGACCTGAGGCTGGGACCTGGGGTAGCTGGGGGCCTGAGGCTGAGGCTGGGGCTGAGGCTGGACCTGGACCTGGGCTGGGTAGCTAGGGGCCTGAGGCTGAGGCTGGGCTGAGCTGGGGCCTGACAGGGGCTGGGGCCTGAGGCTGGACAGGCTGGGGCTGGGACCTGGGCTGGGTAGCTGGGGGCCTGAGGCTCAGGCTGGGAGCTTAGGGCTGGGTAGCTGGGGGCCTGAGGCTGGGGCTGGGAGCTTAGGGCTGGGTAGCTGGGGGCCTGAGGCTGGGTAGCTGGGGGCTGGGGCTGAGGCTGGGGCTGGGAGCTTAGGGCTGGGTAGCTGGGGGCCTGAGGCTGAGGCTGGGAGCTGGGCTGGGAGCTGGGGGCCTGAGGCTGAGGCTGGGAGCTTAGGGCTGGGTGGCTGGGGGCCTGAGGCTGAGGCTGGGGCTGGACCTGGACCTGGGCTGGGTAGCTGGGGGCCTGAGGCTGAGCCTGGAAGCTGGGGGCCTGAGGCCGAGGCCAAGCCTGGACCTGGGCCTGAGGCTGAGGCTGGGGCTGGACCTGGACCTGGGCCGGGTAGCTGGGGGCCTGAGGCTGAGCCTGGAAGCTGGGGGCCTGAGGCCGAGGCCAAGCCTGGACCTGGGCCTGAGACTGAGGTTGGGGCTGAGGCTGGGGCTGGGCCGGGTAGCTGGGAGCCTGAGGCTGGGGCTGGGGCTCTGGGAGGCTGGGCCGGGGAGCTGGGAGGCCTGAGGCTGGGGCTGGGGCTGGGCCGGGTAGCTGGGAGCCTGAGGCTGGGGCTGGGGCTGGGCCGGGTAGCTGGGAGCCTGAGGCTGGGGCTGGTCCTGGGCCGGGGAGCTGGGAGCCTGAGGCTGGGGCTGGGGCTGGGCCGGGTAGCTGGGAGCCTGAGGCTGAGCCACACTCAGCATTTCAATTCCATAACTTGATACGATTGTAGGCCCAAACCAGTTTTCATTCTGTGGTAAAGCAAGATTCCACATGCCAGATTTGGTATGGAGGACACCATTTGTTTTAGGATTAGATTGTGGGTTTTGACTAATCAGGGGTGGCTGCTGTGCATCAGGCCCATAAGTGGAAACACTTCCGTCTGGACTATAACAAGCTTTTCCACTACCATAAGAAGTGGAAGACTCTCCTGTGTTCAGGGCAGCAGCAGGCTTCAGGTACTCAAATGAAGCACTATCAGGGTTACTGGGATCTTCAGGTTGTGCAGGATTCCCATGACTATAAGCAGCTCCAGGTTTGTAGCTGCGGGGGAACAACTGAGCCCATTTAAAGTAAGGTTTAATGCCACTGGACACTCCAGTTCTGTAGCTGGGCACTGGATAGAGCCAACATTTGAGAGATCAGCAGAAGAGTTCAACATATTGCATTCAGAAGAGTTCAACATAAATGCAGTTTGTGCAGCATGAATGCTTACCTTCTGCATGCTGCCCGAAGGCTAATAGTGAGAGCAAGAGCACCCTGAAAAAAAAAAGAAGAGAACATGAAGACAAACTAAACAAGTTTATACAAGAATATCTCAGCTAAAGAAACTCAGTCACACCTCACAAAAACTCCAGAAACCATCTTTAGAAAGCTGAAGCCAAACAGTCACAACATGTGCTGCTGACAGACACACACACAAAAAACCCAGAAAGTATTGATTCAGCTTCATCACAGTTTCTCCCAAAGAGGCCCTTTTTAAAGTGTGCAGAGTCAATCAATCACAGCTCACACTGATGAACTGATTCTGGATTCAGGTGTGAGCTGAGTCCTTTCTGGAAACCTCAGCAGTGTTTGCACTTCAGCTAACAAGCTTCATGTCACCTCAGTTTGTTCATCTGATTCACCCAAATAACCAAAAACTGACTTCCTCACCTTCTACTTGTGATGGTTTACCAAACGGTTAGTTTATGCTCTCACTGATGTACTTTGTTTTATATTTATGTGTAGATTTTTTTAAAGCTAATTTGCTTTATTTTGCTTATATTATGTATTAATTGTGTGTAAGTCTGTATTCTGCTGAAATAGTTTTGGTTTTATTTGTTGAGTTTTAGGTATTTCCGGGTCTGAGACTTCTGCCACAACCCAAACACAACAGAGGTTATTTGATTTTTGTTTGTGGCACACCTTGAATTGAAAATGAACAAAAATAGAAGAGGTAAAAAATAAAAAGGCTTCCCACAAACAGTGTCTGAATAATCCACACATCATGCCATCAAACATTTTCATAGGAACTATTTCCCTCATTAATGTTGCTGAAACTACAAAATAGCTCTCCTGTTTAGCTCTTTCCAAAGCTCTATCCAAAAACAGTATTGAAAACTGTATTAAAATAAGCAAATGCTTAAAATGTTGCAGAGTTGTACTTTGGTTACTGCCCTTTTTCATTCTGTTGTCCATCATGTTGTTAAGGAAAATTATCCTTTCAATAGGTTGTTAATATGAGCAAAAAAGTGCAAAGTATTAAGGATTTTCCAAAGTACACAGTCAGGCTTTAGGTTGATTTCATTCTTCCAGACAGTCATTGACTGATTGGCTGTTATCATGTTGTTTTCTTGTTGTGTTGTTTTAGAGAAGAAAGACACAGCAGACAAAGATTAAAAGCATTTTATTAACCATTGTTCTGTTATTGTTCCACAGATCATGCAAACAGATTCATTTACCAACATGTTTTAAAGCAGCATCCTGCCATGCAGTCATCAAAACACCAACTATTTATTTATTTTTTTAATCTGGTAACTCAAGGCTACACTGAAATCATGGTTGAACAAATCTACATTTAATACGCATTATTTTAAATCAGAAAATATATGTACAATTATGGAGATGTTCTATGCTTGTATTAATGAGCATAAAATATGTGAGTATATCGGCCTTTTAACGCTAAACTGAGTCAGAGTCAGTAAGGGAGGAAATATACTTCCAGAAATCAGGATGGAGGAGGGAATTATTCAAGTGGGAGGAAATAGAAAAAGGAGGCAGAGAGGAAAAGTAAAAGATTCACATTAAAACTGGAAAAAGTTTAAATAAGGAGCAGGAAGATGGAGGAGAGGAGGGTGAGGGTGGAATTGTGATGGAGGAAAGAAATAAACTGAGAAAAGAAGAAAAAGCGTCACGAAGGTCCGTTAGCTGAGTTTGAGTCCGAGGCAGAGGGCCAGCTCGTTCTTCTGGATCTTTCCGTCCCCGTTGATGTCGCAGTGGCCCATCAGGGCTTTCCTGAACTTGTCCAGGTCTGTGCCGCTGATGCTGGGCTGGAGCAGAGGGTCAGAGGTCAACGAAAGTGAAACTCCTGATGAGTAAAGAGGTCTCACGGCGCTTACAACAGAGCTACTGTTACCATGGTAACATTGGGAAATCAACCAATGCTAATGTGTTTATATTTTTTAATGTTACTGGGTTCAGGAAGGATTATTCGTATATCTGATGTGAGAGATTTTTTTTTTTTACCTTCACCAGCTCCATCATGTCCTTCACAAATCCATCGACTTCAGGGCCCTCCAATGCACCTGTCTTACTCTAAACACACACACACACAATACAACCTTATATAATCATCACAGAGATGAAAAACTTTTTAAATAATTCAGTGAAAACAATTACATATGAAAACACATTTTAAGCACAGTCCATAACCTAAAATATTACATGTGTTCTTGTCATATGTAACCTATGTTGATGTGTACTTCCTATATGTATATTTGTCTGCAGTTTCTGGGTTTTGTGTATAAAAAGTCAAACTGATCATCTAATGGTGATTAAACACACAAGATGATTCTGATCAATCTGCCAATCACACAGTGTCATGGTGAATTAAGATAACAAAATAAAGTTTGTCTTTGGCGCAGTCGGCATACAACATTAATAGATATATTTATAAAGTGAATATTTTATAGCCTCATCTTTGTATGCGCAGGAGCTCGTATAAAAGTATAAGGTATAAATTCAAACTTACAACATCATAGTGGGCAAATATCTTCTCAAAGTCCCTCTTCCTGTCCTCTTGACTGCAGGCCTGACAACAAATACAGCAAGTAAAATAAAGACACATTAAATATATAATATACACACAACATCAGGAACGTCTACTGTTAACATGCAGCTAGTGAAAGATTTTATTCTATGTGAGTCGTAAATAAGGAGACTGGGGTGAAAGGGAGGCTTGTAAGTATCTTTTCTCAGCAGGCGTTCAACTAAAATTTTAAATATGGGATGAAAAAACATCTTAATAAACTCTTCAAACTCACGTCCATCTTAAACTTCAGCAGGAAGTTCTCCTTCAAGGCCAAGATCCTTGGAGACAAAAAGAAAGTCAAAATAAAGCTGAGAGTCAATTGTCTGAGATCTAATCTGATACAGATCCTCCTCCTGGTCACATGACTCAGATCAAACATACCTGGCCAGGTCATTTAAATCCAGTCTGCCATCTCGATTTTTGTCAAACATCTTCATCTACAAGAGAAAAAAGTCACAGTGGATTTAATAACCGATAATGAGAAGATGTTAATATCTGAACAGGATAATCCTCCCCTCCTGTTACCATGGTGTCAGTGTACTCCTCCAGTTTGTCGGGTGTGATGGACTTCGCGTGCTGGAGGAAAAGATCCTGAAGGAAGCCCTGAAGGGACAAAAAAGACAGAAAGGGGCAACATGACTGAAATGCCTGAAAGTCGCTGATACGTCAAGTGAGTCTAAAGTATGACATGATATGATAGCTAAGCGTTGTGTGCTTGCTTTTAAAACCAAACGTTAATTCTGTTTCAGAGTTCATGTTATAAAACAACAGCAGAAACCCATCCATCAGTCTCTGGACCAGGATCAAACCTCCTCATGACCCCCCGGGTAAATTAAAAATGTTTCCTGTGACATTTGCAGTTCACGTCTAAACTCAGCAGCTACCTTGAGCTCGATCGCTGAGATGTAACCGCTGCTGTCGGTGTCGTAGTTTCTCCAGATCTACAGAAACAGAAAAATACAGGAGAGATCATTTTAACCAAAGTTTGTTCTTTCCAACCTTTAATGTAAAAATCATGATACACTTTTTCGTCTGTTTTCTTAAAAGTGTTTGTCCTGAAGGTTCATGCACAGAAGTCAATGAAGTGCTGTCAGAGAACATCACGTTTTCTGTGCAGCTTTACTTCAGTTCAAACACATTTCATATTCCCTGTTACAGAAGCAGCCATCTTGAATTGCTGCCTCATCCATGACAGGGCTGATGATACAATGAACTTAGCTTCATGTTATAACGGTGGAAACCAGTTGCAGTCCTCTATCTTTCCACCGGGGGGAGTGGAGATAACGAAAGCTGTTTAAACTATGATCAGTTTTTCAGGTTTCCATTGAGCCAGTGCACCTGAAATCATTGTTGTTATGATGTATATATGTTTGGTATATTAATTGACCTTTGACCCTCACCCTCATGAACTCCACGCTGTTGTCCAGTGGCGTTTCTCTGCGAAACAGAAGCAGGAAGTTCTCCTCCTCGGGCAGCATCATGGTGGCCAGCTGGAAAAAAGACATTTAAATCTACAATAAATGAAGACGTCATTTCTATTGTTTTTTTAACATTAATTTTACTTGATATCCAACATGTTGTAAACTCAGTGAGGCTGTTTGAAAGGATAAATCTGTAAATGTTTGAATTGCTGCAAGTAAAGTCTTCTTTAAATATACAAAAAATGTAAAACTGAGGATAATACAATTCTTGATCCTCACCAACAGCTGAAGCATCATTTCACAATCATGACTTATTCAAAATCTGCCCAAACACACATCACTGTCATCACCGACATACCTGCCTCACATGCTTTGTTTTATTCCTGCTGACATGACCCAACATTTTCGAGCATTTCAGGGAAGTGAAAATATCTGTACGTACGTAACCTTTTGTAAAGAGGCAGCAGAGAGGAAAAGGTGACTGTACCTCTTGTATCTGCAGACGTCCGTCAGCTGCAATGTCGTAGGCAGATGTGAATCTTTCTCTCAGATGTCTGATTTTGTCCTCAGTTATCTCCTCCCTCTGAAAACAACATGAACATCAGCTGTCATTTTAAATTAATGCTAAATTTGATTTCTACTTAGACAGTGTGTCAGTGAATGGATGTGTCAGTGTAGTTTAATACTGTGGTGTAAACTAAAATCTTTTTAGAGCCATTATGTGGACATTTTAACACTTCCTGACTTTAGTGCCCCCTGGTGGTGATGTTACATAAAACACCAACTGAGAGCAACGAACAACGATGAAAACAAGAAAGAAAGAAAATGCTGAAGAATTTAATTTTCTCAACACTTGGATAGGAAGACAATAAAGTTATAATACAGTCTCTTATTTTATCTCTTTACCTTCATCCCAGATTTTCCCAGCATGTGTTTAAAGAAGGCGTCCAGCTCCTTTCCTTCGATGTAACCGTTATCTAAAAACACAACCATTTGTTTTGTCAGGTCAGAATAGAATAGAATATTTCTTTATTGTCATTTTACATTGTACAATGAAATTCGGCTGAATAAATACAACTGAGCAGAACTTTTTCTACTTTGGTTTGTGTGTTTTACCGACAACTTTCAGTTTTATAAATAAAGTGTGAAAGTTTTGTGTTTTTTATGATAGAAAACAAACTAATGATGAAAAAAAACTTGATGTTAACTTTCTTCATCCTCCAGCAGCTGTTTTGTTTCCGGTCAGCGAAAGAAACTAGCAAAGAAGACACCAACAGTATCAACGCTCTGCAACTGGATGGTTGAGATTTTAACTGATTAAGTACTTTTACTTTGGTAAAAGCAGCAGAAAATACTCTGTTAGAAGTAAAAATTCAAAGTTTTAGTAGTAACTTTAGTGTTAGCACCAAAATTACTTAAAATACCAAAAGTAAAAGTAAAAGTCAAAAAAGGTTCTTGTTTCATGTTGTAGCTGGTAAAGGTGGAGGTGATTTCAAACACTTTTAATACTGCAACCCATCATAATTCATTTGTTTATTATATTTTGTATTTAAATCTGCAAAGTAACTAAATTCATTCAACTACATTTAACTAATGTAGTGATAAAAGTACAACATTTTCCTCCAGTGAAGTTGAGTAGAAGTACAAAGTAGCAGAAATACCCAAGTAAAGTAGAAATACCTCAAAATTGTACTTTTTGTACTTCCATCCATCCATCCTTTATCTATACCTGCTTATCCCGACACACAGGGTAGCAGGTGGTGCTGGAGCCTATCTCAGCTGTCATTGGGCGAGAGGCGGGGTACACCCTGGACTGGACGCCAGTCAGTCACAGGGCTGACACAGAAAGACAGACAAACCACTCACACTCACATTCACACCTAGGGGCAATTTAGAGTCGCCAATTAACCTGCATGTCTTTTTGTATTTCAAATGTGTAAATGAACTTAGTTACTTTCTCAGTTACTGTCAAGTAAATATTTTGGCATTCATTGTTGATTCATTCACTGTTGTGGCTTCTTCTGCTCTTGATTTGTTGGTGATCGGATTCTTAGAAACACAAGATTTCAGTTTGACTTGTCAGGGAATAATTCTCTGAACATAAATCTGACTGCTACAGTGTGATGATCAAACGAGATACCAGGGGACAACCTTGCTTTAAAATGCCTTGATTGTCTCTCTCACACCACTTCATTTCATGTCAGGGTCTCTTAAATGATAGATGTCATTGAGATTGAACACCTCAGTTTTTCCTGCTTTTGATAATTTGCAGGACTGGCTGCTGAAATCACATCATCGCTGTTAGAGCAGAAGAAAGGACCAATG
Organism: Scortum barcoo; assembly: GCA_023238725.1. Classification (NCBI taxonomy): domain Eukaryota; kingdom Metazoa; phylum Chordata; class Actinopteri; order Centrarchiformes; family Terapontidae; genus Scortum; species Scortum barcoo. Next base: position 24,013,289 of record CM041548.1, read on the forward strand.
TGTAATGTTCACAACACGTTTGGTTGATAGAAAGATTAAACAGTCATTTTTGGAGGTGTGGGGTCGCCTACAAAGCAACTTTCAGTTTTAGTGTTCAGGATTTTTCTCAGGGACATCTCGACCTGAAGATCCAGGAAATAAACCGCCAAACCTTTTGACTAATGCTCAGCTCTTTTTACCCCCTGAACTACAGCCTCACCTACAGGTCACATGACACATTTGTGATTTTTGGTTTCCTTAAAGTTAGACTTCACTACAAATGACCTCTTAAGTCACAACAGCGCCTAATATACTTTCAGGTTGGACTGTACATTTTTATTGCATGTGGGATTTTTTTCCCTTCAAATGTTGAATATCTTTCATTGTAATCTTCTTTACTGATGTTAAATGTTATCTGTTAAATATATTTTACAGTATCTATCAGAGGTGAGGGATAATGTAGGATAATGTTGTGCTACTGTTTAAATGTTTTGAATGATGAAATGTCAAACATTATTCGTCACCATCAGTTAAATGTTCTCATGAAATAAATGTGTATTCATTACAAAGCTTCATGTCTGAATAAATACTGAATAAACTGACATCAGAGTCAGAGAAACTCTCCTTACCATCCACATCAAAGTGTTGCCAGATCTGTAAGAAACCTGCAGCGTCCAGGCTGTCCAAAGCGACGTCCATGATGCTGAGGACCAGTCCGGAGGTCGAGATGAGACGGAAAAAACAAAGGAAAAACGCTTCTCTTCAAAAAGAGAAAGAGAGACGATGTTATCCACTGAAGGAAAATGTTTTGTGATGTCACCTTCAGGCGTCTCCTGAATTCAGTGAAATGAGACTAAAGGAGGGATTCAACAGCTTTTATATGAAGGAGAGAGAGAGAGAGAGAGAGAGGAGGGAGGCAGAGAGAGAGTCTGAACAGTAAAACAGTATTTATTGATATAAACATACAAATACAGAAATATTTGACAGCCTGATGTCACATTTTCAGCCTCATAGGTCCCACTGGCATATAAACAATAAAACACATTCAACTGAACTTTAAAAAAAAAAAAAGCTTTTTAAAAATAATGACAAAAATATTTCCCAATAAAATGAAAACCATCACCATTTGTCTTAAATGGAAATGCATGCAGAATCAACAGCACATTTCACTGATAATAAATCAGCGCATGATAAAATATTTAACTGATATAAACCCCATTTATTTTATAGACAGAACCTTAGACACATAGGAAAGGTAGTACATATTTACATATTTACACTGATATTTAATACACGGGTAAGTGCAGCAGTACAGAAATCAGTATGTTTTTTTGTGTTATGGTGGAGATACAGCAGCAGTGATGATAACTGAGGTGAATAAATGAATAAACACTGTGGACATTTTTTACTTGTAGCAGAAAATAAAAAAGGTGCTGACGAGTCTGAATATCTTCTATGGAGAGAAAACTACAGTATTTTATTACAGAAATCATTTAATTGCTCAATTTAACCAGGAAATAGGTCTTTTTGTCTTCACCTACTGGTTTTCAGCTGTTTTCACATCATGTAGGATGGACTGAAGCTACAGAAAAGTGTGGTATATATCACAGAGCGAGACGGAGGAATGATAGATGAGTTTAAAAACAGAAAGCACTGACAATAAAAGTTTTCTGATATCAGTATTATTTTCCTTTTACAGCACAATAAGGCACAAATTAGGATACATCTGACCAGTTATCTGAACACGGCATCAGCTAAACTTTTTTTTTCCTCAGCTCTGACCTTACACTGGAAAAATCCCCTTAAATCTTATTTGAGTAAAAAAACTGACAATTATCTTTTTTCAAGAACTTTGAAGAATGAACCAGGCATTTCTTGACTTTGGTACAACGATCTTATTCTGTCGTATTGATACGCACAGACACTCCTAAATTGCAGGTGATCAGCTGCAATGGGAATTAGAGGAATAATCTAAACTTGTGAGGAGAACGTGAGGTTAAAGATTTTTACAGTTTAAGAAATATTTGTGTATAACCTGAAACTTAAATTTGTTAAGTGTGAAAAAATTATCTTAATATATATTTTTTTTCCAGAGCTTTAAACCACATCTCACAGTCTTAATTGGAACATTTTGGTCAGCGGTGATCACTTCATGGAGGTTGTATATGAGCATATACTGTATTTTAGGTCTGCTGATGAAAATCTTGAGATGCAGTTGAAAGCTGCAGAAACAAATGTTACCAAGAAAGTTGCAAACAAACCATGACTAACAAAAATCAATGAAAAATGATGTGAATTATATTTAAAAATGTGAAACTTATGTCTTATTATAATATCTGGATTATTTTTTTTTTATGCACTCAGCCAACGCAATGCCAATGTTCAAGGTGACATTTCTCATCATCTCTGTGTGTCCTAAACCTAAAAACCTAAAGCAGTTTTTAACTAGTGAGTTTGAATATTTTCTTACGTTATTTTGACCTTTGGAGAAGATAAAGTATCTACAGCAGCCGAGAACATGAACTCTTTTCGGTTTCTGACACTTTCTTTTTTCTAATTTGTGTGACTGTTTATTGTTTTGAGGAAAAGATGTGAATATTTGCAGCATAAAAAACATCTTTGGAAGCTGTTTATATTCAGACTGACAGCCCACCTGCAGAACAGAAACAGTAAAACCAAAGTGCTTCCATCTGCAGCTCTTTCGGCCGTCAGACTCGTTCTCCTCAGTGCTTCGGACTAACTGAGCCTTTTACAGACAGGCCTAGTTATCTTAGCAACCGCAGATCGTCTCTGTGCCAGATAAAACCCATCTGCTCTTTATGGTCCTATTTGAGTTGTTGACAGAGACGATAATGGAGCCGTTCTGGCGTCCACTTGGCTGGACTGATCACTGGTCAGGAAACTCCGCCGATAACGACATGGCACGAGAAAAATACTTTACAGTGTTCTGTTTGCATGTGCCTCACCAGGATTTTAAAAAACAACAACAAAAAAACTAAATCATGTGCGCTGCCTCTGATTGTAACTGTGTGTATGACGTGACAGTCGAGCAGGATTTACTTTAAACGTCTCGTTGGCATCAGACTGAAGGAGTGTCGTCTGACTCGTCCTCAGATTTGTCATCAGAATTGAGATCGGAGACCGGAGGTGGGATCTCCTCTTCAGCTGGATCTGAGTCTGCCAGAGAGGGAGGCCTCACTGAGGACAGGAGAGAAAATACAGATGAGGAAAAAGAACGAGGGAGACAGGTGGATGAAAACAAAGACAGATGTGAGCAGATGTCTGAGCAGGAAATGAAAGCAAGACCACAGTTACTGGGAAAGTCATACTGGACCAATAAACTATGAACACTTCAGATCTTGAGAATAAAATCTTAAAACTAATCTAGAAACTGAAAAACACTGAAACAAGAGAAGCTAAAATAAGGATTTGAATTTAATCGAGACATCCTCTTTAAAAATCTACTTGTAAACGTTAGAGGAGACATCAGACATAAACCTGCAAAACATGTTAAAGGAAAAGTGTTTTCACCATCTGACTGTTACTGTGAGGCTGTAAGATCTAAAATATGTATTATATGAAATATTGAACCATAGGCGGGGAGGGACTTGGCTCGCTCTCGGCTGTTGTCCGTCTCAGGGGGAGGAAGACTCGCTGAACTCTTCAGAGACGACCACTGTCGGCCACCGCCGCCGGGTTCGACCGCCGCACTGGGCAACTCGAACGCATCACCGTCCACGGGAGACTCCACTGCAGGTGAAAAGGATGAAATGAAAAAACAGATATCTACATCCTTCAGAAATATTTCATCCAATGCATATAGTAATTTTAAAGTGACAACCAACATCAGACCTGTGCTGACCGGAGATTTTCTGAAAACATGCAAGTACATTATGTTCAAATTTCAATGCAAAAATGGGTGTTACAAAGAGGTATTTTATGCAATCAGATAAAGTTTTATTTCTCTTTTATACTCATAGAAAGCACACAAAATGGGAATAAATAACAAGCTACGTCCCTGGTTGACAAATGAAGACAGTTTAATGCACTGGATCTTCTGACTTTTGCAGTCATTAAATGATAAACTTCATCTTGTCCTCCCGGCTGAATAATCTTAACCCAACTTTATGGTCTGATCTGAATGTTCACCCTTAATTTTGTCTTTTTTTTTGTCTTTTTAAAAGCCTAACTGTGAGTTGCTTGTGGGTTTTCAAGGAAAGACAGTACCGACTTTGTCCACAGGGACCGCCAAAATCAACACAAAATGAAAATTTACTGAGCTGCTTTAAATAAAAATCTTATTATAGAGATTGGATTATATTTTTAAATAACAGGCCAAAATTAATGCTGTCTGTTCAGCTGCTCCAAAACAAAGATTTGATCCTTTTTTTCCAATAAAACCTTGAAAAAAGTGACAATATAATTGCAGTGGTTATCAGAGGATTCTTAATCTGTAATCTGCAATACACTTCGTCACAATTTGCCTGCATCAAGTGTGTAATAAAAGCCTCTCAGACTGTGTAAAGAACCTTTTCTTCTCGTCTCTTTGATTTTAAAAACACATCTTTTGGCACGACAGCCGCAAAAAGGCAACTCGCCTTTTTGATTACACAGGAGAAATGCTGGGTTTAAGGAAAAATACCAAGTTCCTGTAAGCGTTAATTACACAAGTGGAGTGTTAAACTACAGAATCACACACACACACACACACACTCTGACACTTGGACATGTCAAGTACAGGCTAGTGTGTGGTGTGTGGAGGCGTCAAATGTGGCCTTGAAAGCATTCATTAAACAAGTTGTCACCTGTTAAATTGAGTGTTATATTTTCAGCTAACTGAGTCATGCAACCTTCATCATTAAGAAACAACTTCTCAATACTTTTCATCTTTTCAGTGCTCATAGATCCTCTTTCTTTTCACCCTACAGTGTTTGGAGGACTTCATTTGGATATAAAATTTGGGGAAATAATGCAAATAGAAAACAAAAACATATACAGCATTATTGTGTTCACAGTTAAATGCTGGAGCTGTAATCTAAATGTGTTTTTTTCCAAAACAAATAAAGTACAGGAAGTCTGAAAGAAGAAATAATCAATACTAGCGTTGAGCACTGTTACAGACATTAACATTGTTTTAAATTCTGTTTATTTTCTAACTTTGACAGTGACAATGATGATGGCAGAGCAAATATTGCGTGCTGCTGGGACTGATATAGAAATAGAAAATCAACAGTTCGGAGTAGGACAGACAGATTTACATCAGTGCTTCAAGGCTTCTACTTTTCATGTCCTGATCATTGTCATCAAGTATATCCAGCAAATCAACTGATCAACTGAAGGTTAATTTAACAGATGTCTGATTAATTCTTTGCTGGAATTTGGGCTCTTTTAAAGGTTTAAAAAAGGTATAAAAAGATGTTTTAAAGAAGTTTACACCAAACTCTAACGATTATCTGAAAATGAGAAGAGATGGAACAAAGCTCTTCTGTCATAATTGCATCTTACTTATTCTAAGCCTACCAGGATCAGTAAAATACTGCAAATATTACTTCTACCAAATCCTTAAAGTACCAGTTTTAGATAAAAATGACTTGGACACCATTTGAGTGACTTCATGTTGCAGCAAAATGATCATCTGATTTTTTCACCTGTTAATGTGCTCATTTTTCTTTAATTAATATGCGACATACTGCTGCTATTGTTACTACCACTGCCTTGTTTCTAAAGGTCAAACAGAGATACTGACCGTCCTGTGGAGACAGAGGTCCTGCAGGGCTGCTGCTCTCTTTCTCCTGCTCTGACAGCGCCCTCTTCATGCGAGGAGCAGGAAGTGGTACTTTGGCAGATGAGCTTCCAGCTGGAGCCTCCGCAGACTCTGAGAAACAGAGATCAATAAGACAATGAAGTTATGAATACATAAATATAGAAATAGAACGACTGCTTGTGATAAAAAGATATTTTGAAATAATAACAGCTTCTCCTGTCCGATATCAAACATCTAAAAGCTATGGGTGGTGTTCGGTTTGGTTCTTGCCTACCTAATATGTGGGTGCTGCTTGGCCTGGGGCTGGTCGGACCGGCAGGACTGAGGGGCACTGAGGTCCGGAGCCCCAGTGGGGGCTTGGTGGCCTGGGGTGGGTGCGGTTTGGGGGTGACGCTGGGTGGTTTTGACCTGGGAGCTGGCTCTAGTCTGGACTCATCAGTGTCCGCTGGGACAACAGGATGGACATCTGACTTGGCTGCAAGAAAAGACAGTTTAACAGTTGTGAAGAGTCACAAGCTCCATCATTGTCTGATTTTGGAAGAGCTACTACTGACTTACTAATTACAGAACGAGTGTAATTAGTGTGGGCTGTGAACTAATTACTGTGCTACGTTTCAAGATAATTAGAATGAAACTACAACATTTAACCTTCTGAGTAAACCAGCATTAGTCTACAGGTGATTAATGATATTAAAGAAACTCACCTTTGTTACCGTCCACCTTGTCCTGCAAAGACGATGATTCAGACTGAAAACAGAGACAGAGAGCTTTTATTGTAATAAAGTCAGTATCAGTGGATGTTAGTCTTCAAATATTCTTCACTTCAGTCATCAACAGCAGATATCTCACTAAATCCAATACTTTTATTCAAAACCACTCTTTGTTTTCAAGCACTTTTACTTTTTCTATTAGAGCAGTTAACTCAGATACATCAGAAGAAATGTACAAATTATAGACACATGACAACATATTTGCTAGATGATGGTATTACATTTTATGTAATGTTATCAGAAATGTTGGGAAATCCACTCTACCTTCTTCACAGCCATTCTCTCCTGTCTGGCCTTCATCTCAGCCAGCAGGTCCATGCCCATCACAGGAACGCCAATATGGCGGGGAATGTGGGGGTTCTCCTTCTTCTCCACAGTCTTCTTCTCCACAGTCTCCTTCTCCATAGTCTTCTTCTCCACAGTCTCCTTCTCCACAGTCTCCTTCTCCACAGTCTTCTTCTCCTTCTCTTGCTCAGCAGGTTCGGTGGCAGTCGGAGAAACCTCTATCTCAGACTCTGCGTAGTCCGAGGATGGAGCCCTAGGAAGCTCGTGATGGGGCTCCGACACTTTCACGGGCGGAGTGGGGGACGTGGGCGACGTTTCCTCGATCACTTGGCTAACAGAGGACGACGGTGGGGCGGTGTTGGAGGAGGCAAGCTGGGGTGGGGTAATGGCGGTGGCTCCATGGCTCTTCTCTGAACGGGACGTCCGGGATTTGATGAGGTTAAAGAAACCGCTCTTCCTGGACTCTCGTTTCTTATCTGCTGATTCCTGTGTGTTGGTGGACGGACTTCTGACAGTGGGAAGTCTAGAAAAGATTGAAAATACCTACAAAATTAGAAAACAACATACTTTTATCCAGCCTTACAAGCCAACTAAATCTCAAAGGGTTCTCATATAGTGGGAAAAAAAACATCTGTTTTTATGCTGATGACACAGAACTTTTCTAATTTTTAATCCAGCAGATATTTGAAGATTATATATTTCACAGAGTCTCTTGCTGTTTACAGAAATAGCATCAAAGTATGGACAGATGAAAACTGAGAACATTTTATGTTGTTGTAAAAAATAACCACAGAAAACATTAGTCTCAGTTTAAAGGATGACTCTCACTTGAAGCTGAGTTTAATGACTTTCTTGGAGAAGAAATCCTCCAGGCCCTCATCCAGCTTTCCCATGATGGTGTTCGACTCTGCCCCTTCTGGCGCTGAGCTGCCGGTGGCCTCCCGCTGAAAGGCCGACAACGGAAAACAGAGGCAGAGAGAGGAGACACAATTACATTTTGGGTACTTAGAGTAATCTCATCAACGGCCACAACAGCAGAATAAACTGCATCATCTTTATCTTATCTTTATGAAAACTTTTTGAAGTCAAGCGTTACAGTACTGATATTTTTCAGTGTTTAAATGTACTATCGTTAAACCATGAAGTGATAACATAATGTATTGCAATTAAATCAAGCATTGAGGCCAATGTGAAATGATAACTAAGTCGTGGTGATAGTACTGAACAAAATAAAAAAACACAGCTGATTGGTGTCACTTATGGAAACCTACAGGTGGTCTGCTGGGTTTTGTCCTCTTGGGTTTTGGGCGGTTTTTTGTCTGGTGCTCCAGCGTCTTGTGCTCGACCGGCGGCAGCTCTTCGCCCAAACAGACGGACTTTGCTTCCAGGGGGGTCGGAGGAAGGGGGAGGTCTCCGTAGTAGGCTGATGCTCTGTCCGATGGCTCCGAGGGAGAAGGAGGAAGAGGGGGGTCCTCAACGTGGATAGGAACCTCCTCCAGAGCCTTGTCCAGGTCAAACTCCATCTCTGTCGGGCATAAAGAAGGAAAAGGCGTTTAAGGAAGGTGAACAATCGCTAAAGTTTAGCACATTAGGAATGAGGGCAACTTCTTACAAGTCAGGAATCCATTAAAAGAACCTCCAGGATTTCTAAAATATTTCTGAGTTGTAGTCCAGACCACACAGTTGTCAGTGTTTTATTGATAGGTTACTGAATATAAGCCAGGAAATGCAAACTTGAGAGATTTGGCACACCGCAGACAAGCTAGAAACTTTTGTTTACACTGACGGAAATAAACCTCATCTGTGAAGCAACTTGGTTCAGATTCTCTCTGTATTTATGTTCAGTCTTAAGTTAACTGAAACAAAGCACAGCTCACCAAATGCTACAGAGACTGGGCGCAGCATCCTGACCAGAATACTCTTCCTCTTGGATTTAGGAGTCATCTGAAGACCAGAAAGAAAAAAGATTTTTAAATACATAATCTGGATGGCAGAAGAAGGTGTGTTGGTTTTACAACTCTTTTCATTACATCAATGCACACTGAACTCTGCAAAGCTGCTGAGACAATGAGATGATATTTTTTACCACCACACTGTACCTCTGTCTGTTTTCTAACCCTTTTTATACAGGCTGATATGCAGAGACCGGTGGAAAAGAGTTTGTGTTGTTTTTAGTTTTCCCACCATGCAGGTGTCCATGTCCTCTAGCCCATGTTTATGGTCCCGGTCGTGGCTTTGTTCCCGTCCCTGGTTGTGGTTCTCCGGGTGGAGAACCAACTCATCCAGAACCTCTGCCTCCATCTGAGGCTCCTGACGCAACAGAGGCTGAGACTTCCTGATCAGATGGTCGGCCTGGAGACAGCAAGAGGGAGGAGAAAGGGTTGAATGGACAGAAAAACTGACAAAAAGATAGACAGACAGACAAAGAGGAAACTAACCAGAGTGTGCTGCGATCTGGAGAGAGACTCCAGGATCTCGTCCACGATGCGATCCGACAAGAACGATGCCACGCTCAGCTTCACTTCGCTGTTTCATACAGAAAGAAAACCCCAAAACACACGTAAATAAAAACACCTTCAGCGAGATCCATAACCTAAAAACCAGCAGGACACGACCTGAACCAAGTTCACATCTCAGACCGACGTCCTGACTTCCCTATCTGCTGGAGGTCAAAGCTGACAGAGTGATGTTTAAGAGATGATTGCTGCATCCTACAGGGATCTTGCAGGAGTTACATGCATGGTGCGTGTTTGGTTAGATAGTAAAAATGTATTTATGAGGCACAAAATGCAAAATGCTTCACAACAAAAGCCCTAAATATCAAAAAAGGATAGCAGTAAGATCAGAGGTGATGTTTCCACTCAGGTTAAGACCACCAAGTATGAGTTTTAGGTTAAAACTGACTCATTCTCACCACAACCTTTGCTTACAGTCAGTGTGTCCCGTGAGAATCAGCACTCAGGGACGTCACAGACAAACTGGTTTGTTACGGCAGCACATGACAGATGTGTGGAGAACAAAAAGAAGCATTTATCACCTTGAAATCACACATCAGGCGCAGAAACTGGGCTAAATACTGGACTTGTTCTCCTGGAAATACCAGACACAGACCTTTCTGATAACCACAAGGCACAGACGAGACCTTACAGCTCGATAACCAAAGACCAGATGAAGCTTAAGACCCGGTAATCACACACGGCAGATCAGACCTGATCTTGTTGATGATGTCGACCCCGGACTGCTCCAGCAGCGTGGTGGTGACGAAGCTGCGAGGGACGCTCATCCTCCCTCCTCCGGCCTTCAGCAGCTCCTGGCGAAGGCTGCTCCTCTTCATCACGTTAGGACACAGACCCTCAGCAGCGTCCACCATGGACACCAGCATCGTCTGGGAATGAGTTAGTGCAGGTTAAACTTCAGATTGCACCCCAGTTTGAATTCATGTTGTTTAGAAAATCACACATTAAAGATCAGTGTCTCCAGCTCAGTACCTGCAGCTGTTCGTCCATCACCCTCGACACCTCCCCAGCCATTGACTCCAGTTTGTCCTGAATGGCTCCAACACAAGCCCCTTTGGACCCCCCACTTTTCAGGTGGTACAGGTTGGGAAGCAGCTGGAGTGAAGAGTGAGGTGCAGGGATGACAGGAAAGAGGGAGGAAGAGGAAGACAGCAAGATGTTTTAGTTGAAGTTCTGCTTTAATTAGCTCTAAACCTACAGGCCACTACAAGAGACAGGTTCAGACTGTCAGATGTAGATTGAGGTGTTGGTCAGTTTTATTTCAGTCTTGTCTTCTTACCGTCTTGGAGTTTCTGGCATCTTTCATGAGGTTCTCTGCCACCTTCATGTCCTCCTGGACTGAGCTGTTCTCTGTGAACCTCAAAGAGTTCAGGTGGTCCTGCACCTTCACACACATCATGTCCATCATCTGCATCACAGCAAGGAGAGGTCAGAGGTCAGTCGATGATCTGCTGATTCAGTGTGTGTGTGTGTGTGTGTGTTGTTGTGCCTGCCTGCTGTGTGGTGGTGGTGGTGACTATTCCCTGCTGCAGCCTGTACGCCTGCTCCTGCAGGTATTTACGCGTCTCATGGTTCCTCAGCAGGTACTGCTCCATCTGCACCACAAAACACAAAAACATGAACAAACTCAATCCTCAAACTTTCGTATGGAGACGATCTATCAGAGAACATTTTAGTCCTCTTAATACAATACAGTGAACCCACAGCAACAACAAAAAACTACACAGGACCTTCAGCAAAGCGTCCTCTGTCTTCTCTGGGCTCGCTTTCAGTGCCTGAGCAGCATCCATGATGGGAACAGGCATGAAACGAATGGTGTAGTTCCTGATAAATAGAAAACAGGAAATGAACATGACTTACTCGAACAAAGACAGAACACAACACCGTCTTTGACTCAGAGTTGTAAATGAAACACTCGGCCTGGTACTTACTTCTCCAAAGCAGCAGCGACGTCCTGCAGGCCCTGAGGGCTGACGTTGTTTCTGTCCCACACTATTGTCCTGCACACACACACACACAAAAATGCAAACAAACCATTTAAATCAAACAAAAATCTTTTCCTCGTAGGCTGCTTTGTAAAGAGACATCACTTTTCAGGTCATCATTGACCTGCAGAGAGATCGTTTTTTTATTTTAGTCAGGATGTCACGTCGGTGCTTGGTGACTGTATGAAACTCAGCAATGCTTTTAATTTAATGACATTTTAAATCAGTTCACACAACATTATTTTAGCAGGATTTCTAGGTATTGGAGTTTAACAGTTTTCTCTTAAAGTTACCTGACACACCTTTAGTTGGAGATCCTGCTCACCTGAGTTTACTGTTGATCTGCAGGGCTTTGGCCAGCATCTTGGCCCCCATGTCCCCCATGGCATTTCCACTGATGTCCAGTTTGGTCAGAGAAGTGTTGCTGCCCAAAGCGCTGAGGACGATGGAGAGGTCGGTCTTCAGCTTGGAGTCGGCCAGAGATAGCGAGGTTAGCGGCTGCAGGGGAAAAGATAAAATAGGCACAAGGTTTAATGGATAATTAACAAAAGTTTGAATGTTTCATCATAAAATAAGTTCCCAAATGATTGGAAACAGTGATGATAGTAGAAGAAGAAACACACACATACAAGGAGAAGAAGAAAATGGTTGAAGCAATTACAAGAAGCACCTTAAAAGAAAAATGATGCAAAGTTTTAAAGTTAAAACGTTAAAAAGTTTCACTCACTGAGTCCTCCTCTTGAATCATGTGGACCAGGTTGTCCAGGACTTGAGCCACATTTCTGGAGAAAAAATGAGTCAATAATTCAAATGTTATTATGTGACAAACCACAATAGACAGTAACTCAACTAAAAATGTGCATGACACCAAACAACTGCACTGTTAAGACTCTTTTCATTTCATTCATTATTCTTCAATGAAAATGATTCAGATGGACTGCACTGCTTTCTTAGAAAGTTCTGGGATATTTTGCTAAGAACATTTGCCGTCAGTTCATCACCCACTTGGACTTGATGTTGCTGAAGTTCTTGCCCAGTGAAAGGTGTCTGATGGATCGGTTCTTGGCCAGCCAGACCAGCAGGGTGGTCAGATCCATGTCCAGACCTGAGCAGGAAACATGCTCGGAAACATGAACGGGGCCACGATTCAAAGTCACTACAACACATTTTTTTCTGAATGGAAAAACGTTCTCACCATTATCAGAAATGTCCAAACTGGTGATGTTGGGAATCTCAGCGACGCAACCCTCCAGGATCTGGGAGCCTCCTGAACGCAGCTGAGAGCAGAAGAGGGTCCGATCTCAAAATACTCATAATTTTCTTACAATGCTTCTTCATTTTCTACCTGTGTATAAACAGTGTTTAAACTGTGTGTTCATGCTCGTGTCAGTTTTACCTCACAGCTGCTGAGATCCAGAGACACGTCACTGAGGTTTGGGTTGCAGCCGAGGCCCAACAACAACGCTCTGCACAAAAAAGGGCAAGTCCTCATGTTAACGACAACTTACAGAAAGCTTGATATGTTATATTTTTTATTACTAAAGCCAAAAAAAGTCTTATGGCTGTATGGTTTTAATTTGTCCTACAACAGAAAGTCCTTGTTTGCTTGTGTTTAATGTATTTCTCTCTGCATGACTCGAACAATGATGCTAAGCTAAGTTCTGTAATATTTGCATGCTAAAAATAAAGTAAATTTTAAATAGGAAAATGCAAAAAAGTCCAGTGTAAAATCTGTTATTGCTGTGTATCTGTGAGCCAAAATGAAAGGAGTTCAGATTTGAGGGAATCAATCACACTGACTCTTTCTCTGATTCTGTTTTGGACTACAGGAAGTGAACTTGAAAAATAAAAGACAATTTTGCTTCCCTGCTTGTTGGTAATATCATGAGTTGATATTTTCTTACTTCAGAGCCTCCAGAGGCAGTCTTGTTCCCGATAGACTGACTGAGCTCAGACTCTGAGCACAGCTGAAGAACTGCTTAAAGGTCAGCGGGATTTCTTTACACTTCCTGTGTGAAAGTGAGGACAGACACGTTAAAATCAACACAGAGTGCAGAACAACGTCCAGAACAAAGAACAACTACTGTACATCTCAAACTGTAAATGTACTTAAATGTACATTAACTGTTAACATTAACTGTCAACTACTTAACATGAACTGTACTTGCTGGTATGCTGGTATGTGGGAAACTGTACACTGGTACTAAAACTCAGAGATAACGTGGTCTGAAATAATATTAGGTAAGTTTTGGATGGATGGATGGGTGTGATTTTAATATCTGACCTGTGAGAGAAGACCGTCTTTGACATGTTGAGGACAGAAAGATGCTTCAAAGATCCTCTGAGCAGAGACGCACACACCTTAAAAACACAAAACTGAACTTTAACAAGAAAACGCACAAAAACTCCACCAAACTTTAACCAAGCTAAACTTAACTCAAAAACATGGAATTGCCTGTGATTAATATAGCACAAGTTTAGCATGCACAGACAATAAACCCCCCCACGTCTTTACTTCAGCCCCTTAAAGTCTTTCTGCTCTCACCTGCTCCAGAGAGCAGTCACTGTTGGACAGATCCAGAGTCTCCAGGCAGTTCGGGTGACTCAGAAAGCTGTGCAGGTTCTGTGCAGAAAACAACAAATTACACATCCACATAAAAACACAGGACCGCTGTAATTTTAACACTTAAAATCTCTAAACTCGTCTAATTGTGTCGAGAGTTTTCTGACAAGCTTTAATAAACTGTTTGGTTTCAGACGTTGGATTTGGCAGCAGGAGGGGAGGCGGGTGCTCACCTGCAGGTCGTCACCTCTGAGCGAGTTTCCCGACAGGTCAAGGTGCGTGAGTGCGGAGGCGACAGCTGGGTTGGCGCAGAGAGCCTGACAGAGGCCGTTCACGCCTGCACGAAAATGACCAACATGAAATGAGAAACACGATTCTGGACACTAATCGTGCATTAATACGTCTTAGATCTTTCCGTGCGTTGACCTTTAGGAGACATGGAGGTCCTGGAGAGGTTCAGCTGTTTCAGGCCCATAGGCAGTTTGGCCAGCTGAGCACTCAGAGCAAACACACCTGCAGAGAGAGAGACATGCAGTCATGAACTTAAGAGACCACCAGAGCGCGCTAGACTTCATTTAGGAGGCTCTGAGTTCACGTTAACAAACAATCTTCACATTTTAGAGAGAACAGAGGAACTACAAAGAGAGAATCTACAAAAGCATGTGGACAGAAATGGTGTCCAACTTTATTAAAGTGGGTGTGACTGAAAAGATTTTGCATCCTGTAGAAGAAACAATAAAACAATAATCTAATCTACACACGGAAACAGACTGTGGACAGGATGAGTGTGTGTGGACTCGTGTTTTGACCTTTGTCCTCCAGCGAGTTGTTGCACAGGTTGAGTGTGTGCAGCGTGGAGGCGGGGTTGTGCGACAGAGCGCCGGCCAGTTTCTGAGCAAAATCACTGAAGAACAAAAAATCACAATCAGCGTTCAAGTTCATGCATCTGATGTCCTGAATGGACTCACACGCACTCACACTTTATTTACTCTTATTTGACTCAGCACAAGGACTCAGATGAAGAAAAATCAGTATATTTATGCACAAGTACAAAAAACATGACCGGGACATCGGCTCTGTCATTTGACCTCTGACCTTTTCAGCCCGGCGTTGTCCAGCACCAGCTCTTCCAGCCGGCTGGATCGAG
This sequence comes from Scortum barcoo, assembly GCA_023238725.1. Classification (NCBI taxonomy): domain Eukaryota; kingdom Metazoa; phylum Chordata; class Actinopteri; order Centrarchiformes; family Terapontidae; genus Scortum; species Scortum barcoo. Next base: position 24,028,298 of record CM041548.1, read on the forward strand.
CCACAACTCTGAGGATCTGATCGCACACATCTGTGGACTGGAGGGCAGAAACACACGAGCTTTAATGTCATTTTAAATAAACAAATAAATAAATAAAACTGTTTTAGCTTAATATTTACATTTCTTGTGGAGGGAATAAGTCACTCAGCGATTCAAAGTTATGCTACTTAAACAAATAAGATAATAAGAAGATCATTTTTATACTAATTTTAAGATAATTTTCCCCTTAATCATTTTTACCGTGTTTTTTTTAATCAATAGTTAGAGTTTGACTTTCTCTAAAAACAGACCAAAAGGTGTTCGAATCATCTTTACCAGTTTGTAGTCTTTGGTTGAGAGTTTAGTGAACCACTGGTTGTACTCGAGAACCGCGATGATCGCCACCAGATCCCTGCAGAGAAAGAAAAAAAAGACAAAATAAAACAATCTCAAAGCAACTTCACTTTGATCGAAATCTTAAAATTCATAGTTAAAGTCACACAAACTATAAATAATGAATATAAAGGTGCTGAGGAGTGTCCTTACCTGTTCTCCAGGTGAATGAAGTCCTGCAGGTTGAGCTCTCTGGTGTCCTGAGTGAGATAGATGGTGTCCACATCCTGCAGGAGGTCGAGAAGACGACAGCCGGTGAGGAAAGAGAGGAAATAACTTTATTATGGTGCATTCAGGTAAAGTTCACGCAAAGCTAAACTCAACTACAGTGAAGACAAAGACAGAGGACACACAAGCGGAGGTGAACAGGTGCAGCTCGGCCGAAACACAATCAGATAAAGAGGAAGCAGCAGGAGAAGAAAAGACGAAAAACAAAAAAGAAACATGAGCCGAAGAATAAAAAGTGTTAGATGTTGTAGATGAAAAGAAATAAGGAGAAGAAAACATGAGGACAAAACAAAGAAATATAACACGAGGAAGAGACAGAATCACAAACAATAAAACAAAAAATAAAACAGGAAACAGAATAAAGTATATGAAGACAATAAACAGAAATAAGAGAAAAAAGCAGAAAACAAAAAGAGCGACCGACCCATTGGACCTCCTCTCTGTACGGCAGGCCGAGGTGGTCGCACACACACCAGTACTGATGTGAAAACCCGCCTGCAAAGAGTCAACACACCAACGTTAACCGCATAAATAAAGACACCTTAAACTTTTGTTCTGATTTTTCGTGCCGATTTACCGCAGGGTCCCAGATCTGCCGAGCCCTGTTCGTCCCAGATGACCTGAAGCGCCGCCACCCTCTCTGCAGGCTTCAGACTCAACTTCCTCATCACCTTTCTTCCTTACAGAGAGAGGAAGAGGAAGAGAAACAGGGATGAAGAAAAACTTTATCTAAATCTTTAAAGCTGCTTCAATCTCAGAAAGGGGAAACTTTATTCCTGTCATGTCATTTCTAAAAAAACGCAGAAAACGACCTTCAAGACTACAAACAGAAACTATTATTTATTATTATTATTTATGATTTCAACAGGATTGTAACCAACAACTGATCTGAACCTACTTTCACGATCAATCAATACACAGACTGATCAATTGATTCATCTATGAAAGTTCCCAGATCCTTTTGTGACTGTTTAAAAAGTTTGATCATTATACTGTGAGACAAGAAAAAGGTTGCAAATCTTCTCATTTAAGGAGCTGGAACAAGTTATATTTGTGCATTCTTGCTTAAAAATGATCATTTTCAGATAATAATCGATTAATCTAGATGATTTCAGCTCTGAATTTGCTATGAAAAGCGTTTAAATTTCCACCTTAATATGAATTTTGAACTTATTTCTGTCTTTAAATACTTACAGCGAGGCAAAAAGAGAAAAGTGAATATAAAAACATGAAATATCAGAAATAATAGAAGAAAATTTTTATTTATATTAATGCAAACTAAAACTGATTAATTTTAAACAACCTGTAGATACTTTCTGCTTTCTTTAACTTTAACCCTAACCCTAACCCTATGATGTGTTGTGTGTAAAATGTTTAAAATCTCATCTCCTAATAAACATTGAAAGGACACTGAACACAGCAGGTCTTTTCCTTGTAACCCCCCCCCTCCATGTGATGATGTCGTGTGGTACCTACACAGAAGCGAGCCAGCGGGGCAGATCCGGTGCAGACAGCTGCCGATGCAAGCGATCACCTTGTCCACCTCCTCCGCCGAGCCCAGACGGAGGCTCCACGGGCCGCGCTCAAACTCCAACACCAGCTGCAGGGGGTGCCAAACACACACACACACACACACACACACACACACACACACACACACACACATGAAAACACATTAAACACAACCAACCAGTCAAAATGATGCGGAGGTGATAAAATGTGTCCGTGCTGTCGGTGTGATTGGATTTCCATGAAATAGACGAGTAAGAGAAGTGAAAGTTTTTTAACCTTTAAACACAAAAGAAACTGACTTTACAAAAGGAAATGACTTGCTAAGAGGGTTCCCATTATTTTGTACATTTACTTTGTGTGTGTGTGTGTGTGTGTGTGTGTGTTTGTGTGTTAACATGGTATTTGCCAACTCCCAAAACACATCCCTGTTTATCCTCACTGAAACATTGGCGGTGTTGAAAGACTTTTTGGTGTCTGTGTGTGTGTTTAAGCTTCAGTCCAGGTGTGCTCAGGTGTGTTTGTACATCCTCACTGCGATGCAACGTTTGTATGTGTGTTTGTGTGTCTGTGTGTGTACCTGAGTGGGCTTGGTGCTGCTGATCCCCTGGATGTCCAGGTAGCTGAAGGAGTGTTCGACCTAAAGCAAGACGAAGGAGACGGACAGTGAGACTCGACAGTAAACACGTCGAGTTAATGTCGTGTTTTGACATCATGTTCACGGAGGAGTGTGAGGTCTGAGGAAAACACACAAACAGGCTGTTGGGTTTGCTTTGTTTTTTTGTTTTTTTTTTGCTTCACAAATGAAAAAACTTTATGTGTCCCAGAGGAGGACGAGCTCTCCACAATGTGAACAACCCTAAACTTGTTCATTTGCTTCTTCCTGAGAAGCGCAGGATTTTCCCAGGAAACATCAACACAGACCCAGTGTGTGTGTGTGGGTGTAAAGAGATATCAGGTGACGTTCACACACTCGTAGGTGTGTTTAACATGTGCAGCTTGTATTTTTTTCTGCTCACTGTCATTCATATGATGACCCACAACTTTTCACACCTTCATTTGACCAATCAGAGACTCAAAAAGGAAAAGAAACACAGAGAGAGAGAGAGAGAGAGAGAGGGAGGATGACATTTCCTTCAAAGTATTTAAGCCCACAGCTGTATTTCAGAACAACAACTGATTTCAATAGATGGAGGTTAAAGGTCAAAACAGCCACGACTACCGTCGAAATCTGATTGGACGCAAACATACACTAAACATCCAAACATGTACGTCTTCATGCTTTTTGGCTCGGATGCTCTGAGTTTTTTGCCTTTTTCCTGTTTCAGCGTGACAATGGCCGCGTGCACAAAGCAGCTCCAGCTTTTTTTTCCAGTGTTTGTGCAGACGAACTCGACCAGCCTGCACGAGCCCCTGAACCTGAACACCGACGGATCCGGACCACTTCACCAAACATCAGATCAGGACCTCGCGAAGGATCGAGTTCCCGCAGCAGGTTCAACATCTGGTGGAGAGGCTGAAAAACTGAAAGAGTGGAGGCCGTCGGAGCTGCAGATTCCAGATTGATGAACATTGTTGTGGGATGAGGTGTTTTTTGAGGTCATCCAGCGAAACCTGCACTTTTTTCTGAACAGCAGCCAGTGTGGACAAAACCGACAATTACAAGATAAACGCAGCAAGACAAGTAAAGAAGAGTGGAGGAGTCAGCAAACTGAAGTCACGTCTGTTATTGAGCAGCATGTCAGCAAACACACAAATCTGCGTGAACTTAAACAAGCATTTTATTTCTGATAAAAGAGGAAGAACGCGTTATATCTTCTGTCTGAAGTAACTGTTCAGGTCGACTGAGCCGACTCGTCAAGCTCCGACTTGTTTTGCAGTTTTGCAGCAGAGACAGCTGACTGTGTCACAACGAGGATTCTTCCTTAACAGAGCATTCACTTTAAAAGCTTTGACGAAGAGATTTACATCATACAAGCTGCATTATAAAGGTCGTGGTGTATAAACCTTCTTAATAATTTAAATCAGAAACAAACACATACATCGATCTAAAGCAAACAAACCCTCGGGATAGGAAAAAAATCCCAGAGACAATAGGAATGTAAAAGCACAAGCTACAAATAGTCTGCAGAACAAATGTCTGGAGCGGAGTCACAACCTCACACACATTTCCCTTTGAATCCAGAGAGAGAGAGAGAAAGAGAGTAAAAATAAGTCTTAACTCGCTGCCAAGAGAGCAAGTGAAAGAGAGGAAGGGAGAGAGAGAGAGAGCAAAAGGGAGTTGTTAAAAAGAAAAGTGAAAGATGGAAGAAGAGAGGGGGTGGGGAAAAGATTATAAAAGGCAGGTTAAAGAAGAAAAAGACAGAAAAAGAAGTGGGAGATCGAGGACGAGGGGCACACAGTCGGACCGCCCCCTCCCCTCCTTTCCTTGCCAGCTGTTAAATTCCTCCATTGTTTTTTTTTTTTTCTCCCTCTGCCGGGACAGTACACGCCGAGGAACAAACCACCCTCTGTTTAACTCACACACACACACACACTGGGTTAGAAAAACCACCGGCCCTCTGTGGAACAACAGATCAGGGGTCAGCTGGCAGAGGGAACATTTTATTCAGAGGTTATCTGAGTTTCCTGTATCAGTATTTCTGTATTCATTACGTGCGATGTACCAACATTTTCCTGAAGAGAGGCCAGCGGGCTGTTTTTAATGTGTGTGGATGGAACGACACACTTGTATATAAAAAAATCCATATGAGAAGTAAATCATTTTTATAGAGCAGATAATTGAGTCTCAATAGCATAAAGAACTATTTTATAAACTTTTAAAAGCAAAAAAAAGAAAAAATGGTGAAATCTGGTTTCAAAATATAATCTTTAATTCGATTTTTTTTAAAAGTACATACAGGAAGTGAATCCACATTAAAATTACTGCACTTTGTGGAGTTTATATTACTCATATAATATTTCAATCAATCTTCTTCTCACTCCAAAAAGGTTTCTTGATGATCTTGAACATCACTCTGCAGCTAAAAGCTCCAAAACTGTTCATATCACATATATGACATATCTGTCGGTGCAAACAGTCCACAGCATTAAAAACTTTGTGGCTACGCAAGAGAAGAGAGTCTGACTTGGGTTTAAGCTAACAAACGTGCAAATGTGCAAAGAACTACATCTAACTAAAGAACTACTGCCCTAATGCTAACCCTAAGTCAAGGAGGTCTGCTTATCTGAAACTTTCAAAAGCCATTTCAACCACGGAAACTTCCGCTAGAGAGGAAGTTCCTTTGAAGGAACTTTTCCATCACAGGGACCAGGATCTAAATGAAGTTCAGAGACATTATTTTACCCCCCAAAAAGTCCCTGCTCAGGGGGTCAAGTACTTTTCAAAAATACAGGAACATTTTGATTGGTAAAGCATTCCCAGTATTTTATTTTGAAAAGCCTGCATCCTCAAACAAACTGTATGTTTTGTTTCTGTCGCATGTGAACACGGAGGAGCAGAAGAAGCTCTATGACAGATGGAGCGACCAAGTCCAGGCCTTACTGAGTATTTATGCTGAGGAGGAAATCCAGCGCAGCAGAAATGACGTGTAAAAACAGCCGTCGCTTTCTCAAACATCAGCGGACTAATCTGCCTGATCTTCACGAGGTCTTTAGACCACGGTGGAGACGCAGACAACAACGGTTTAGTTCATAAAGAAGATTCATGGGACTAAAGGTCAGGTACTTTGGGTCCAAATGAGGCTAAAATTAAGTAAAAACAGCACAAGAGGCTGCAGGTGTGACTGAATCTGTACAGGTATCAGGAAAAAAACAAAACAGCAGCAGGTAGTAAAGATGCTCTCCTAAGAAAGTAAAGTAAGAAGAAAGTTTGTTGTTGAAATATCACAAAGATGTACAGCAACAGTCGGTTTACCCGCAAACCCAAAAACATTTCTGACGGTTACAAAAACAAATTTGATCTGAAAAAGGAGAATTTGGAGCTCAAACTCTTCTTCTGCTTTTGGCTCGATTTCACTGGTTTATTTTTCTTTTGCTGTGGTTCAGGAAACAATCAGCACTTAATTTTTCTTTAAACAAAATGAAAACAAATCTGGCCGACACATCACCGTGAAGCGTTTAGTGTGTTTTGCCTCATTTCAAGAAATTACGGGCTACAGGAAGAATCGAAATATTTCTCACCGCTACACGAGGTCCCTTTACAGCAAAGAAGGTGGCACCTTTAAAGAAAAATTCACTATTTTACTGTTTTTGTAATATATTTTTTTCTCAGGGAAATATCTTCAGCAGGACAGAGGTTGTAAATCACCGACCTCACAAACATCCCGACTTTTAGTTTCAGTATGAGCAGCATCACTCTTTTCCACCTATTTATATGTTGTCTGCTCTGATTCACACACTCATTAGTAAGAAGCCAAAAAAAAAACCCTGGATGTCTACCAGAGAGACAATAAATAGAGGCAGAGAAAAAAAGAAACAACATCAGTCATTTTAGGGCCGCCTTTAAACACGAGTTCACTTCTTCTTTAATGACATGGGACTCTGATGAGACATCATTTCTAAAGCCGTTCATGAAGCTTAGAACTGGGAAGTTCATGTGTTCAGTCTAAATGTGAAAAGGTTTTTTTTGTGATATTTAATATAATCTGAGGTGTCTGACCTGAAGTTTGCTCTTCTATAACTTGAAAATCCAGAGAGACGACAGCTTATTCACAATAAAGACATAAAACTTTTAAAACTTGAGTGTTATGTTTGGTTGTGTTATTTAGACTTTAATGTTAAAAAAAGGGTTATTGTCGTGTAAAAATAGTGCAAAGGTTTCCCACTATCTCTTTAAGGTGTTTTAAATGTATGTTTTAATGTTACTCCAGGTATATGAAGATAATTTGTCAAAGTTTCCATCAGTTTATAAAGTTCGAGAAAATATTTTGTCTTTACTTTTTCTACTGTTTCGAGCATGTTTTTCTTTCTGTCTCTCGCCCTCCAGGTTGAACTTTTCTTCCTCTCACTGTTTTTCTTTCCCACAGGCTGCGCGCTCTCACATTGCACTGCATTGTGGGTAAAACTATCAGATGTCTCCATATGGTGGGACGCGCGTTCACATGTGGGTAAAGAGACACACAGAGAGAGAGAGAGAGAGAGAGACGATATGAAGGCAGATAAATGGAGAACTGGGAAGAGGAAGTGGACGCAGAGCTAATGCAGGTTTATAAAGTTCAATATGAAGACTAAAAGAGGAGATCGGACGAAAGCAGTGTGATACGTTTAAACCAAGCAACAGAAAAGAGGCTAAATATGCTCAAATAAAGACTATATTTAAAGGAAACAACTGGTCATATTCTAGATTTCTTTTTATTGTCAACAAATCTCATAAAAAGAACAAAATTAGCGATGAAATTTGGTGCAAATCCTTCTGATGGATGTTGAGAGTTGTTGGAAGCTGGCTGAGGAGCAGGATGGAGACACGAAAAGAACTGGACGAGACGGAGAAAGAAACTTGTCTTTCCGGATGAGAAGAAAAAGGGAAAAGAACGAAGATGAAGATCAGATGTAGATGAAGGAGTTGGAAAAGGGGAAGGAGCGAATAAAAATGAGCTGAAGTTCGACAGCCGGAGGAAGACGAGAAGGAAGGAAAAGGAAGGAAAAGGAAGGAGAGGGAAGATGTGGAGATTCAGGGATTGAAAACTGACCTTGGAGGGGACTCGCGCTGTCAGCAGATAGGCTCGATGTGACGCCAAGGCCTGAGGACAGAGACAGGAACATGTGAGACAGACAGACAGTTACTGAACAACACATCTGTAGACTTGAATAACAGAGACTCATTTTGATTGCCTGATGACTCCACTCGACTTTAAACTCGAAGGCAAAACATTTAACACTTCACTTAGTGACTCATAATTATTGAAAAAGCTTTATTCTGTTTAGTTTTATTTTTTGGAGCATAATATTCACCAACAATCAATAACCTCATGCACACTTCCAGTTTCAGCTGCTTGCTCCAAAATAAACCGGAGAAAAATCCAGAAATGAGCCTTTTCATTAAAAGATTAATCAAATACATGAGTAAGTCAACAGTTTCCTCTCTAACACACAATAAATGTACTTATTGTACTTTGCAGAAAACATCAGTTAAATAAATGTGATATAAAATAATTATTAAATGAACTTATTTATGTGCAAGTTTCTGCTTTCAGCGACCACCAGAACTCCTATTTATTTTTGTTAAATATTTAAGATTATTAATATGTTCTTATCTTGTTTTTTGTATTAATTGTTAGAAACATTTTTCAGCTTTGTTTTAAACAAGAGGTTGTAGATTACTGACTGCATGAGGAGTTCCTGATAAGGACATCTAATAAAATATTTTAGTATGAGTGCTCCATCTGATCTGATAAAAAACTGAAGATCTTTGATAGTTGATTTGAAAACAGCACAATATGTGAGTGAGCACTTGATGAACTGCAATTTGCCTTTCAGAGATTTGGATTTTTTGCAAAAAAATTGGGAGTCTTTCGTCTACCATGACACAAATCTGTGTGTCCCTTAATCTAAGCTAGTATGTAAAACCAATTCCAGACTGATGTTTCTCTCCTCTTATAAATCTTTATTCTTCTCACATTTTAATGCACTGATACAGTTGCTCCTTTTTCTCATTTAATCATTTCACACAAACAAATGCAATTTATTACCTGTAGTTATATGTTCAATACTCTGTTCTCATTTAAAAGAAGAATTTGTTTTCTTTTTGTACTAACATTGATCGACCAATAAAAACAAATTAACTAAAACAGACAAAATCTTCTCTGCTGTGTGGAAGATCAAACCGATTTTAAACCTTTTGAGTACGTTTTTGTTTTTGAATGTTGCTTAAATGACATGTTATCATCAGATTTAACATGTTAAAAAAACATGCATATTCATATCAATACATCATTAGGTCTTACACGCAGAAATAAAACAGCTAAACTTGCAGAAAGCTCCCTGTGGGCTCTGCAGAGGCTGTTTCACTGAGCGGGATAATACCATACATTATCTTCACCACGTGTTGAACTTCTGTCCTGGCACAGAGCGAGTGCACATTATGGCCGCCGGCTCAGCCAACACCAGCCAACACCAGCCAGTCTCTCAAAATGACCAAATTAGAAACGCATTTATTTATTTATTTGTGTGCGAGTTATTTGCAGCTTGAAAATGTGCAAAGTTAAATTGCTCTTGTCTGTAAGTGTTCACTACAGTGAGATTTCAGGAAGAGAGAGAGAGAGAGAGAGAGAGAGAGAGAGAGGGACAGAGGCCGAGTCAGCTGTGGTTCGTCGAGTTAACCGTCCACACGAGGCAGAAGTCATTTCAGGTCACATCTGCTGGAGGTCAGTGAGCAGCCGATGCGATAGGAGGTAGGAAGTGACATTAACCCACCTCGGTTTACAAAGTCTGCTGGCTCAGGTGTTTTACAGATGTGAGAGCAGGTCGGTTTGTGCGAGCGAGCAGGTGAGCGAGTCCACATCGGCAGACGAGGTAACGCGAAACAAACAGACGGCTGACGGAGAGAAGTCCGGACCGCCGTGCACCGCTGGCAGTCAAAGCTTCAGTTCAGCTTCACTGATTTTCACTGTTTTTGTCAAATAATGGAACCACAAATGTACAATTTGGGGGGCCGGCGAGCAGCAAACACCATGAGTGTGTTTAACAGCCTGACAGAGCTGTCAATCAAGGAGCAAATAATGTAATCTCGCCGGATTAAAACGTTTTGTTATGCAACTGAAAGGACAGAAAAGCAGCCATATTTCGACCACAGGAACTTTCTCTAGGGACAGAGAACCTTTGGAGAACTTTTCCATCACAGGGACCAGGGTCTAAATGAAGAAATGACGTGTAAAAACAGCCGTCGCTTTCTCAAACATCAGCGGACTAATCTGCCTGATCTTCACGGGTCTTTAGACCACGGTGGAGACGCAGACAACAACGGTTTAGTTCATGAAGAAGATTCATGGGACTAAAGGTCAGGTACTTTGGGTCCAAATGAGGCTAAAATTAAGTAAAAACAGCAAGTGTTTGTGTCTGTCAGCAGTCTCTGAGCAGCTGCTCAGGAACATTCAGGATGCTGACGGTTCATCTCAGCTGTTTCGTTTCACTGAATTTCGGCCACCCCACCCAGTCCTGAGTTAAAATAACTTAAACTCAAGTCTCAGCTGTGTTTGGTTCACGGTCAAACTTTTGGGTCTTTGGAGTGTTGTCAATTCCTGACTTAGCATCGCACTGAGGTTTGAAACAGTAAGACTTCCAGGTATTATGTGCTAAAATGCTTGGTCAACCAAACTTCCCTCAGTCTCTTTTGTGTGCATTTCCTGTAATACAGGCTGAAGTTACTGTTTCTAAGAATGTCTGTTGATAACCCCTCACAGGAACAGTATGACAGTATCTCAGGGACAGACATGTCTTTTTTTTTTAAGAAATGATGTCTCTAAAAAAGTGCTGAGTGCAAATTTTGTTGCTTTACACTAACATAAATGTGATGATGATAATGGAGCCTTCGCTGTTTAAGACCCACATAAACTGCAGTGTGATGATTAAATCCTTTCAGAAGCTATGTTCCACCAATAACAATAATATCCACAAATAATTAAGTTTCGAGAGAAATGTAGTGCTTACAAGAATGTGTTTTCTGTGAACATAATGAGAAAATGTTTCTAATTAATTTATCTGGTATGTCCCAAAAATGTTGATACTGAAATCTTGAAATACAATATCTGCTCGCTCAGAGGATAAATAAGGTCAAAGGTCATGATTTTTCAGACAGTACTGACGATGAATACGAATCTGCAACAAACAAATAAATATGTTAGGATGAACATCGATCATCAAGTTATTGTGTGTCTTTGATATTCTGAACAACTTTTCACTAGCATGCTTGTCCTATGTCAGACAAAAGTGCACAAAAAATAGAATTACCAAATCAGAGTTGACCTCAGTTATGCTTCAAATAAACACTACAGAGATTTAATTTAGCCTGGAGGCAGTATGATGAACTTGTACATAGGTGGACACATCATTAGCTGCTAGTTAAATTTACAGCATATCACCTGTGATCATGCTTCCTCATCTGTTGATTTTTGAACACTTTTATCTAATCGAAACAAATGGTATACTTTCTGACCTTTGCATAGGAATGCAAGAGCCCTGTAGGATCAAAAGTGTCTTTATGAATTGCAAGTGTCAATCATTTTTTTAATCTCAATTTGCAATTTGAATGAGCTAAGTGTTTTTAAATCTCCAGCTGTTACAAAAGAACTAAGGTTGCATGAGAATAAACGCTGCCATTATTATGCATGTCAGCACCTGAGCAGGTAGAGTGTAGGATTAGAAGTCAGCTTCAATGCTGTACACAAAGCAACCAAACAATGAATTAGACAACGTTGCTTTTGCGCATTTCAGTTGCTCTTCAACATGACGCTCATTGCTCAAAGCTGACTTCACTGCAGGACCTCAATGGACTCTCTGAAGACTCCTCATCTAAATATGAATACCTAAATATCCTCTCTATACTGTATAAATATAACACATTTCAATAAATTCTTGTCTTCCCTGCATACAATACATTATATATATCTGTACAGATATGGGTGTAGTGCAGCTTGATGTAATTCTAGTTCCAGTATGAGTTGCTGTGTATATGTCTGTATATTATGCTTTTAAAATGAACATTATGAGGAACTTAGTGACTGGGGGAAGCACCAAAGGTCGCAGCACCTTATAGGAAAGAGGTCAATTTTTTCCATGATTCTCAGATGATCATAAAATATAGAGAAGTAGAGGACAATGGTTTGTGACCTACACTGTTGGAATATTTTTCTTCATTTTCTTCATTTTACCAAGTGGATGATCTTTTAAAATGTCACTGAGATTACCATGAGAGACTAAAGGTCTCCAGTGAAATTATAGCAATTAAAGTTATAGCAACAACATCTCTTCCACAAGTTCACCTTTGACCTACAATATTTCATGCAAACACATTTTGAAAGAGAACATGACATATTATGTGATTGCTCTCAGCTTCCTTTATAACAGTACCTGATAACAGGTACTTTCCAGTGTCAGATTTACAAGACATCAAGTATTTACAAGTAGCCCAAACAACCATGTGTTTACAGTATGACTGAGTCTCTGAGGTAACCCTTACAGTTAGACCCTGATGAGTAACAAGCTTTTATCTATCTGAAAGTGACCTATTCCTTCCATCTTACATTTTGTTTTGTCTTTGTTAGAAAAAATATCGTTTTAACTGATTAATGTAAAGGGTAGATAAATCTGCTCATATTAAACAAACTAACTTAAAATTTCTTGACTTAAAACTTCTAAATTCAACTAAATTTAGAAGTTGATAAAACATAAACTGGTCTTTACACTGCTGCTGCACAGTGTGACAAAACGCATTGGCACAGACTTGGTAACACAGGAATCATATATTACAGGTAGATTGACGCAGATCATCCTCATTTTGCATGTTTTCGAGATTCAAATAGCTATTTAACTGGTTTATTTGAAAACTTATAATAATAATAATAATTTATAATTTAATGCCACTGACAAATTATTCCACATCTTCAAGAAGAATACTATACTTTTTGGACAAAAATTGCCTGAATGTCTCATTACTGTGGACTTGTTTACCTTTTGTAAAACTTTCTCTGCCTGTGTTTTCTGCACCATGTGGTCTTAAACCACTTCATTGCATAATAGTACCCCACTGAGGAAGTTGCAGCTCTTAAATGCCAGCTGCACAACAAGCAGCACACGTAGTAATCAGTTAATGTCAGTGTTGACTTGTTTGTCTTTCACAGTGAAGAACCTCAGTTATATCAGAGGCAAATGACAGAGACTGGTCACTTAAATACTATATTTACTAGTGATTTAATAGTACAGTCTTCTGCATGTCAGTACTTCATTTTTATGTTAAAGATCGTTTGGAGTTCAGTGATACATGGATGTTTAACCTCTGACAAACAAACTAATGCTTGCTTTCCACATCTTTGCCTCTTCAAGACATAAATGGTACTTCTACCCATGACTTATCTAAGGTTTATAATCACATACTGTGCAACAGAAAATACCCATGACTCACACTGAACATCACAGTGATCCTGAAATACTGTCCATCTTTCTGTTTATATGTTTTTTGGGAAAGTACTGAAAATGTTAGATAATAATAATATAATAATAAAAACGTACTAAAGTCAGTTATATATTCTGAAATTTTATTGTAGCTGTCTAGTAGAGTACCAGAATGCTGCTTCATCATGTTTTTAGTTTTGATTCTTGCACGATAAAATGCAGGCATAGATGTATTGTGGTCCTAAATCACTGAGAGATGTCTAAATGACCAGCAGTAGCATCCATCCATCCATCCAATAGCACACTGTGAACTACTGCAGAAACCCCGACCATGTGTGTGACGTGTTCAGTGGACTAGAAGAGAGAATTGGGTGTCATCTGCGTATTATCATAGTGTATTTGTTGTGTATAATTTGACCTAATGGAAGCATGTAAATGCTAATTAAAAGAGGCCTTAGGACTGAGCTTTGTGGAATTTTATTTTTTATATTATAATATGTTTGAAAGCACATTAGCCTGTTCATTTAAGATATGTTCCACAGAAATTTAAATCTAATCTCTACAGCATTAGTCCTGATATATTGCTTGCTTTTCTTGGCGGTCTGGCCAGATAGAGCAGGGCAGTCAAGTGCCCATGTGATGTATACATGTTTTTTGGGGGAATTTTTTATGCGCTCAGCTAAAAAAATGTTTAATCCTAGTTGTATCTTTTACAGATGAAATGACAAAATTGATTTTTGAATCAGTAAATGAGCAAAACTGTCTACAGTTTGGAAAAGTTATATATGGTAATAATTTCTGAAGTCCTGTTATGCTTTACAAAAGACTCAAGCCCTTTTTTTATTTCTTTAGCAAGGTTAACAAATTGTTTCCAAAAAATATGACTTGATCTGATTAGTATCTGTATTTTTACCTTATCCTGTTTTATCCTGGTTGTTTGTTGGGATAAAATTCATTCATAAATAAACATTGTTTATTCTTATTTACTTTTTTTAATTCTTTTTTTTTTTTTATTTCAGCGTCAGTCAAAGCAGCCACACATGCGTCATATTCACTAGCATGCAGTTCAGTTCAATTTCATTTATAATGTGCCAAAGCACACCAAAAGTCACTTCATGATACTTTATGTATCAAGAAGGTCTAGATTGTACTCTTTATAACATTCTTTATTCTATTCATTCATGATGTAAAAAAATAATGAATGGCAAACACAAGAGCTGCACCGCCCTCTTTCTCATAAGACACAATTTACCTCGTTTGTATAAATAGCAGAATAAATAAGCCTCATATGTACATGCACACACAGAAAGAGGTAGATCTACTGTAGGCCAACATTTTTTATTCTTTAAAGGGCAATACCGGTGTTTTTTTTTTGTTTTGCTTTGTTTTAAAGTTTTAAAAATGTATTGAGCAGAATTTTGTCTTTTAGAGACCCAGGTGCAACGTATCTTACCTCGCTGAATTTATGACAACCTTTGTCACTTTTTAGAAATTTGGTCACACAGAACAGAAGGTCATTTCAAGCAAAAGTGCTGGAATGAAATTTGGATAATTAGATCCATTTTTAAGAAACATTTAAAAAAAAAAAAAAGGAGGAAATTTTAGTTAACTGAACTTCTCTTCTAGCTGACCGGTATTCTCCTTTAACTGACAGAAAAAGCATTGGTGACAGTGTGTCTTGAATAGGGCAGCAAAACTTGAACAACACAAAACACTGAATGCTTTTTTTTTTCATGTGCACTTGGTGAGATAAACACTTTGGTACTAACAACAAGATATTTGCTACTGCAGCCTATCAATAGTCAGCCTAGTCCTTAAAGCTACCTCCACCTCATTTCCCAAAGTTTGCAGGTTTGAGTCGATTCTCTGCAGCTTGTTCTGAAGTCGCTCTGCAGCGCTGTTGGCTCCTGCTTTCATCAGAATATCTGGAAGCTGCCGGATCTGCTCTGGCGTGGCAGAGGCGACCCAAGAGTTGATCTGCATAAGAAGATCTGAGAGGTTATGCCGAACATGTCCGTCTGCTCTGTTGAGATGGTTCACAATCCGACGCAGCCGCTTGATGGACATTTTCTGGTGGACGAAGAAAGCAGGAAGGATTTCTCTGAGGTAGTAATGGTTCACAACCACGCATGTCGGCTCCGTCTGCAAAAATAAACACAATGACCAATCAGCAACCAATAAGGAACCATGAAAAAGCAAATCTACAGGTTTAATAAAAGAGCAGCCACATGTGGAAATGAAGTCATGCACAATAATTTGCAACAAAGCTTTTAAACTGCAATCAGCATGACTTTTACATCTGTGATATCAGATATCAGAGGATCTTTGAACGCAGCTTTGGAAACAGTTTTTAGAAAATGAAAGGTCATAGAAATGAAAGGTGAATAAATCATAACAGTAATGGATCTTCAGCATATTACAACTCATGGAAAATACCTTTCCCTTGATTCCCTTGAAAATGATTTCCTTCATGAGCATTTAAATCACCACCACCAAAATATTTGAATTTGAGCACTGACAGGAGATGAAGTGAATATAACTGATCAGTCGCTGCCTCAAAGGTTGGAAGTGGATGTAAGAATGAATGTATTGCTTTGGAAAAATAAGTGTCATTGATTTAAAGTATGTTTGCTTCACCAAGTGGGAGCCTCTTTCCCCTTTCCTCTGTGAAACACTGGTCATCTCACCTTTTGAACACAACTCTCCGTAGCTGGCTTATGCGCACACGCTGTCGTGCCACGTGGAGCCCTTCAGCACCTGCACCAGCCCGGCGGCGTTGCAGCTCCTGTGCTCCGAGCAGTTGTGGTGAGCCGAGGCGATGACGGAGAAGGTGCCGGTTGGGACAAATCCGGCACACCGTGTCCTTGTCGAGTGTACCTGAACGAGACATGTGCATTTGTTTTAGACAAGAACCACAAAACGCACAGGGCCTTTCTTTGCATCCAAAGAAAGAAAATGTACGCACTGATCAAACTAATCACAACCAGCATCACAGAGTGTGTAACTATCCACATTTCGATGTTGCAGGTGTGTTTGTTGGCTCATTAGGAGCATCACCCCACACACGTTTGTAGCTGTGTGATAAAACAAGTTGTAAACACTGTGAATGTGTGTGCAGTTACGCCTGTTTTCCTCTAAGGGGCAGCAGGCTTCAGTCTGAATCACGTCTCACGTTCTCCCTGTGAGAGCTGCTGCTGTGTGAGTGTGATCACATCCTCCTGTTTCCTGAGGCGGCTCAGCTTAAAGTGTCACTGCCTTTAAAGTTCAGCAACATTAGCAACAGCCTCATGGACGATGCTCTGACATGGAAGTGGTGTTGCCATGGTAACGGCATTGATCTCATACTGGGAGCTGAACTTGTCTGTGTACCTCACAGGCTGATATGAGCTGAATACATGATGTAATTCAGGTTTGATTGAAATGAAAACGTGCAGATTTCTGTGTATATTTTCAATCTAGAAAATGTTTTAGAAGACTTATATTTGGATGTTAAATCTGCTTCGTGTCTGGGCTCCTATTTTCATTTATCATGGTAATAATCACTAAATATATTCTAAATTTTGAAGAATTGTTTTGAGCATTGCTTAATGTGACCAGCGACTCAAGAATTTCATTGCCAGAGACTACTCCATGTAATTGATGTGCTATAAGAAGTTACAAGAAAGTCAGCTGGACGTGTAGATGTTTCATCTCTCATCCAAAGGTCTTGCCACAGGGACTTCCCCCATGTCACATTACAGACCACACTGATTCTGACTCACGTGTCACTCCAGCATCATCATCTGTACCAGAACCAGGAGTCATCCGGAAATATGAATACTCATGTGACAGATACTGAGAAGTTACTCAACTATCACCTGGTTCCCATCATTAACCTGAACGTGACAGCAGCCTACCTCTGCTCAGCACCTCCTGGCCCGGCGGACACTCGCTGTGGCGGACGCACATGTCGCTCCTGGCCTCGTAGTGGTATCCCTGTTTGCACTCGCACTGACGGTCGCTGTCGGGGCTGCAGGCCGTCTTCTCCACCTGGTTGTGTCCGCACACGCCGCAGCGCAGGCACTTGTCTATGTAGTTCCACAGCTCCGTGAAGGAGCCCGACGGGCACGGCGCGCACTCGCTCTTGCGCGTGGACGTGCAGCGCGCGCGCAGGTAGGTCCCGGGGGGGCAGCTGTCGCACTCCACCTGCCTGCCCGTGACCGGGTCGGTGTCGGTGAAGGTGGGGGTCGGCGATGCGGCGCCCACCCACAGCAGCAGAAAGAGCCACTTCAGCATCTGGAGGGAAAAAGGAGGGAAAAGGAGGGAAAAGGAGAAGGTGTGAGAGGAGCCGCCACAGGGAATATGAAGACACACAGAGAGAAGAAGAAGGAGGAAACTGTGAGAAAATGCGAGGACAACAACAAGAGAATATAAATCCATGCGCGCATGTACTGGTGCCATCTGGAGCATCTCCACACCATGCACCTACTCCTGGAACAAGTTCACATAAAATAAAGCTCTTGAAGCTCTTGTCCTTTCCTTCCACTAGTTTCCAGTTTTAAATCAGCTTGTTAAGATTCCCCCTGAATCAGGTGCATGTTTCCATCCAAGAACAACTAAACAAGCTCACAATAAAAAAAGAGTCTACACTTGTGAAATCTCAGTAAAGAGAGAAGTGCAGTCAGCTCATGTTATCTAAAAATAACAGTAGGAGTAAAATGTGTGTGAGAAGAGAGAGCATGTCTGCCCTCCAGCAGCGCTCTCTCCCCACCTACCATCTTCATTGTGCGAGTCCGCAGAGCTCTGTCGGAAGGATGGTCCTCTCCGCGGCATCCCGGCTCTATTTATTCAGCTCCTCCATCAGCTCTGTGACATAGCAAAAAAAATTGTTGCATTTCTCGGGAATGCCGTTGCTTCGTCATAATAATGGCATTTAGAAGCAGTCACTCCTGCTGCGATGTGAAACTAAATTTGGTTGTGCGGCTCCGTGCGTCTTCACGCACAACACGCGTGGCACGGAGCCGCCTCAGAACTTTAATGGTGACTCCTGAGAGACAAGAAAGTTAACTGGACTTGCTCCATTTCAACTCTTTTCTGTTTATAACGGTATAAAAAGGTCTCTTGTTTCTCCCAAATTTATTTAAAAATTGATAAAATCTCCACAAATTCAACTCCAATAAAGAGGAGATGGGCAATATTATTAAATATGTGAGATAACAGGAGTTTCATGTTCATTTGGAAAGAAGATTTGTTGTCATTTTTTTTAATAATAATAATAGTAATGTTGATAAAATATTTAAAACGTTTAAATAAAATCAAATGTCTTCTTCCCAGTTGGATGGAGAGACAGCTGATGTGTGTACAAGCTGATTTGGAGTGAATATAAAGCAGATGGGATGTAATATCTCTATATCACTTACATCCAGCACACCAATACTCTGACTTGTGAACTTACATTTCTTTTATCTGTGTGTTTTCTGCTCTGTGTGAGTTCAGTCACAGCTGCTCTGATGCTGAAGTGTAAATCACACTGATGTCACCAGGAGGGGGGGTGCGGGTACTCTGCATTTCATTCATAAATTTGTGATCTTTCACAGGCCCCCTCTCTGTTCGACTCTCCCAGTCCCTGACGTCAAAGAGGTAAAAGGTAAAAGAGATTCTGAAATTGTTTTAGACAGGAGGTGTTGAGCAGAGGTAGGCTGCTTAGTCACTGATGACTAATGAACTTTTATACACAATCATCCAGTGCTTTAAAACTTGAAATTCTGGCAAAACCTGTTGCAGAATGACCTAATTTCATTAGGTTCTAATTTCACCTAATTTTACATCTTACAGAACGCATTACAAATAACAATAATGGTTATGACATCAATCATCATCATGAATTGAAAACACATTTGTTTTACTTTTCTTTTACTTTACTTTTTACTTTTTGTCCCAGAGTCTTTTGAGAGTCCTCCACACCCAGCCATGTGGAAAAAGCAAGAAGGATCACGTAAGAGAGAACAAAAGATGCCGGTGTGTTGAGAGCATCTTTCAAATTAGGGTTGGAGAGGATTCAACCAGATGCCATCTCATGTAAGGAGACCCCCCCAGCCCCCCCCCAAACTGCTGCTCAAATTGCTTTTAATGATCAAAACTGCTAAACTTTAATTGATTTGACAGTTTGGTAGTTCCACATATGTTGTTGGACATCAGGACTTCACATATTAGACTTTGGTGACTCCTAGTGGTGCTATTACAGAACACAGCCCTCTAATTTTTATCACAAATAAAGCTAGAACATACACCTTTTATGTTTTGGGGCTGCTGCAATGCATTCTGGGAGCCCGTGGCATCCTCGGCCTTTTCTTTTTAGGGCACGTGGAGGTGAGTACTTTTCCTCTTTTAATCAGCCATCCATGCACGATGGGTCTGTTTATGAAGAGCTCTTACGCCTGTTTCCTCTCAGCCACACATAATGAAAGTCATGCCGCTGACAACTAACAGCTGCACGGACTGTCCGCACCTTGTTTGTTTATAATAAAGAGACTGGGGACATCTTGTGGACAAAAGAATCACAGCTTTCTGTTTCAACATTTGCAAGTAAATTTGCAAGCCGATGAACCAGATGATTTTAATCCTTTTCAATGATCAGAAGGATTATATGGTGAGTTTATAGGTATTCAATAGCAGGGATTGGAGGGTTATGTGCCTTATAAAGAAATGTTCGTGGCAAATACTGAATTATGTTCTAAATCTAAAAAACGTTTAAGTGGGAAGTTATTGAGATGAGAATGAGATGAGAAGTAATTCTAAAATTCATGTTTCATGTGAATGAAATTTATTTAAGTGTTCTGACGTCCCTGAAATTAAAGAAACTTAACATTTTTGATGGGCGAGGACGCATTTATTCAGCTCTAAGCAGCAGTCTCCTCCCATACTTTGATTTGAAATGTGGAAATCCTGCAACATCAGATGAAACAAGGCACGACATGTCCTGCAAATAAAAAATGGAGAAACAGTAGTGGCACAGACACGGAGCCCTGATGAACACAGAGTTAACAAACCTTTCTGAAATTTACTCAATAAAGTCTATTCGATGAATTACTGTGTTAGAAACTGATGAATCTGAAGTATCTTTGGCAATCAGCTGTTATCGTCACAGAGTAAATCAGATCACTTTTGAACCATGACTGCAACTAACAACTATTAATTATTAATGTGCCAGTTTGATTGAAGAGTTCATGGTTTAGTCTATGAAATGTCCAAAAAATGCACATCAAAATGTCCTGGTGCCTAAAATGAGGGCTTCATAGAGCCTCGTTTTGACAAGTTCAAAACTCTACAGATCGACGAGTCAGTTTATTGGACTTCAGCTTTACTCTAAATAAACCTTTTGAGGTAAATGTTGTGGAATTAAAATTAAACACCCTAAAAGAGGTTTTGTGTCATCCAATCAGCTGTTAGTCTCACGTCGATGCCTTCCCCAAGGACTCCAAACAAAGGTCCAGTGAGCCTTTTCAGACCACCGCGAAAGACAATTTGTGAACGAAAGTAATGAAAGGAATTGATAAGAGCAACTTACGACATGAGTCTTCAAAGGTGACCTCAACTGACCAAACAATCCCAGATTAACCATGTGAGATGGTTCAAAGACCTAAAAAAAGATGGAAATTAAGATTGTTCTGTCAGAAATAAGCATTACACATCGTTGTGTATAAGTTACTGCTCAGAGGTGGGAATGTTTTATATCATGTGTCCAGGTGTATTTGGTGTATTTGTGTAACTGGATTATTTACTGTATGTACTGTAAGAATAAACATCAGTGGATTTTACAGTATTTTCTTTATATGGCTTTCGGCACTGATGGATTACCAAAAAGACCATCACTTTGACCAGCCAAGCTTTCCTCGGTGGTCTAAAATATCTCCCGCATGAGCGTTTTGTATCAGAGAGAGTCGCTTTTTACACATCTGGGCCGAATCTGTCACAACCTCAGGAACGACCTTATGACCTCAGGAAAAGGAGTCATTGCCATGGCAACAGTCGGGGGTAACCAAATAAATAACAATCCTTTTGCAATGCGGAAAAATGTGGCATGTTTTCCTAATGAAGGATGCTTTAGAGGCAAGACTTATTTATTTAAGCTCTTATTTGCAGTTTGCTTTCAGTTGCTGTCTGTAACCATGGTAAAGCTATCGATTCCTCAGGCATTTTTTGGTTTTGTGAGTGGTTTTGTTTGCTCATGTGTTTATGACCTTAGCCTTTCCAAAGAAGACAGTACAAATGTGGGTGAGCACTCTCCCTTCCCTCTGTGCGCATTCACACTTTTGCTCTGATCTGAATGAACTTTCACTTTTTCCCTCAGTCACTGCCGCAGACAAACGTCTCAGTCGCTGGGTGTGTTCGGGTGGTGGAACCCAGCACTCTGTGGTTTGTTTAAGATGTGCTGATTTGAGATAAAAATACACTGTGAATTATGTCTGGCGTTTCCTAAAGACCCTAGAAAATGAAAGGCCTCAAACCAAATCTCTGCAGGTGTTTTTGCTTTAATGAACAAATTAACACTCAGGCTTTTGACCTCCATCTCTGGTAAACCCCTCCTGACAGTCACCAAACCACGGTTTGACCTTCTCTTTCTTCTTTTTTACTTTTTTTTACTCTACAAACTTTTTAGTTTATTTCTGTGAGCAACTGAGTCAAGCCACCTCCATCTCTCTACAATAGATGGCTTTTTTTCTTCCCCTGCCACTTTTGATATTCCATGTCGTTGGGGACATAGCATGTATTGTTTATTGTAGTTTCTATGTTAACATGCAAGATTGAGTTTTTTACTGGTTAAGAAACATCCTCACGTTAATACTAATGACCCCTTTTGACCTGCACAAGCAAACGAGACCAATAGAACTAACAGAAATAGCGATAATCAGCTTTTTCTGTTTTCCTTCTGGACGCCACCGGGTCCGATCTCCAGAGAAATCAGACGACCAAGTTTACAGCTCAGACACCGGAAGAGTCTGTGCTTTAAAATAGAAAGTGAAGTTTTTTGCATTAACTCCAAAAAAAGAACAAAATGTGGAGAAATGACAAAACAAATCACAGTGTATCTCAGATCTACATGATTTATAATATAATATTGTCTTTTTTTAATTTTTGCACTCTTTAAGAGTATCTGTGATTTTTTAACAAAGTGCACCAGGTTATATAAAGTATGTTTGTCTGTCTTTGAGTCACCATTGTTTTTTCTTGGGAAATACTTGCTTATTGCCACCATTGTGAGGTGTTGTATGCAATGGAAAGATTCAGCAAGATATTTATAGCTGACTTGCAGCTCCTCTGAGATTCAATAAACCGTCACTGACGTGGTCTCCAAATAAACACAGAACGAGTGGAGCTCTAAATGTTGATGGATAAAATAAATCCTGATTGGGGTTTTTTCCATGAAATAGCCACCATCATGTGCAAGGGCAGTATTTACAGTATTTACTCCGCTCAGATGTTTTGTCCTGCAGCACTTCAGTCCACTGTGTAATCACAGTTACTATAATTGACTGTAATTGACTTCACTTTGTGCCTTTTATGGACGTTGCGTGAGTAGCTTGCTTGCTGTTGTTCAGACAGGAGTGATTAAAGAAGACTGATTTGTTCCGGTGATAATTTCGTAAGGAGAAAAACATTTGTTTAGTGGAAAATAATAGTAGCTGATAATGTGAGACGAAGACCAAATGGGAATAAATAAGGAAATACATGGCTTGCAAATAAAGGAAATATTGTTTTATGTTGGGAATTGGGAAAAGAGGGCCCCTACTTATTTATCACCTCAGTCATTTATTTGTGTCCCTACATATATATACAAATGTAATTAAAGTACATATGTAAGTAAAAAATGCAAAATAAATAAGAATTGAAATGAATAATGAAATTAATACACTGGGAAAGTATGTTGGGATATAAACAAACACAATAACTGGCAAATGAGCAAGGAATAAAAAATAGAGAGGTTAATCTGAAAATAAATACAGGAAAATATACAAAAAAACAATAAATATATTCAGTGGAAAATAAAAATATAAAGTAATAGATAGTAATAGTAATAGATAACAAAATCAATCTATTTATGTGTTTATTGGTAGTTCATTAAACTATTATGCGTTGGTAATAATAATCCATTAATGCATAGTATGATGCCATGCAATAAGGAATGATAAACACATTCATAATGGGCACTTTCACTTCCTTTTACTTTGGATATATTTGCTTTTAACGGACCCAGAGCAAAGACTCCTGAATGAAGTCACTCATGTTTGCTTTGGCGGTGACTGTGTTTGTGGTGGTGTTTAATCACATGCATGTCACCCTCTTTCTTTTTTAGCAGGTGCACAAGCAACAAAAAGAGTCACTGAAGCCGAAGGTTTTGTTTTTACCATCCTGTCTCACACCCTTGCACCCACACAGATGTCCAGTCAAAGCAAAGTTAGGGGAATATTTTCCTCAAATGACCTCGAGTGATGACAGTGACATGAGCCAAGTGTATGACAAGAGCACAGTCTGATTACTTACTACATGTTAACATACCGTATATCCTGGATGTAAACACTTCCATCCATCCTCATGCAACCCCCTTTATCAACAAGTTAGAAAAAATAAAAAAAATAAATAAACCCAAAGAATTTCCATGACATTTTCATTTTGTGTTGATTTTGTAGTGTCATGTCCACCATGACTTAACGTTACACCTCCATGGATCATAAAATTATGTATTTTATAATAAGAGGAATATGACCCCTGTATCAAACACCATCACAACATATAATATCAATGACAATGTCAAGACAGTTTCATAGCTAGTTAAAACTCCGTCATCTAGTTTTATATCCTCTTGAAACTCGATCAATCACTTTAGATAAAATGATACGTTCTGTAAAGAGCACCCTATCTTTTTGAAATAACATTTATATTACACTTTGGGGAACACTGTTTAATGTGCCAGACAAAACTGATCAGCTCCTGAAAATCCATCCAGGCCTGCCTTAAAGATATAAAGGCTTGGATGACAAGAAATTTCCTGCTGTTAACTCAAATAAAACTGAAGTGATCCTATTAGGTGAGGAACACGTTTTCTCCTAAGATAGCCTTGCTGGATGGCATTAACTCGGACCTTCCAGCACCACTGTAAGGAACCTCTGTGTTTTATTTGATCAGGATATGTCCTTCGACAGCCCATATTAAGCATATTTCAAGGTCTGCCTTTTTACCACCTGCGCAACATCGCAAAAATTCGGCACTTTCTGTCCCCAAAGCGATGCTGAAAAATTAGTCCATGCATTTGTCTCTTCCAGGCTGGATTATTGTAATTCACTTTTATCAGGCTGCCTGAACAAGTCGTTAAAGACTCTACAGCTGGTCCAGAATGACCGCTGCTCGGGTGCTGACTAGAACCAGGAAAAGAGACCATATTACTCCAGTATTGGCTTCTCTGCATTGGCTCCCTGTAAAATTTAGAGTGGATTTTAAAATCCTACTCCTCACATATAAGGCTCTACATGGTCTGGCACCATCATATCTTAATGAATTGATAACTCCTTATCATCCAACTAGAGTGCTGCACTCCCAAAACGCAGGCTTACTTGTAGTTCCCAGGGTTTCCAGAAGTAGTCTAGGGGGCAGAGCCTTCAGCTATCAGGCCCCTGTTCTCTGGAACCAGCTCCCAGTCTGGGTCCGAGAGGCAGACACAGTGTCAGTGTTTAAGAATAGACTTAAAACCTTCCTTTTTGATAAAGCTTATAGTTAGGGTGGGCACAGGCTCGCCCTTAGTTATGCTGCTATAGGTTTAGACTGCCGGGGGCTCCCATGATGCATCGGGCACCTCTCCCTCTTCCTCTGTCTCTGCTTCCTCTTTCTCTGCTTCCTCTTTCTCTGCTTCCTCTTCCTTTGCTTCCTCTACTTTTATTATGGTAGTAGTGCAAACTTGAGTCACCTTATAAACTGGTAAAAGTGGCTAAAGTGGTTAAATTGGTTAAAGTAATTAAAGTAGTTAAATTGGTTAAAGTGTTAAAGCGGTTAATGTGAATACTCTGATGTCCTGTAAAGTGCATGTTACTGCCGGAGCCCCGGTCCTCTTTGTTCTCTCCAGTCTTGCAGGTTCCTCACTGATTCTGGTTGTGGTCCATCTGTCTGAGGTTCACTGGCCTGGTGGGGACATGATCTGTGTCTGTGCTGTGGAGAGAAGGTCGAGTGGCCCAGAGCTCCATATGAGGACATCTAGAGATGCACCTGGACTCACAGACTCATTTCCATTACCTGTGATACCTTCACACATGGACTAAACCCATGAACTCAGTTTATCTACAGTTTATTACGACCCATGTTTAACTCCATATATGATTGATGATGATGTTCTCTGTACATGTGGCATCTATTGCACGTCTGTCCGTCCCAGGGAGAGGGATCCCTCATCTGTGGCTCTTCCTCAGGTTTCTTCTTTTTCCCATAAAGGGTTTTTTGAAGTTTTTCCTGACTCGGTTCGAGGGTCTAAAGACAGACAGGGTGTCACAACTGTAAAGACTGTAAAGCCTCCGAGTCAAACAATGTTTGTGATTTTGGGCTTTAAATAAATAAATTTGATTTGAAATTTGAATGAGGAAATAAATGTAATTAATGGATCTAGCGAACAAAATATAAGCCAAAATATCCACTATTAAATTTTCTCATGTTCAGGGACTGCAGATATTTGCTCGTAAACCAAAGTTCTGGACAAATTTCATTGTGATGCATCTCCTGGGTGTAGGGATGCTTTTCTCTGTGGTTTTTAAAAATACAGAGAAGACACCAAGTTGTATTCAATGCTCTTTATGCATTCGCGAGCTCGGGTCTTCCATAGAATACTGTGTGGCATGAGACAAAGGTTCAAGGCATACATTGGAGTGTTAGAGCTAACATCTGGCATACATCAGGAGCACCCAGAAGAACAAAAACAAAATTCCTTCACATATTAGTCCCGATGTCCGTGACATACCAAGAGTACAGTCAAAAAGAAAAACATCCCAACACCAGGCATCATAATCTGCACCAGATTTGTTGGACCCATCACGAGCGTTTAAGTAACAGAGTGCTGTTTACCACTGCATCAATGAGCAGCTCCAGGATAACGTTATTCATACAGGTGTTTAGAGTTTCAGTATGATATCTAGTGAGAGGTTTGAGGTATTTCAGGTGATTTCTTCACACCCAGAACACTGAGGTGGAAGGCTGTTTGCTCACTTTGAAAAATGATTCACTTGAACCAGGTCTTTATGGACTTACCTGGATTACTGTAAATGCTCCCATTAATTTCCTTAGTTTTGTGTGACTGGAAATTTCCAGTGCTGGCTTCAGGCAGGAAACACTACAGGTTTGTGTCTGACTTCGACTGTTTTGCTGGAGAATGGAAAGAATTTCAAATCGGCTATTTTGAGAGGTCTAATGAACTGCTCACATCGCTTACAGCCATAAAGTCCAAAACACTGTCTGCAATAAAGCAGTGAATGTAAAACCTCAATCATCTCCCTCTCATTTGTTTTTTTTTTTTGTTTTTTTGTCTCTCTCTGTCTCTGCTGCCCTGCACCTCCTCTCTTTTTTTTTGTTTTTTTTGTCTCTGCTGCCCTGCACCAACTGTGTTTTCTGCCAGAAAACACAGGTGTATCCTTTATGGAAGTCTATAAAGTCTATAGTTTTATTTTTAATGGCAAACAGACCTTCAGTGGAAATCTTTTTATTGGCTGGTCGCCGCAGTTGATCTGACGTGCCAGTAAAAGCAATAGCTTACCAGAGAAATCCCATTAACAGACTCTGTTGTGGTTTGCATGATGCCTTGTTGTTTTCTGTTTTCTTTGCCATGTTGCCTGTTGTTTCTTGTGCCCCTTGTGTTTCCTCTGTCTGGTGTTCCTTGTGTATTCCTGTCTTATGTTCATTGTATTCCTTGGGTATTCCTTGTCCTTGTGTTTGTCAGTTTTCTGTCTGGTTTTGTGCACTTCCTATTTTATTTTGTATTTATTGCCTCCCCTCACTTGTTGAGCACTTTACTTCCTGCCCTTTTGTGTTTCCCTCCCATTTGATTAGGATATATACCGGTTCCTTTCCTTTGTTCCTTGTCGCATCGTCAATGTCACCACCCTACTACTGTGTAACTGTGTTCCTGTCTTCCTGCCCGCCTGCCGTCTGCCCACCTTGGTTCTGCCTGCCGTGTTCCTCCCGTGTTCCTGAAATAAAGATTCATTTAATCTACTCTGCCTCCAGCCTCATCTGCATCCTGGGTCCAAACCTCACTTCGCCCCACATCTACCCTGACACACTCAGATGTTTGTTTTTGCTGCTTCAAATCTATTTCTGTCCATTCATTATCAAAAATGCATTAATCATTATCAGCGATGCATCACTCTCACACGCTTGATGTGGTATAAAACAGAAGAGTTTGTTCTCGCTTTTTGTCTTGATGACGTGTTTGGGGAGCAGCGAGCGATGAAACAGGAAGAGAGTGAATCACGGGTATCAGGTCAGGTATCTTGACCTATGGCATGCCATGAGCTCATAAGAGTTGTTGAACAGAAAAGATGAGCACCCAAAACAAACATTTCAACAAGCAACTTTAAACTTGCATGAAGGGAGTCTTGTGATTAAATGTCTGAAGATAATTGCATTCCTTGAGGATTGAGGATCCAGAATTATTTATGCCGTCTTGACTTTCATACTTGGATTTTTTGATAAAACACACAAATAGCAAAGGGATGTTTATTATGTTCAAATTTGTAAGATTAAATGTGTGAGTATGGACCAAATGTCACAGGGATCCTTTCTGTTAAGGCTAAGTTAGAATTTTAATGGATCCACTAATGCAGATTTAAGAACCAGGCTAGAGAGGATTACAGTGAAACCAAGGACTTTAATTTACACAAAGAGTCACTTAAGCACCAGCAGTTCTTGGTGCGGGGCCGCACGGGCACGCCGGACTGGCGGAGCAGCAGGAACTGAGGCGATGCGGGCAGCAGTGCCGGGCAGGCAGGGCTGAGAGACAGTGGCAAAGGGTCCGGGGGGAAGACGAGGAGCCGCAGCCGGGCTGGGGAAATGAGTGGAAGGTTCTGGGACAGAACGAACAGAAAAACACGGTTAGTCACAGGCAGAAATACCCAAAACGAGGGCTAGAACTGAGGATTACCAATGGTGGCAAAACAGACAGTCTGGCAGGGAGTGGATGAAGACGCCGGCTTTTATTTCGTAGAGGTGGTGGCTTGAGTGGTTGATCGGAGGCAGGTGTGCAGGTGAGACCAGGTGTGGAAATTATTTACCGCAGGGTAACCTCCTCGTCCTCCGGAACAGACAAGCACAATAGACAGGACATGACAGACACAGAGGGAGACAAACACAACTACATACAACACACGAGGGAAAAGGGGAGAAAGAAACATACGGGGACATCCAGAACCCTGACACTTTCAGTATTTGTTTTCAATCATTTTACAATTTCAAAGAGACGGTCACATTAAAACTCACTGAACACGTCACAGAGCGGCACTGAAAATCAGGTTCTGAATACTGAAGGTAAATGCAGCCTCTTAGCTAAAGTGTAAACGCCAAATCTGCTGATCTGCCTAGCCTGAGGTTAATCACCGGTACACTCAGTTATCAGCACCATTATTGCTCGTGTGTACTTTCATTTAAGACATTTGCTGTAATTTGTTTGACTTTTTATCTGCGCAGGAGGAGAAAAACACAAACATTCCCGGAGGTATCTTTTACTTATATGACCTCACTATAACTAACAAACACGATCTCATGATGCAGTTGTTAGCTCGGTAAATCAGCCACAAGCATGACCAAGTTTACTGGCAGCAGAACAAACATTAGACAACCGCAAAGAAGTTAAACACATAATCCATCAAAAACCAACACAGCTGAGGCTGCCAAATGCAGCTGTGTGATGTTAATAGTCTTCTTATATCACTGCTCCATCGTTACGACAGATCTGACTATAATCTGTGTATTCCTTAATTATATTTTGTTTTAATGTCTAGGATTTTATTTTTATTCTTTCTGCAGGCGGTGTGAAATGGAGAAAATACAAAATAAATATAAAAACATATTTCCAAGCAGTAACTTCATTTCATAATCTTATAACGTGAGTATAAAAGGCCTAAGTGCAGGTGAGGCAGGTGTGTATTGCATCTTCAGCTCTTCCTGTTTCTTGCTTCATCCAACAATTTATTTATTTTAATAAAATTGAGTAATGGTGCAAAATCTGTGTTGGTTGATTGTGTGGAGTTTTATTTACAGTGACTTGCTGAACATGAGGAAAACTTTAAACAATCATTTTAGACAGAAGCAGTTGTTTTCTGCATACAGTTATGTCCTAAACGACACTTTGCCTCGCCTAAATGGCATTTTATTTCGGGAAACATGAAAAATAAATTATGAATAACTTGGTGATATTTCTTTTCTTAAATGTAATTGGTACAATATACAGACAAAAAATGCCTAAAAAACATAGTCAATGTTTTTCCCAAATTGAAAAAAACAAAAAAATAACTGATAATTAATTTTTGTATTTTCCATCCTGAGTCCAGTGAGCTCAAAGAATATTTGTTCTTTCTGCTCTGTCAAGATTCATTTGGGCTTTAGTGAAAATACCCTTAAATACAGATGACAATAAAAAAAAAAAAGAAATCAGTAGGGTAAAAATCATGACAGAAGGAATATAATAAGATTAAATAATACAAAAATAAAATTATTTCAAATTAAAATGTTAATAAATAAATACTGTTTGGATACTCCTCGGCCCAGCCTTGCTCATTACCAAATTTCAATACTTTTACAGACATTTCTTTGATTTTTTTTAAAGTTTATTGTTTTCTCTGAATGGCGGCTGTGGGGCGGGTCTTCATCCTCAGCAGCTCTGGGACTGGTCGATTGCTGCCCTGGTAAAAGTCCAATCCCGTGATCCACTCGACGTCTCTGACGCGTGATTGATGGAACCACATGTGATCTTCGACCCACTGAGATTCAGCCTCTGCGCTCTGTCGACGCAAAAGAAAAAAGCCGCAAATAAATATCTTTAATTTGTAAACTGGGGTAGCATAATAACTCAAATGTCACATCAGCAACTGGTTTGTCCAACAGTTTAGTCCAATAAAACATCTGATCTTGACTTTATTGACTCAGCTGAACTTTGTCTGTAGAGAAAAACAATGAATCTCTGTATAACAGAATATGAAACTTCCTCTCTGTTATCTGCTTTTCATGTTTGATGCCAAACTAAGCACCATTGTTTGCTGACGACATTCCCATTTTTACACACCAGATGAGTGACGACACTTCAAAAAGTTAAGGAACAAAGAACCACTGTTCCTGTCTGTGTGTCGTTATTGGTTTCACGTTTGATCAGAATCAGGGTGTAACCCCCTAAAAAAATCAGAATCAGGTTCTCTCCATGATACAGCCAGCGGAGCAAAAAAGTATTTAGTCAGCCACCAATTGTGCAGGTTCTCCCACTTAAAAAGATGAGAGAGGCCTGTAATTTTCATCATAGGTACACTTCAACTATGAGAGACAGAATGGGGGGAAAGAATCTAGGAAATCACATTGTTAATTAATTGGTAAATTCCTCGGTAAAATAAGTATTTGGTCACCTACAAACAAGCAAGATTTCTGGCTCTCACAGACCTGTAACTTCTTCTTTAAGAAGGCTCCTCTGTCCTCCACTCGTTACCTGTATTAATGGCACCTGTTTGAACTTGTTATCAGTATAAAAGACACCTGTCCACAACCTCAAACAGTCAGACTCCAAACTCCACTATGGCCAAGACCAAAGAGCTGTCAAAGGACACCAGAAACAAAATTGTAGACCTGCACCAGGCTGGGAAGACTGAATCTGCAATAGGTAAGCAGCTTGGTGTGAAGAAATCAACTGTGGGAGCAATTATTAGAAAATGGAAGACATACAAGACCACTGATAATCTCCCTCGATCTGGGGCTCCACGCAAGATCTCACCCCGTGGGGTCAAAATGATCACGAGGAACGGTGAGCAAAAATCCCAGAACCACACGGGGGGACCTAGTGAATGACCTGCAGAGAACTGGGACCAAAGTAACAAAGGCTACCATCAGTAACACACTACGCCACGCCAGGGACTCAAATCCTGCAGTGCCAGACGTGTCCCCCTGCTTAAGCCAGTACATGTCCAGGCCCGTCTGAAGTTTGCTATAGAGCATTTAGATGATCCAGAAGAGGATTGGGAGAATGTCATATGGTCAGATGAAACCAAAATAGAACTTTTTGGTAAAAACTCAACTTGTCGTGTTTGGAGGAGAAAGAATGCTGAGTTGCATCCAAAGAACACCAAACCTACTGTGAAGCATGGGGGTGGAAACATCATGCTTTGGGGCTGTTTTTCTGCAAAAGGGACCAGGACGACTGATGACTGATCCGTGTAAAGGAAAGAATGAATGAATGGGGCCATGTATCGTGAGATTTTGAGTGAAAACCTCCTTCCATCAGCAAGGGCATTGAAGATGAAACGTGGCTGGGTCTTTCAGCATGACAATGATCCCAAACACACCGCCCAAGGGCAACGAAGGAGTGGCTTCGTAAGAAGCATTTCAAGGTCCTGGAGTGGCCTAGCCAGTCTCCAGATCTCAACCCCATAGAAAATCTTTGGAGGGAGTTGAAAGTCCGTGTTGCCCAGCGACAGCCCCAAAACATCACTGCTCTAGAGGAGATCTGCATGGAGCAATGGGCCAAAATACCAGCAACAGTGTGTGAAAACCTTGTGAAGACTTACAAGAAAACGTTTGACCTCTGTCATTGCCAACAAAGGGTATATAACAAAGTATTGAGATGAACTTTTGTTATTGACCAAATACTTATTTTCCACCATAATTTGCAAATAAATTCTTTAAAAATCAGACAATGTGATTTTCTGGATTTTGGTTTTTTTTCTCATTTTGTCTCTCATAGTTGAGGTATACCTATGATGAAAATTGGAGACATCTCATCTATTAAGTGGAAGAACTTGCACAATTGGTGGCTGACTAAATACTTTTTTGCCCCACTGTACTGTACTTCCACGAACCAGACAAAAGCGGTGATGTCATGCCGGCCTCCAGTTTCATACTGAGCCACAAAGAGTTTTGGTGTGTTTGTCTAAAGGCAGACTACAGCTGAGTCAATCAAGCATAATCCTCAAAAGATAAACTCTGACTTTGTGACTTCCTACTTTGCAGCTCTCCAAGTTGTCGGGTCGGTGAGGCAGCAGGAAGGACACTGTCTGTAGCTCGCCGACACATGCCGTCACTGGAAGGGCTGAGTCCCCACAGCTGGTCAGCACCGCAAAGTAATGTGTGGGGACGGAGATGTTTGTGCCCAACACAAACCTGAGGTCACGCAGAAGAACAGGAGATCTTATTCATCGGCAAAGATCAACACAAGTGCAATGAATCTTTGACATTCCTGCCAAATGAGGTGGTTTAACATGCCAGGCTAAAACCATTGATGTTAATCTGCAATAAAAGGCCAGGGTTAAGAAAGGTCAAGAATCTTACCAAATCTCACCCCTGAGATTAAAAAAAGTATTCTGATTCTGATTTTTATTTGTGCACATGGACACCGTCTGAAAGGGCCTTCAATAAACTGTGACACAAAGTTGAAAGCATTATATTGCCTAAACGTTGGTGCTGTAGTGTGACCAACCCCTTCATCTGAAGAGTATGTGACGTGTGTGTCGAGTAGTTTTGGGCATAAAGTGCACTTACACGTTTGTCTTGTAATGTAACCTTATTTTCCAAGTATATCAGTCAGTTTGTCTTTTTGTCTGTTTGTTAAAGTGTGCATGGTGCTCCTGGTCACAGAGAATGTCTCCACTTGTAGTTACCATCAACTCTTCGCTGAAGCTAAGAAGTGATGTTTAATCTGTAAATATGGTCGTCTGCTGCTACATGTGACAACAAGCAAAACAACGGTGACTCCTATCAGGTGAGGCCTTTCTCAGTGAAATAGCATATCTCCAATTGGAAAGTGTCATTTCAAAGTAGGAATGCTACAACCTTTCTGCAGCACGGTGTAGACGTGCGGCACACTTCCATATCTTACACCAAATGAATTGTGAAATTCATAAGAAATGTCTTGAGTTGGAATTAGGGTGTGCTTAGTAGCTTTGTCCACGAATGGGAGACCTTCTTTTCCAAGGAAACAGACTAAACTTGTATTTACAACCACATACGGCCAAACAAGTCAGGCATGCATGCATGTAAACAACAAACGGGCGGTGAGGGTTTGAATTTTGTCCTGCAAGATGCGATTCAGCTTTAAATGTTTTACTCTTCTCGTGGCTTTGTGCTTTGTGGTCACATCATAGCTGCACAGATGTACATCGCAATGAAGGAGGTGAGAAATGAGGATAAGTGCAGCATATTCTGTATAGGGCCAGAAATATCCGCGTAATTGAGAACCTAAATTTTGACATCCATGTTAAGGCAATTTAAAAAATCAACTGTAGGATAGGTCTGATTTCTCCAGAGTCTAAACTAAACATGGAGATGCAACTTACTGAATTATATTCACTGTTTAATTGCATCTTTGCTTAGATCAACAGAAAAATAGATGACTTTACAGATCCCTGGAGGGAAGATAAGTATTATTATTATTTTACATCACTTCATTCTTTTCAAATCCTTTAATATTACCTTGTGGTTTTCTTTTTAAAGTATTTTTTTAGGGGGTTACACCCTTTAATGTTTTTTTATGTAGGATAGGACAGTAAGAGAGAGAGACAGAAAGACGGGAGAGAGAGGGGGAAGACACGCAGCAAAGGGAAACAAGCAGCACTTATATTTCTACCACTTTGGGTGGAGATGCAAAAAGGAAAACAAATGGAAAGAGGAGTCATGACATTTCAGCCCATTGCTCATAATTTTATCACCTCGTCTAGGAAATTAAACTTACTGCTGGATCTGGTCTGGAGTGTCGAACCGGCCGTCATAGTTGTAATCAAAGGCGGGCCCCGTCACAACGCTAATGGTGTTGTAAATGGAGGCATATTTCTTTAAAAGGGTGCTGTGAAAGTAGTCCCAGATCTCTATAAAAGAAGAGAGGACAGGATTTAGGAGAAAAAGGCAGATTGTGCAGTATCGTTTTTGCCACGATGCTGAGCGTCAACTTACTCTTAAACTCGGGGTACATTGGCACCACATTACTCATTAGCAGAGCATCGTACTGCTGATCCACGGTCTCGTTAAGATCTGCAAAAACCAAACAGGAGATCATTTCTGGATGTTGTAAAGAACTGAACTGAAAAATCTGTGGACCAATATATGAATGTTTTTTTCTCGTACAAGGAAGGTTTCCAACTCAATGCTTATGAAGTTGTATTAAAATTGTGCAAATATAACTAAGCTTGAACCCCAGTTTTGAGAAACTGAGGACTTGGTTTCTGGTGGTTTCTTGCTTTCTATTTAAAACCAAGAAGCTTACGGCTTCCTGAAAAACATGTCCACATTCACGTTTCACCAAAATGACTCACAATGCACGACCTTATTAACCTAACTTAGCTTAACTTGTATTAAATTTAGGGAACTTAATGGATCCAGCACTGCAACCAGACACTCTATTTTTTACAGCTGGAGTAAATATATTGTCTTTGCCCTATTTTAGGTCTGTTTCAATCAGTCTGACCACCTGCACTGTGCTCTCACTTTCAAAATTAATGCAAGGAGAGAGAGTAAAAACGAACATAAACTTCATAAACTTACTTCATTTCTGGAGAAGCCAACATTTCACTTCCAGCAACACTGTGCAGTTCATTGGAAAGTGATAAAAATGATAAAAAGGGAGCAAGTTATTTTTACTACACCCCCACTATGTTATTTTGTGACACTGAGATGTGAAGAAGAGGACGCCATGCCATCTGTAGAGAAGGATGTTGAACTAAAGTGATCTGAAACAGGAATTACAACTATGGGAAGTAGTCAGCATATAGTCTGCACATTTGCATTTAAATGTGATGTGTGCTGTGATGTTTGATGCAATAAAACAGTGACAGAATGTGAAACTGAACGGTAAGTTCAGTTTACTAAGAATTTAATCAGAACAGTTAAAAATACTAAACTGAAGTTTCACTAGAAAATGAATCGACAATCAGATGTTTGCTCTGTGACGTGCATCCTGTCCATTTCTGACCAAGTAGGCTCACGGTGCAAAAATGAGTCTTTTTCAGTGTGAGTGTTGTTCAGTAAGGAGGTTTGTTAGGAGTAAAAACAGAGTTGGTGTGCTGAAAAAGAGGACTGAGGCCTCTGTAACAGCAGATGTCCGAGATATTATGGAGAACTACACATCTGAACCAAATGACAACACATTTGTGTAATGATACAGGGGAGTGGATGGGCTGAAATTCTGTGGAAGGTGACTACGCAGAACATGTTGTGTCAAACTGAGAAAGAGCGATAGCAAAGCAAAAGAAATGAGGGTGGCGACTTGGAGGATGTTCACATCCTTGTGCACATCTAGAGATTAATCCCAAACAAAACAGTCAAAGAGTGTGTGTGTCTGAGCGACTGCATATTGCCTGTGAAGCTCTGTGCCAGGTCATCTGGGAGTCTGACACGTACTTGGTGGATACAGGAAGGCGGGCGTCAGGGTCCCATCAGCGTTGTACTGGTCACATCTGGGGGATTGGGATGTTGGCAGCCGGACATCTGCCCTCAGACAGTCTGGCATCACCAGTGGCAACGGGTCCAAGTTTGTCTACAAAAATGGCAAAATCGGTCCTTCAAGAATAATTTACATCAGCTTCAGTCTTCCCTTTAAATCATTCACAAAAAAAGAACATCCTCTGTCTGAAGTGCCAAGGTTTTGAAATCCAGATACTCTTTTCAGTGTTGGTTGGACTTTGCGGACCGTGATCTCTTTTCACTGACATTACTTTCTACCAAAGAAAACTGTCCCTAAAAACTGTCCAGAAACCAAAGGAGTCTGTGTATCAAGAACACCACTATGAATACGCTGGAAAAAACACCTACAGGGCCCCACATCCTGAGGCACCCTGCAGATATCCCCTGGTCATTTATGTGCAGGGGTGTAATTTAATTATACCGGGCCTAAGTCCAAAAAGAGCTCTGTAGGAAATAACTGTATTTCTTTGGTTTGTATGTTAGAAGACCCACATCCATAACTAATGAGCAAATTCCATCTGCTGCTGCTGCTGGTGGTCTTTGGGAACAACATCTACTCATCTACATTTCTGCTGACACTAACACTATATTGCATATTCTTTTATATTAAGTGAGGTTGCATGAATATATTGTTTTTTCATTTATTGGCTGCTAAACAATACTGTTAAGTTGTCTCATCTAATCTAATTCCTGATGTTCATGTTGTTCATGTGGTACTGTGTTTGATTACGATGCATTTTAATGACTGACTGGTAAATAATTATTGCTTGGTAAACATTTCAATCTTAGTCAGCGAGTGTCCAACATCATGTAC
The DNA here is from genome assembly GCA_023238725.1 of Scortum barcoo. Taxonomy (NCBI): domain Eukaryota; kingdom Metazoa; phylum Chordata; class Actinopteri; order Centrarchiformes; family Terapontidae; genus Scortum; species Scortum barcoo. The sequence goes on from CM041548.1 coordinate 24,064,980, forward strand.
GAGTTACAGTCTGCGGGAGCGTAGCTGCAAAACATCAAGCGATTTGATGATTATTTTACCACTATATGTGCTACTGCAAGAGACCTACATTTAAATAAACAAAAGCCCTAAAAAAAGCGATTTTCTAATAATCTAACAGTTTTGCAGGGTTCAGCTTTAAAACATCTGAACATTTCTGGTATTAAAATAATGCTTTTTCTTATTCTTTCTTCACAGTTGACACACTTACCGGCTTGTCGATGGTGAAGGAGCTCCACAGAGGCATCAGGACTTTGTGACTGTACGCCATGATGAAGCCCTCCTGGTGGAGGACGCAGTAACTCTGGTCAGGCTGCAGCATCTGGGGACGACCAAACAACGTGTGCTTCTTCTCTGCAGCGGACACTGAGAGACGAAATGCGAAGGTCACTCGTGAGTCACGTGCAGCAAATGTTGTGGAAAATGTTTTTTCTTTTCAGGAAGCTGCACACAAACATCAAAAACTTATGAGACTGATCAGTGCAACCAGAGTGTGTTCAGCTGAGTTATATTGCATGTAATCATTGAAAATAATGAGTGACGAGGTTTTGAAGGAATCCAAATCTCTAGAAAATAAAAGCAAAAACGATAAATGACAGATCTCAGAGACATTTTAGCTACAGAAGAACTTTTTTTAAAGCAGCAAATAAAAATGAAGCATCCTCACCCTCCTCTGCTGTCAGGTTCAGACGCCTGTTGATGGCGTTTCCACTCTAAAGAGAGACAAACAGAATATGCTGTTAATGGAAATAAATTAAAGTTCATGCTCTGTGTTTTATATCCTAGCACAGTACATATAATTTATAAAGTTTTACAATAACATGCTTGTCTTTAAAGGTGATGCATCATTATATTTACACAGTTTAAAGTTACTACACTGATCTGAAGAGCTGAGACTGATTAAAGTCCCTTTTATTGGAAGTGTAGATGTTTTTCTTCTCTGCTTTGACGTGTTTGTCCCTCTCCAGCTTCTATCATGAAAAATCTCAGAAGCGGTGAATGCCTTTTAGAGAATAAATTAAATTACAAAGAAAATGCAGCTGCCTTTTGGACGGGTTTTATATCTTGTTTAATTCAAACTGACTGAATCAATTTAACCCTGTAATTGACTGGTGTCCAGTCCAGGGTGTACCCCGCCTCTCGCCCAACCACAGCTGGGATAGGTTCCAGCACCCCTGCAAGCCTGTGAGTATAGACGATGGATGGATGAATCAGTTTAGCTACAACTTCTAGACGTATTGCTTTGGTCAAATCAAATGAAATGATTGGAACTTTACGACAAATATGCATTTATTTTACAATTCCAAATGAAAAGTCATTGCTAAAAAAGAATCAAACATTTAAGTCATTTATTACATCCTTTAGCCAAAGATGTTATTAGTGAGGAGTTATCTATACAACAAAAACTCCGAACAGAGAATTCAGAGTATTCAGTCAATTCACACAGTTCTTTTCCTCCTCCGCACTACTGAGTGTTTTCACTTTATCCACCGGTGGGACTGTTTTCAGATCCTTCAGATGTCAGAGACATTAGATTACTAGGAAAGACCTAACACAACAGGAAGTGTCCTAGAATGGACCGAAGGAGGGGGATCTCTATTTTCTCAGCTGGGGGAGAGCAGGACAAACAGACGGGTGGGTGGGAGACCAGAGGACAATGATGCTGTTGTTGCATTTTCTTGGTGCTGAGATGACCACGCATAAGGATGCATCATCTTAGGCTACAGTAAGTGCAGTGGAAGTATGACTTCACTCGCCACACAGTCAGTGAGACATCAGGTGAAATCATGGGAACGTCTAAGTCACCAAAACCTACCGAGGCTGTCACGGCAGATATTCATACATTAGGGACAAAAGTATGTGGACGCCTTACATCAACATGTCACGTTAATTTGCTGCTGGAGCTGCTGCAGAGATTTGATCCCACAGTGAGATCACACACTGATGCTGGGTGATCTGGCTAACAGTCAGCGTTCCTGTTCATCCAAGCATGTTGGATAAAGAAGTCAAGGCACTGTGCAGGTTGATAAAGATTCCTCAGAGACTGGAAAACTGACACTACTGGGAAACTGTTGACACAAAGTTAGAAGAGCACTATTATCTAAACTGTCACCCTGTTGATATCTTTTCATATCTTTTCATTGGAACTAAAGAGCCAAAGGGGAATCTGCATACTTTTGGCCATATACTGTAATTTATCTTATGTTGTCTTCAGCGTAACACTTATATAAAGTGATTTTTCTCACAGTGAAACCAACGGAAGCTGTTCTGTGGAAAAAAACCCGTTGCAACAACTTGCTCTGTTTGGACTTTTGTTCGTGAGTGAGTTGTTCGTAATCCTACTTTCATTAAGGAGCAGATTCTAACGTGCTCTCCAGATGAGATTAACACAGTCAACGAGGTCTTTGTTTTTTGTTTTATTTTTTTCCACTGTTTGCAAGATTTCTTACTACACTACTATTTACTATCTTGGTGGAGAGTTTCCCTGCAGAAGCTTTGTGGATCTGTCTGCAGAGATTCACAGACAATAAAACAGACAAAACAAAAAAATGAAAAGGAATTTGTATGATTTTAGTGGTTTGTTGGTGAGTGTTCCTTCACCAATTCAAGACAGAATATTACAGAAAACAGATGCTGTGTACACACAAATCGGTCTTGGCTGTGTTGCGTCAAAACTCTGTACAAATGGATGATTTCACATCGCGTGATTTACATCTGGCAGTGAATTTGTTATGAAGTCAGTAAGAGTGTGGAGGTTGGGCCGGTTTATGTGAATGGATCTGAATTTGTGTCCTGTCTTTGATGTTTGCTTTTTTCTTTCCTGTAATCACGATTGTAATCAAGTATTCGAGTTGCCTCACCCTAATTTGATATAGCCATAATTCATTCTCCATTTCAGCAGCCTGACCTTAACCTCGCCGTAATCCACACCATGTGCAAATATGGCAGAAAACAACAATCAATCAAAGAATAAAACTTTATTCTGGGCTCCTCCAGAATCTTCCAATATTGGCAGTCGTAGGGTTGGTCCAAAAGAGCATCTGCCTCAAAACTATGCAGAAAAGACTCATAAGCACCAACAAAGAGCTTTCTTTCAGGAAGAGCGTTCAACAGCCGCTTCATTTGGTGAGCGACATGTCTTGGTGATGAGACCATTAGTATTTTATAGACAAACAGCAAGTCTGTAGATTTTTGTGTCTGTAATGTGTTTCTTTGTTCTCACAGAAGCATCCTGAAACATTTTTCTGGCAGATTAACCAGGAAACAGAGCAGATAATAATCGGTATGTGCATTTTTTCCAGATCTTGGGCTTGCAGCAGCTGTCCACTTGAACGATGCTAATTGGCTGCTTATTTTAGGTAATTAAACATGGCTAACCAAACTCAATTTAGTCTAGCAGCCAGACTTTTTTTTTACAGGAAAAAGATCAGCAACAAAATTAAGAAAAAACTGATTTGGACCTGCAGCAGATTTATCAGGGTTATTTAAGGAAATGCTATTCTAAATAAGTGGAGTACCTGCGTAATGCCACAGTTATTTGGGGCATAAAGGCTTTAAAAAGGTTAAAAAGCTAACTTCTAACTCTTCTAACTTTCTAGGCTTAATATAAATCAGTCAAATTACCGTAAAACCGGCTCCAAGTTATTTTTTAAAATGGGCGAAGGCTGACCACATCATGATAAGTTCAGCAGACTGTAAAATGTTTATAGTTATAGTATATAGTTCATTGTGTTATCCTGTCTTGTGTTCATTGTATTCCTTGTGTTTTTCGTGTTCCTTGTGTCCTTCTCGTCTCTCGTTCCCTGTGTCAGTTGTTTCTCATCTCCCATCCTTGAGTTTATCTCCAGTTTTGCTCACTGCCTGCTGTGTTCCTCCTGTTTTTCTGTGTTCCTGAAATAAAGAGTCATTTAATCTACTCTGCCTCCAGCCTCGTCTGCATCCTGGGTCCAAACTTTACTTTGCCCTGCACCCAAGCTTGACACTTTCGTCTTAAAAGAGACTGTATTTCTGCCTTTACGCAGGATTATCTGTGTGTTTCCTTACAGTACTGACTGATAATCACATTGACTGAATTTTCTTGTTGCAATTATGTCATCAAAATAAGAGATTACTCATGTTTCATAAACCAGACTTTGGGTTTTTCCCCTATTTGGTTCAACTTTCAGCAGATAATAAGAGAACTTGTGTGTTTTTTTCTGCTCTGTTTTATGTCGTTCTCCTCTCCAGTTCAATATGCTGTATAAGTGCGACGCTACCCACCAGAGCAGGACACGAACATCCCAGGTTGTCTGCTGGGTCGACGCTCGTCAGCGGACAGTGAGTGGGCCGGCTCTGCTCTGTAGGGGGTGATGGTTTGTAATAAGGCTGCCTCAGGACGTGGTTCATGCTGCCATGGGTTCCATTGTTGTCAGTGGGAGAGATCTCCAGCACGTCTGCATGAAACAATGCAAGTTTTGTGGACCACAGCTGTGCTTCTTTATTAACTACAGATTGTGCATTGTTTACCTTACAGCCAAAAGTTCATTGAAACTTACTAAAAAGCTTTTATTTGACTCGAGTTTAAAACAGTTTGCAGAGACAGAAATGTTGAGTGAAAAAAGTAATTCATTCAAGTAACATGATGAATGATTATGAAAGCACCTCCTGCACAAAACTCAAAACACAACTAAACGAGACAAATCGTTCACTTTGTTGCATCTCTAGCCTTCAAGTCTCTGCAGGTATGACTGGTTTTAGAAAACAACAGTGCTTCCAATTTAATTTGCCTTACTGTTTTGGCACGGCAATTAGTCAAGAAACATCCATTAACTCACCACACATAAGATTGTATAGCTCGATGTTGGAAAAGGGTTTGATTTCTGTTTTGTACTGAAACTTCGGTCCATAGCTGACAAACATGGCCTGCGAGAAAAGAGGGAATAAGAAATGTGAAACATTTATTTTAGTGTTGCAATGGCGGTAATGGACATGTAGGGAAAAAAAGAGGCCAAGATAGTGTTAAAACATCAAGAATAACTGCAATAAAACTACATATTTAGCCCTTTTTCTCTACAGCAGAAGTTTTTTTGGAAATATTACTGCTGACTAACAAAACAGAATAGTGCAGGAAACCTCACATGCATGCTTTCAGCATCGTTGTCGTAGCCGTGAGTGCCGCCAGCGCAGAATGTGAGCGATCCCGGATATCTGTGGGGACGCCCACAAAAGTTTTTCAGTTTTCAGCATAAATTTCAGTAAGTCAGCTCCTGCAAATGACTAAAATGCTGAGTGTGCAGTGAGGTGAAGGACTAAACTCCAGGAGGACTGGTGTTAAGTGCTTTGAAGTGATTTGATTCACAACATCAACTTGTGCAGTGAGTAACATGCAAGAAAACACCTCACGAGAGAAGAAAAATAAGCAAAAGATCCCTTCATTTTTTAAAAACTTTTCTGAAATTTTTCACGCAAACTATTTGTGTTCATTTGCTTAATGTAATGCTAATCACAGCATACGACATCCTCGGTATCACCTGATACTTCTTAGCAAGAGGTTTGGCTGACTGGGTATCCATGAAGTCTAACATTTGACCGTCAGCCATCACTACAGTTAGAAACTAGAAGTGCTTTAACAAAGTTTTCAATACATCTAAAGAAATGTCTTGTTCGCACCCTGGACATGCCCCTGATAACTCGTTAAGATGCATCATGGATACCTCTCAAACAACCATTTCAGGTCGACCAGGACATTAACATCCTCAATGCGACGGCTGTTGGCAAAGTGGAGGCGCTTCGGTAGGTTGGCCTTCAGGTATGGCTTGATCTTTTGGTCCGGCTTCTTACACTGAAATCATCATCATCATCAATTATTTTAAGTGTACACACGTCTCATTTGATGGTGGTGAGATTGTGGGTATCCCTTTTCAGGATGAATTCCTTACTTTACAGTCCGTATTTAAACAGGTCTGTGTTGATGAGAACATGAATACTTACAGTCATGTTGGCAACAAGTCCAGCTAAGTCCACTATCAAAAGGAAAAAAAAATAAGTCAGCGTTTCTCTCTTATATCTAAAATGCCCAGCTAAGCTTAACAGATATCTGGAACTTTGTTTTTTGCATTACATTTGATAATTTTGTAATATATTCTTCTAATAACCATGGACACACGTGTATTTTATGCACCTGCACTGCTTTATCAGTTAGCAAACTGCTGATAATTCAGCAGTTCAACATCATGAATCAGTTCAGCTTATTGATGAAAGTTGATGCAGATGATTCTTGCCGTTTTTGGTTCGTATCCACGCAGCTGAATGCAGCTTGTAAGTTGCTTTGGATCAAAGTGCTGGCTAAATAAATGTAATGTATTGTAAATGCTGATTTTTCATCACAGCATTTGGAAGTCCGATAATTTTGACACATTTTGAAACCTGAAGTCAGAAAGTCAGAAAGTCACTCTTACGAATATACAAGCAGTTTAGAACAGATCTAGAAGGTTCACTGCAGTTGAACATTATCACGTATTACAATGTTCAGTACACATTATAGTACATTAATCCTCCACTCAGACATATCTTCATATTAATCTGCCTTTTCAGCTGCATTTTCAAATCACAGCTCTGCTTAATATGAGGGAAAAACTGCGTCAGTCATTTCATTTTGTGTAACATGAGGCTAAGATTACACACAAAACTCACATGCCCCTATTGCAGATAATCTCAGATCTTCTTGCTTGACTGGTCTCACTGACGCATTTTACACAAAATGCTACTGGCTGTGGAGGTACATCTCTGTGTTCCTCTGTTTTGTTTGATTGAAAGGGTAGATGAACAACAGGGACAGAAATTCAATTTCTGTTGAGCCGTCATTTGTTCCACTGGATATCAAACCAAACAAACCTGCGCTTTCAGGCAGGACATCAATCATCAACTGTGTTAGGAGACATCAATGATCAGGTGGATTTCTTTTTACGTTTGCTCTCGATGTTTTTGTCACGATTCTCTGATTCGCTTACAGATTGTGTCTTTGTTTTTGGCTCTGATGCGGCCGAATGGTCCCTCTGTGACCCAGTAGTTGCTGACGTCTCCCACCAGCTCCTGCAGCACCTCCTTCCTTTCGCAGCTCGTGGACTCCATGCCTGCAACAGCAATCAGTTGTTATATTAATCGCTCTTATTTGATGATGCTCCATAACCCTGCTGATGTCCTCTTTGTTTTGAGTAACTCAACTATACCAACTGAATTAAATAATGAATAACAAATTGGATTTTAATGGGTGCCAATGGTTTCGCTACCCTACATAAATCATAATTAACAGAGACTTGGAACTTACTTCAGACAGGATATTCATCACAATAAATCACCAAGTAATTATGCACCACTATGCAGGGATTGTTCAAACAGACATACATACAGAAATGATTTAATCTTTGGAAAAATATAAAAAAAGGAAGCCAAATGTTTGCTGTTATAGATTCCTTATGTAAAGCACATTTTGTGTTTACTTTCAGAGATGTTGAAAATGAAAGAACAACCCTGGGGCTGTGTCCAAGTTGCAGGCATGTCATGGCTGATACCTTCTTCATAGGTAAGCATCTACCTTGATAACAGTCAGATGTACTTTATCAATGCATCTCTACTCAAACAAATGATTTGATCCAAGTTTTCATTATGAGTCATTAATTTTTAAGTAATACTTGATGTGTTCCCAAAGCCGTGCTGTGTTGTGTGTTACCGTGGTCTGCTAAGATGATGATGTTGAGACAGTGGTGTAGACCAATCTGCTTAAGGCCATTCATAAGCTGTCCGATGATCTTATCCACACCCTGTATAGCTTCGATCAGCTATAGGAAACAGGTGAAACAAACACATTTTATTATTATTACTCTTATTTATTTAAGACATTTTTTTGTAGGGAAACTTTCCACATAGAGCTCCCATTGCCTTCTACAGAGCCCCTAAAGGGACATATGCAAAAAAAAAAAAAAAGAAGAGAAACTTTCTCGTGCTCATGAGATAAAATTTCAGGTGGGCTGGTTTCAGTTTCAAGAGCTGGCAAAAGACCATTAAGCTCAAGAGAATGACACTGAAGTTAGTTTCAGATTCACAACTTCTGATTGGAATAAAGGTTATACAAAAGTTAATGTTTGACCTAAAATGCCCTAAATGATTTCACATCAATAAGGTCAGTCAGGTCGGTCATAAGGTCAATAAGGTCGGTCAGCATATTCACTTAATTTAATTATAACTTTCCGCTTAACTCATTGCATGCTCTAAAATGTAAACTTTCTTGAACATTTCATGTGCTCACAAGATACGTACAGTTTTTTTTTTTCCCCCATTTTTTTTTTTTTTTTTGCACATGTTCCTTTAGGGGCTCCTTAGCCTTCAGTGGGTAAAACATCTAGACATTTTCATTCACTGTGTCTCTAAATAAACTCTGTGAACTTGAAATGCTTTCAGCAGCTGGAAGCATCTGCCAAGAGTTTTTCTAAGATGAGTTGCACTGTTTGGTATGGTGAGTATTTCCAGATAAAGTGGGCAAGATCCGGCAGGATTTCACAGTTTTGGATTGGAGCTTCGACTGTGCCAAAAACAAAAGGAGATTATGGAAGGGTGGAAGTGAGCTTATCAAGGGTATGTTCTGGCAAACAGTTTCAGTATAAAACTAAGGCACTAAGTTCAGTCCTGCTCATCAGCTGCCCCATGACCTCATCACCCAATACTTCAAGGACCATTTGTTGATTAGCTGTAGCTCTATCAAGAAATGATGAGAAGCACAGCTGGAGACCTTGTGGTGATTGTAGAAACAGATGAATGACCCAGATGCAGATTAAACAAGAAGTCAAGGGTGCGGTCAAGACTTTCGCCACACCTCATCATCATCTGAGATCTGTGACTACACATGCCTGACTCTGAACACGGCCATTTTAGCAGGCATATATAGACTGTTAATGGTAGTAGCTGTGGTAGGTTGTCTCAGTCGTCTCTCCACTAATCACGCAATTGGCGGTTTGATCCTCGGTTCCTTCTGTCATGATTGTGAGGTGACAGTGAAACCTAGATTGGTCATTATGGTTACCTCCCACCACAACCTCCCACATGGCAACTCCCTGCCACTGGAGAGAGTTTCAGTGTGTGTTCATGAGAAACTTTGTAAAGCACTATTTTGATCAGATGCAATCGAAACCTTTGATGCCATTTAAAAATCACCATTTGTTTGTGCATCCATATGCCTGTTATATAAAACAAAAAGTTTACAGCTTACATGCTCGAGTTTCAGTTTGAATTTTGTCCTCAGGTGGCTAGAAAGCCTCTGTTCAATGTTAAATGTCAAATGAGTCAGTCATTGATCACAGACTATAACACTGTAGTGCAGTATCTGTTTCCGTTTAGGTCATGTTAATCATTTCCAGTTAACAGTATAGCTGACCAACTGAGATAAGAGCACAAAGGTAAAGTCTTACTGTAAATGTCCTTTCACGTTCTTTCATATTTAGTAGAAAATTTTTATCTTTAGTTCTTAATTTTGATTATTTGCTGAGGTTCCACTTGACTAAGCCTGAAAAATGACCATGCTGAATCCATTTTGTCATCAAAACCAACAACATTCAGAAAATCATTTTATCCTGGTGATCTGACTTCCGTTTGAGCTCAAATTGGATCGAATTTGTGTGCTGTGGTTTAACTCCAAACTCTTTAAAAGATAGATATAACAAAAAGATTTTACTCAAGTGCAACAAAACTAAGTCACTCTGTTAAATCAATGCAATTTTCATCAGGTGCCATCATGTTTCATCAGGTTTCTTCCTTGTCAGATATAAAGTGCTGGATGTCCTGAGACTTTCTCCAGATAAATGGAAACAAATCTGAAACTATTATCTTTCTCTGTCTCATCTATTTTGTTATCAATATTATTATCATTATTATCATTATCAAGAAAGGTCAGTATATGCTCATTTCACATTTGCACATTTCTGGAGACCTTTTACTGTGACCCATCAGTCGACTTCAGACTTTTCTAACTGTGCTATAAGGAGACTTATCTGTGATCATTTGTGTTAATGAGGAAACAACGTCTGCTTGATATCATGACCTGAGTGTGAAGTCAAGTGAGCTTACCCCTCCACTCACAGGACCATAGCTGTGTCCAGATTTATCAGGTTCCTCCAGATACAACGTGTAGAAATCTGGTCTGGAGGAAAAGGAAAGTTGCATTAAATCAAACAAGCCACTGAGGGCAAAAGGGCCAAAAGAAAATCTGTAATTTTCTGGAAAACTATCTGATGCCCAGCAGAAACTGTGCCCGTGGAGCTGCGCAGATGTTCATTCATAAAAGCCCAATGAAAACTGGTAGATCCCTTGCACAAAACTTCGAAACATTTTGCAAACATAGCAGTAATGTCCTCATAATCAAATCCAGGGTTAAAGTATAGCTCCTATACTGTCATTTCCACAGTGCTTCCAATAGTTTCTCATGGGAACTGGCAGTGTAAAGATTTTTTCTTTCTACCGATGTCTCCTGCACAAATGCCACAAAATAAGCGAACAAAAAAAACATCTGTGGTATTTGCTGAACGAAAGTATTTCCATTTCATAATGTTAAGCACTGTCACTGACCTTTTATGAAATTAATTACAGGAAGTTCCTACCTTTCATCATCTGGGAGCTGCAGCCACTTCAGCACAGTGAATACTCGTTCCTCAAAAGGTACTTTACTTTGAAAAGGAAAAAGAGAGAGAGGGAGTCTATATGTGTTTAAAAGGTATTTTAGTGTAAAAGTGACATTGGCAGATGGTTTTGTGGGTTGAATTGCAGCAAAAGTTGATTCAGGTTCCACCTTGTCTGACATTGCCAATATATTTATTATCATTATTACGCTGAGCACAGTCTAGATGCCACTTTACTGCATCTTTCTTTGCTTGAATGATGTGATATGATCAGAGATCTATTAGTCACATACCAACGAACTTTACTGTTTATTTATCTCACCAACTTCAGTGGTAGAGATATGGACTGCCTGTCTTTACTGAGGCTGAATTCCTCCTAGTCACTGATGTGGTTCTCTCTCATGCATTTATCTGATATTACACTTTTTAAAACTAGATAATAAACCCTGAAAATAGCGAGCACCTCTTCTCCTAATATCCTAAGAAACACACCTAACTTTTGGTTTCTTTTAAGGTTATTAAAGACATCGTAATCAAATCAAAAATGTTCTGTGTCAGGTTGTTTCAGCTTTGGTGCCAACACTGAATAAAGTATTCAAACCCAAGACATCATTTTTTCATGGTTGCGTCATTCCAACAAATTTGAATATTGTAGATGTCTTATCCCTGATGGCATGCAGTGTTGAGGTCTCCACTAAAAGTTGCTTTTTATATATATATCACTGTTATTATTACAAAATCTAAATAACAATGTGGATAATGTGAAGATCATGTGTTCAAGCAGCACTGGTTTATAATGACATGATTTAAAGTTAGTAACGTGCAGGTTCTCTCTTGCACCCTTCAAAACATTACCTGTTACATTTCCATAGCAGAGCTGACTCAGTCGAGCCTGTTACAAAGAAATTTCTTACAAAAGCACAGTATGTGTGGGACGAGGATATTTTTTTTCACGATAGGTGCACTTGGTGAGGAAATTGGTACATCCATGGTCACATGGAGCAGTGATGAGTTGAATGATGAGTGCTGATTGCAGTGCAGAAACTAAAAAAATCATCAGTGATTGCACTGCACTGGGTGGGATCTTCTTTCAGTTCCTGTGACCTTTTCCTTGTCAAGATGGACTCTTCTCTGCGTAGCAGTTAAAGAGGCCCAAAAGTGGTTTTGCTCCAAACAAATTACTGCAGGGACATTCCTATATGTGGTCATTTGGTCTATGTCATTGCTCTTGTGTGAGTAAATTAACTGAAGTAAAGGAAAGAGTTCAGATAAACTGCCCAGACCATCCAAGATGTGAATGCAATGTAAATGGTTTACAAGAATCTATGACGGTGATAAACATGCCCTATTCCAGTGATACCACCACAGCCATAAGTGTCAGGAAGGATTGTCAACAGTGATGTGATTAATTCAGGGCTGATAAAGTCAAAGAACATCTGCACTCTGAAACCAACATCCAGCACCATCCCACGCAAAAAAACACTCATTCGTGACTAGGTTGCAAAATCAGCACAGCTCCCTATCAGCTGAGATAATTTCATAACTGTTTTATTGCTTTAATCCCTCTGATAGGACTGCATGTGCCATGATGGGTTTGTCAAAACATGCCCAGGTCAATATCAGTGGATTGCTTTTACTGACATTGCTTAAGAGATCTTTTATATGTCACTCGGATCAAAGAGTAAATCAAAATGTTATGGAAAGAAAAACACTGAGCTTGAAACACATTTGCAGTACTTTGTGTACTTCAAAGCTTTATTAAATAAGTTCAGTCTTTGAAAATAATGAGGTTTTAAACTTCTTTTTTTCATATCAGTGACTGCTGCACGATTACAAAATCTGCCTCTCTTACTTAACTCTCACTTACTTAACTTTGGAGGTGTCACAACACATTTTTTACATGTCTGTGATGATTAACTAAGTAAACAGCAATATTTAGTCACTTTCCTGAGAAGACACTGCACAACAATGCAGGTTTTTCAGATTAAATTAGAATAAAATGTTTTTTGTTTCATGGGTGCATTTTAAAATATGATTCATTCTTTCATCTCAAATAAATGCCTATCCCCGTCTCTTGCTTTGCCTTAAACCTAATTCTAACCTGATCTTTAAAAACAGGTCAGAAGGAAAGTGAAGAGCGGCAGTAACGTCCTCACTTTCCAAAAGAACGTCATCACAAAAACGGCTGCACAAAAAACACACACACAAACGCACAGGAAGTGGGTGTTACAACTGCCATCTTGACAACATCTTGTTAACATCTTGTTTTCTTCTACAAGCAAGAGATTTTATTGAGTGTGTTAGGAAGTTCACTCTGTGCCGTTTAGACAGCTTGGAACATCTTAAAAAGATGAATATTTGCTGACGATGGAGTGACGTCGTTGGCAAAAGGTGTCACAGCACACAAAGAAATCTCTGAACGTGAGAGACATGTTTGGTTTGGAGTACAGACGCTGCCTTCATTTCAATTTAGGTTTTTTAGGTTCAGACTAAAAATACAGGCCACCTATTACTCAAACTGTCATCATTTCCCCATATTACACTAATGCATTACTCTGCCTGTTCTTTGGTAGATGTACATAACCAGTAACTGTGGACGTGAGACACTTCAGTTTTTCTTCACAGCGCATTTTCTGGTTTCCCAGTCTGGTGTGAAAAACAACCTGACAGTCTTACCCATTGTAAGGTCGGTAGATGTTGGGAAAGCTTCCATTGATTTTGACATCTGATCCCGGCCAGAAGAAAGTGCCAGACTTCAGCCCCTGATGCTTTGCTGTGTGCCAAATCTATAGAGACAAACAGTCTGTGTTTCAGCGAGGCTCATCTGTAATTAAAAAAATAAATCTTCCACTTTAAGATGTTTTTCACCTGAGCTGCACCAGAGGGTCAAATTCAATGATTATTTTTCTCCAGGAAACCACCCTGATTTTCTCTGAAACAGTTTTTCATTAGTACGATGTGACTCAGCTTAACGGGCAGTAGGAATAATTTTCAACATTTTTTACCCACATGGCTGCATTGGGTTTATTTCTAAAGGCTACTGAAAAATTAGATTTTTTTAATAAAATCTTAATTAAATCTACATTTTATTTCTTATTTATTTCTTCTTCTTTTCTTTTTTTGTCATTTTAAAAAGACACTGCAATTAAACACCAGTCAAATATAAGACAACACCCTCTCCAACACACACATGTATCTAAATATTCATTACATGTCAATGAATCAAAGCCAATAAGACTCACAGGCTCTCCAAGGTACCAGTCAGGATTATCTTTCTCTGGGCTGGACAGACTGAAGGTGGCGTCAAACACCGGGTCGTACATGGTGTTGTCAATCAAACCGTTGGACTCTGGATAGAGACCCTGAGAGGAAAAGAGAGGAGACAACTGTGTGTTACAGGTGCTGTGAGAGGGTCCTGGGTTCAATCCCTGGTTGAGGTGGCCCTTGCTGTGTGGAGTTTGAATGTTCTCCCTGTGCCTGCGTGGGTTCTCTCTGGGTACTCCAGCTTCCTCCCACAATCCAAAGACATGCAGGTTAACTGACAACTCTAAATTGCCCCTAGGTGTGAATGTGAGTGTGAGTGGTTTGTCTGTCTTTCTGTGTCAGCCCTGTGACTGACTGGCGTCCAGTCCAGAGGTGTACCCCGCCTCTCGCCCAAAAGATAGCTGGGACAGGCTCCAGCACCCCCTGCGACCCTGTGTGTCAGGATAAGCAGGTATAGAAGATGAATGGATGGATGGATATTTATAGATTCCCTCCCTGGAAACCTCATGCAGGGATTGTTTGACACACAAGTTTAGTTTGACCTCCACTGGCACATGTGAGGCTGGCTAGTTGAATCACTGCAATGCAGCACTGTCTGCATGCCAACCTTCGCTAACTAACACTTAACACACAAGTACAGCCGATTCTGAAAGTCATGACACGTTAAGAGATCAACAAAGTTATTACACATCATGGTAACCAATCCACTAGATACTTCAAATGCACAAACTTCACCAGGAGAAGTGAGAAGGATTCATCCTCTGGGAACCATGAAAGACTCAGCGTAATTGAATGCAATTTATGCAACAGTTGTAAAGATATTAAAGTGTAAACCAAAGAGGTGAATAGACACGTTTCTGGCTAAATCGACAGCTACAAATGTATGCATGTTCAGCAAGAGGTAAGGAATGTTTTTTTTTTTTAAGAGCTACAGCATAAGTGTGAAACGTACATGTCAGCACGTCTACATGTGGTCTGTTTCTGCATGAACAAGCTTGCACAACTTTAGTAAAAGAAGCAACACCACTTTGAAATAAAGGTCTTACATTTAAGATTTCACTAAAGTAAAAGCACAAAAGTATCATCAGCAAAATGTACTTTAAGTATGAAAGTATGAGTGTTTATTGGGCAAAATTAAAAAAAAAAATGTTTTGTTAAAATCTGAATCCGTAAAGTATCTCCAGCTGTAATAAGTTGACCATGGTGTAAATGCTCTAAATGACGTCCCAACACACGGCAGCGGTATGGGCACTTTGTGTTTTTACCGTAACGATGGTGTAGTGATTGGGGAAGGTCTTGCTGGGAAACGCTGCCTGCATGTACGGTGCAGAGGTTCCACATGTTTCTGTGAGGCAAAGGAAAGAAAACAGAAACACATCAGCTGCATTACGTCAAACCGGCATTGGGGAGAAAACCATTTCCAATAGCTTTTCATAAAAATAAAGGCATGTGCGTGTTGACATAACTTGTTGCATGGTTGACATAACAAACCCACTGACAAATCTGCACGCACATTAATTATAAATTGAACAGACAAACATGATCTGAGAGCTGCATTATCCTGGAGCTATGAGCATGTAGAGAATCAGACCTGGCATACAAACAATGCTGCACAAAGTCAAGATGATACCTGCATGAATCATAATAGATTTTAGATAAAAGATTTTCTTGAGAAGTAGTGCATAATACAAGAAATTTGTAAAGGAAATGCAAATTCACCACTATTATCATTCATTACTAAAAACCCTGAGGTTAAATGTCTGTGCACACTCAGAGCTGCCAGTATCTTAGTTTTCCAATGAAGCATCAGTTGTTGCCCCAGGAGATTAACATTAAACGTGTAACAGAGCATAATGTGGTTAACACTGACTGAGTTTGTCCAGGACAGGTATCAGATGACTCCATGTCTGCAAGTACTCGGCCCTCAGCCCGTCCAAAGAGACGAGCAGCAGAGGCTGGTGCTTAAAGCTGCGAGAGGAGAAAATCCAATCAGGGAGGCAAGAAGACAAACACAAAACACAAACAAACAAACACAAAAAAATATCCAGCGATAAGAGGAAAAGCACAGCTGCTGTCGCTTCATGAAAACAGGAACTTCATTTGCATGCAGCAAAAACTCAGTAATTCAGACTGCATTTTCTTTAAACTTTTGTCATTTGGTTAGCTCGAAGGAGTTTGTGAATGCCTCCATGAGGCTAAACGAGGATACGTGTTCTCTACGGCTTAAATTTGTTCTTTCATCTACGAGTAGCTGATAACACAAGGTCATGTGCAACTTCTACTCCTTCACTCATTGCTGAAGTCAATAAACAGCATATAATCTTTCATCTTATCAAGGAAACTGATGTTTCATAATTTTAATGAACACAGAGCTACTTTTAAAAAGCTGTAGAAGTATAGAATCTTACTGGCTATAAAACTAGACAACATGAATCAAGTTTCTTGCATTTCCAGATTTCTTACTATGAATTTCATAAATGAAGCATATATTCTCACCCTGCTGGACATTTGGGGGCTGACAGGTCCTCACACTCGTCCTCCACCCACTGTTTCTCTCCTACAGCCGGGTGGGAAAAGTAATTATGTGTAATAATAATACTAATGATCGCAGTATATTTCCAGATCTAGTCATTAAATTACAGTAACATTCCTTCATGAGATATTCCAGTTTTGCATGCAGGCATATCTTTATCTCCAGCATAAACAAAGAAAAGAAAAGATCAAATGAGACGTTGAACCAATACTCGAGAAACGTCACTTAAAGTATTCAAGCAGAAGTGGCTCTGCGTCACAACTGTCGTGTCCTAGCCAGAGTCAGAGACTAATGAGGCTTTTGAATATACCATTGACGAAATCTCTCACTGCTCAAGAGATCCCTACTTTCAAAAAGAATCTTCAAAATTTAAACTGTGGTTTCAAATAGCAAAGAGGCACTTAGATGCTGAAAGGAACTCTGCACAAACAAAGTCTTCAATCAGTCTGCACAAGTCTCTGCAAAGTTTCTACATCAGGGAGACATGAACTCATATTTCGATGTCCTTTCCTGCATGTGTAAATTAAAATTCACATTATCAGTTCTGCATAACCTGCATGTTGCATTTGGGGGTGGTTGATGTAACAGCAGCAGTGTTTATTTACAGTTTGTCAGTGCTCAAAGTGGGTCAGTCCTCACCAGTACACGGTGCATTTGACTCACTGGTGTACCGTGACAATTTCAACTCACAAGCTCTTTGATTGTTTCTGGACAAACCATAATGTCCTTAAATAAACTGCATCGTTTTCTTGGCAACTCCAAGTAACCTTACATGAACCTGGCCTGGCTCCAAAGGGCACAACATGAACACAATGACGATGAAATGTATGTTGTTAAAATCAGCAGTATCTAAAGTTTAAAGTATTTTTTATTCACTTTATCAGTTTAAAATATAATACTTAAAGACTTGGCAGCATGTGAAAAAGGGAAGTACTGGTGCAAGTTTCTGCAGTTTCTTATATTAAAAAGCACTTAAAATTAATTCTCTTCATCTATTATGATCCTCTGCTGTTGAACTTAATATCCTCGTGTCTTATCTGTCCTGTCCTCTCCCCTCGTTCTCACCATGGCAGACATGCTTGTAGTTCGTGCAGCAGTCTCCTGCAGACAGGCAGTCGTCGGAGCAGTGACACTTGCTCTGCGTTAGCCTCTTTTCTCCACAGCGCAGCTGCGTGCACTCCCACTGTTGGACTGAAGCGTGAAAATCAGGTTAGTACACTGCAGTCGTTTCAACCAAAGATGCAAACGAGCAGATGGTAAACTTCATTTCAGTTAAGGTGAACTTGTACTCATCCAGAGACAGAGTGAGCAGGAACTAAGTTATGGTTCCGAGTTAAAAAGCAGTGTCTCACCTGGGACGGTGCAGATGTCGTAGTAGTCGAAGCAACAACTGCTGCTGTTGACGCAGTTCGTGTCACATCTGCAGCCTGGGATGTCGCCGTCGTATGGCTCGTAGCATCGATTCCTGCAGGACGTGTGGGGGACGACTGGAACTGGAAGAGAAACAACACCTTTACAGTAACCTACAGATCATCCACATGATGCAGAATAACAGAAAGAAGTCAAACGTTAAGTGATGAGAATTTGTTCAGGAGAGTTCTCAGGATGTGGAACAGAGTTTTAAGTTTAGACATGGATGTCATAACCTTTCCACAGTCGAAGATTCACAGTTTAACGTATAAACTGTTCTTATTCTGGTTAGTGTTTTAAATTTAAGGTTCGATCC
Source organism: Scortum barcoo (assembly GCA_023238725.1). Taxonomy (NCBI): domain Eukaryota; kingdom Metazoa; phylum Chordata; class Actinopteri; order Centrarchiformes; family Terapontidae; genus Scortum; species Scortum barcoo. The sequence continues at coordinate 24,083,164 of CM041548.1, forward strand.
GGCAGCTCATTCAGGGATGACAGATGTACATAAAGTTTGAGTTTCTTTAATCTGTTCGTGTCTATAGATGCTGTCTGCTGCTCAAGGGGGAGAGTTACAGTAACTCCTTCTTAGATGATTCTCTACAATCAGTTATTTCAGTTTGTTTTCTTCTCTTTTCTTCTTATTGTCAAGAGATGCTGCAAAAAGACCAGAACCAGAAATGTGTTATCTCTCAGCACTATCTGACTTCTTCTTTGTGGGTTTCAGCAGCAAGCCCACAACAAAGGAGCTTTACTACGCCAAAGACAAAGATACAAACACAACTCGTCAGTACATACGCTGTGTTATTTTGGGACTTTTCATGAGATTTCTTATAAAGAATATCTCCAACTTTATCTTGTAATATACAGTACATTGTCTTGCACATAAACAACTATACATCAAGTCAATTTAGAAGAAAAAAAAGCTGTATTTTGAGAAAAAAGTTCTGATATTATGAAGAAAAGTCATATAATTATATACAAAAGAAAAAATAAATAATCAGTATTATGAATCAAGTGATGGAGTGGAGAAAAGGAGTTTATATTTCAATATTCTGTGACTTCTTGACTTCCTTGAAGCATGTAGGGACTACAGACTGGAGCAGTGAGAGGTTGAAAATGTGTTAATCCATTTAAGTGATCTAAACACATCTGCACCTCCACAGCCAGGGAGTTGCTCTCAAATCGTGAAAAAAATGGAGAGATTCACACATTACCTCAGCACTTGTGGACTTCATTAAAGACTCCATTAAACTTGTGGGACTTTCCAACATAAATAACTCTTTGCCATTTTGGCTCATCTGTCTGGAGGAAAAACACGCAGATTACGCACAGGTAAGGTGGTTTTTATCTATGACTATCTATGACTGAGAGGAGGGCAAACAGGCTTAGTCAGCTCCGAACAGATGTGAGGATGGTCTGCACCACATCTCATCACACATTTGATCTAGTTATCTTTAAAAACATCAGAGGTGCTCAAACTCAATCACAGTTCAACAGACGGCTCTCTCCTCTTCGCTTGCACACAACCTCTCATCCGTAATTTGAGCTTGTAATTTAATATAATCCTCATTGGATGCTGTATTTTTCTTCATTTCACTAATTTTATTCTCATTACATCACAACTTTTTTTTTCCAGATTACAGTTATATTTTAGCATTATTCTGACCTAGACATGTTAAAATAAAAGTATCTCAAAATATTACAACTCTGTTCTCTTGAAATAATAACTTCTATCTAGTGATTTTATGATATACACTTATTGCAATCCATTATTTAAATGTAATGTAATGTATGTGTAATGTAATGTTTATTCTATTATGACTTTACTCTCTTACAACTATGTCTGACTAACGTTTTTGCAAAATATTCATTATTTAACTGAAATTTAAAGCTCTCAGAATAGCTCACACTATTTCTAGAATTCATTTTTTGTAATGGCTTAGTGTCTGGATTTAAATCTTCCCTCTGTGGCGTTTATGTCTCCAGAGTTTCGCACAGATTTTTTTGTTTTGTTCTTCTTGACAACTTGTTTTTTTCCCTTCTAAAAGATCTCAAAGCTCGGCATCACATGAGCGGCCTGTCACAAGCAACTCATCACGTTAAGAGTCATAAGAGTCACTCTCATGTGATGTCACGTGACGCTGTCATGCAACAACAGGGTTTGAACCACCTGCAGACATAAACAAAATTTTCTGGAGATGACAAAGCAAGTCCTGTGACTTGTAAGATGAGTCAGATGAGTTGTAAGTGCATTTACAAGAAATAGAAAATCTTATCTTAAAGCTGTTCACATTGATCTGCGTTGAAAACTGAGGCATGTTGCTATGATTTTTACAGCATGATATGAACGATATCGTTACTCACAGAAATCCTAATGACTGCTGGACAGCATGAATTAAAAAGCACAATAATCAGCCTTTGACAGCATATTTAGATGGTGACTATTTCCCACATGATAATCCACAGGTCCCCGACAAAGTTTCTTCTTGGAAAAATTGACTGTGGACTTAATTTTATGGACCACATCACCAGAAAGGGGAAGTCTTTAAAGTGAATATTAAAAATAAATGTGATCCCCACTCGCTTTAAGCTGCCCCGTCCACACCTACAATGACAACCAATGATGACGTGTGCCACTTTTTAAAACAGCTGTTCCCAATGAATCAGGGTAATTAGGGATGCTTTAGAACAGCTTGGACTATTTGGAATGGTTAGAACCTTGGATTTTCCCATAGACTGTGACAGTTTGCAAAGGATATGAATAATTTTGGACATGCCACTTTTTGTTCAAATCTAAATAAAAGCTGAGAAATATTTTTTTCCACAATGATGCCTCTTGTACATCGTCTTATTATCTTTTGGGAGAAGCCTGTGTCATTTCCAGTCAAAAAACAGCTTGCTGGTTGAATAAAAGTAACTTTAAGTCAAAATTTGCCAGGGGTTTATGAATAATTTCGGGCTTAACTGTATGCTCATCCACATGGCTAAGAAACCAAATGAAATCAGTGTGGTAAGGTGGAAAATCTCACTCAGTTTGTATGTAAATATACGTGTATGTGAGCAGAAAATAAATAAAGACATATCTCTGAGGTTTATAAAAAGGCAGAGAACACCAGCGAGGCCTTATGTGGAAACAGCATGACTGCTCATCAAGTGAGTCAACGCAGCGAAGGAAGCAGCTGATTAAATTGGCAGCTTCCAGACATTAGTCCAGCTGATCAAACAGCACATGTGCAACTATACTGGACATCTTTCTAGCTCGAAGAGGATGCAGAAACAATTAAATGTGATGCATCGCTAAAGATTGGGGACTTTTTCAAAAGCTACAAAAAAAATTACTCATCTCTGTTTACAGCTCACTCAAAGATGAAATGATTAGTTATAATGATTACAAGAGAGTTTCCCATGTTGGAATCATGTAAGGTTTTTTAATATTCAGTATTAGTAAAAAGTAAATGCAGCTCCTTAGTTGCATCTAGTGGCAGCTTTAGGAGACTACAGCAACACAACAGTACATAACAACACAATATTGCATGATTAAAACATACTGAGATTAAACTTAAATCCAAACCTGCAATCCAGATAAATGTTTTGTTTCTTTTTGTCCACTGACCTGAATGCTTCACATTCAGCGTTTTATCTGTGGATTTTGTGGCTAAACACAGACAGATACGCCAGGTGGAAAATTAAAGTGCAGAATGAATGTTGCTGTTTACCGTGAGCGGGCAATGATGAATACTCATCACTTTCTGTAACTTATGTTTTCCAGGGCCGATCCGCCCTCTAAACGGTTTGGGCATTAAGGGGAAGTGTGGAGCTTTCCCAGAATACGCAAAGCCAGTCAGCTGTGGCTGTTTAGAAAACCTCTGAATTGGTAGCAAGCAACTGGCAATGCTTGCAACCTGCCAAGGAAAGTCTGCGGCCATTTCATGGAATGACCCAATTAAGTGTGTTGAGCTGCACACATGTAAACATGGATAATGACATTTTACGCATCCACAATGGCACAAGAACCTTCAAAACGTAGGAACTGATTCTTCACAGCAAAAATATGTCACTACACGTACCTGAGTCATCAGGTTTGCGACATCTTGAGTTTTACCGGTTGGTTTATAAAAGCTAGATAAGAAGGCATGAAAGTTATTACAGTACGAGAGGCAGGTTTGATGGCCAAATGATGTAATTGACAAGTGTTACTGAGAGACTTCACAAGAGTGAAAATGTTTGTGAAGTACACAAGTGTGCAGAGACATTGTGACGCATGCGTGCGTGTGTGTGTGTGTCTGTCAGCACCTTTGTTTTTACATTTCTGCAAGTCCAATCCGAGACCGAGTCCAAGACCGAGGATTAAGGTCACAATGGAAACAGCCAGGACACCTATCTGTGACACACAAACAAGAAACTCATTTAAAATTTTGTTTGAAATTTGCTGTTAGCTTTTGGTTCAGTATTTTGTAAATGATCCAACAGACATGTGGATATCTGGTTTAAACTATTAACATGCTCCAATTATTGAAATAGAAAAACAGTCTGGAGCTATTATAAACTGAGTTTCCAGGACTTTGCATGATTTTGCTTTAGGAGACATAAACACAAATGGAAGCAGATTATTTTGTTTGTGCTTAAGAAATGAATGAAGTTATTAATCTGACATCTGGTGGTCAAATTTGTCCCGGCCCAATAAATGATTGATACCAATGGTGCTTTATTTATACTGCTGAGACAACATAAGTTCATCATCTGTTTTAGAGATTTACCATCTTGTTCAAACCAGAGTAGAAATCTCATCAGTATTTTTGCATATTAGGCCAATGCTGACAATTATGCACTAAACAGCATATTTCTTTATTATTGAAAAATAAGATTTTTACGATTCTTTTGATTTAATGTGCTGAAGTTCCTGGATTTATAGGACATTAATTTGAACCAATCAAAGATAAGCGCAACCAATCATTTTCCACTCAAATGGAGATATTCCAGTAATATCCATCATTATCTCTAGTTTATTACTGTAAACGAAACAAAAACATAATATGCTAATTTGTCATGGTGTAAAATGCTTCATGAGTAGTACTTACCTTATGCTGACTAATTATTTTCAAAGCATATTTGCTGGAACACATTTAAACAACTCTTTCGTATTCAATGCAAATCCAAAGACTTGTCTATTGCAATTTCTCTGCTAAAGTTCAGCAGGGTTTGTGCCCATGATACTGCATGATTTATTAATATTCTGCACTTCCCCTTTTACCATCAATTTAAAGCCAATACTCACAATGATCTTCTTCTTTTTCTGGGACTCCTTCATCCAACCCATAGCTACCATGAATGTCACACACTCTTACAGCACAGGGGCAGAAAGATGGGTGACAGACAGACAGACAGACAGACAGACAGAAGGAAAAACATTCCTCTTCTTGTGGTTAAAATAAAGAGGGAGCTATTACAGCCATGACCTCTGGACTTGGTGCGTGCGATAGAAAAGTAACTGATTGCCAGAACGTGGTGATAACCTCACGTTTCTGTGTTTTCAGTCTGTCAGAACCACAGATGATTCAACTCCAGAAACGCACCTGATACAGACGAGATGAAAAGGTAGCAAGCGTGGGTAATAATTAACTTAAGACCTGGAACACGTAAAACTGATGGCTGCTGTATAGAGATCCAACCTGCCAATGGTAGACTGCCAAGTCTGATTGCTGTGAATATCAATAACGGCTGATAACTTGGAAATATTTGTCGGTTTATTTGACAGGTATGAACATTAACTATAGCAACTGTGGTCAATAATGGACTATTGATGATGTTGAGATGATGTGAAATGCTGGTCGACGCCATTGCTGTGTCAGTAAGTGGGCATTTGCTGCATCAAAGCTGAGGGGATGGTACAGGTTATATCAGAAACCTGGAACTATGACAAATGATCTCACTTGATAAGCTCTGATTATATTTTGAATTATGAAAAATCAGGACCTTTGCACTGAAAGACATCCTCTGATTGGCACCGACTGCAATAAAATGGAGCAATATGCAGTACGTAGCACCTCACAGAGTGATCTCAGTCATATTTGATGAGTTAATATTATGTTTTTTACAGATGACAATGTGGTTTATCCCTAAATTTTGGTAAGATATATCCCAGTTTATGGTACAACACTTCAGATGCAGGTCATGGCAGATGTCAAGATTTTAACCAAAAAAAAAACAAGACCTCATTTGTGCGCACAAATTTTCTCAACACTAGGGAGTAGTGTTAAATGTTAACTCTCACTCTCTGGATTATTTTCAAAATAAAGTTTGCTAAAATAATGAGGCCAAGTTTGGTTAAAACACATTTATTTTAAAACGTGCACCAAATTAACATGTTTACATTTTAAAACATACTTTAAAACATGTAACAATAAGGAACAATGTATGCTCTGTCACGGTCATTAGAGTACAGTTTATCAAAGAGTCTGAAATAAGTGAGCTGGTTGATACATATCACTTGTTTCTACCAGGTACTAATAAACAAAGACAGTCTTCTGACAGGAAATCTAAGTAATATCATACCCATATAGTGGCGACCACTCGCTCATTGTTTTTCTTCACCATTCAAATTAGCCGATGTTGAGGTGGTTAGTGTCAATGCTAGCGAACATTAATGCTAGCAAACATTAACGGTCACATTAACGCTAGCTAACACCAAGCTAATCCTTCATCCGAACTAAACCCTCATCCAAAAATACTGACAAATTAGCACTAATCTACTTATCTTATTGAACATCTCAAAATGAAAAATTCCCACATAGTTGCAAACTTGTCATTGCCATGAAATAAAACATTCTAGTTAACTAAAATGTACGTATAAGATGGCACTACTGCAGTTAGCACAAGTTGCAGTTTACCATGAAACGGAAAAAAGTCCAAGAGGAAAATATCGATATCAAACCAATACTTTAACATAGCATATCTTATTTACTTATCGTACAACAGGGTTTGCTGAGGAGCGAGTGCGGGCAGCAGATGGTGCATGTGAGGAGACGAGGGTGGGCTGACTTAACGCTGTCAGTGTCACAGCCAAATCACTGACACCAAAAATATAACTCTTTTCAATTTGCTGTGAAGAGACCCGGAGGAAGTGTTTATACCTGTTCTAAATGGACACACTGGGCCCTGCAGCTGTGGTAAAAGATGGGTTAAAGCGAACTTTGTGCCTAAAAATGAACTGCCTTCTCTCCTTTCTCCTTCCTTTTATGCCTCCTGTCTTTCTTTCTGATATTCACCCTACAACCTGTGTAGTTCAGATTACTTTACAAATTCCCGGAAAGGACGGATGGTATGAATGACTTACAAGACGCTGCAGTATCACTTTTCAGTAGAAAAAGTCTGTTTTTACTCTGTGGAGGTCCAGTTCTCCTTCACTCTGGGTAAGTGCTCCTTAAGAGGCTGCTGCTCAGGATCATAATTTTTCTACTATTGATGAAAAATATTTCTAAAAATCTACTTATGCTGGCAGTAAGTGTTTCCACATGGTGATGTTTAGGCATTCAGCTCCAATTTGGGGAACTAGAGGATCAGTAAGTTACTCAATTTGTCCATTTAGTTCAGTTTCAAGTAAAGGCAAAGTAATGTTAAATGGGAAAAAATGCCATTTAAACTGTGATAACGAGGCTACATGTGACGCAGAAAGACAGGTCATCATGTGGAAAGAAATACACACAGTACAGATGGAGTAAAGTTTCGTGCTGCTGTTTTCAAACCAAGTTCGTGATAGATCTGGGCCTGTTAGTCAGCTGCAATGGTATCAGTGAAGATAACGAGGAATTTCTAAATATTGTTTGCAAAAGTTTGGGACTGAGAAGATTTGTTTTACAGATGAGGCAGGATTCTTTATTACTTTAATGAAGCCATGTTGAGGTGACGTACGTACAGCGGTGAGACATCAGGCTGGGCTGAGCTTCATCACTTACAGCAAACCAGGTGGTTTCCAGTCCGACCCCTTGGATCATCAGGATAAATCTGGATACTTCTTCTGATCATCATTTTATTAAAAATAAATTCAGCCTTTTCCACTGAAGGGCATCACTGCAGTCCGACACTGATGTTGTGCAATGTGGTCTGACTGATATTCCAGTTCAACTCAAAGGTGCCGGACGGGGTTGAAATCTGAGCTCTGTGCGTAAGTAAGAAAACCACTTACCATGAAACATTGCAGGGTATTTCGAAAACTGTTGAAAACAATCGTACACCAACCCCAGATTTATCCTTCAGACTGACGGGTGTGAATCATGCTTTGTTCATTACCTCTGCTTCTTTTTTCATTTATAGGTGCTTAGGTGAGCTTAAATTCTGTAATGTTAATTGATTGGCCTTCTCTAACTCTAACTCTACTGTTTGATCTTTAATTCACCTTATAATGAGGACGACTACAATTACAACTGTCAACACGCAGGCTGCAAATAAAAGCTGGACTTGCCACATAATGCTGCTTCCACCTAAATGGAGATGTTTTGCAGAATGAAAAATTAGGTAATTTAGGACATTTACTCATTTTTATATGTGCTGTTTTCCTTCATAATATTTTCTGACTGTCTTTAGCAGAAGTCTGTGACTGAAGAGTTCAATTTCAAGTGGCTTCTCCTCCATGTAATTGTTGGCAGTCTGGCTAAAACCTGGATGAAAATGATTCTGTATGTTGCTTATTTATTTGAAAATGCTCAAACATGAGCATGTTGTTGGAAATGAGGTTATTTCATGTACTGTGTGCAAGGAGGAACTTTAACATAGGGTATTTATGTGATGTGCTGTGTTTTATAATGACTTTCCAGTAAACCGAAGGCTTTTCATGGGTCTGACACGTGGTGCTATTGTAAGCCTGTTTATTCTCTCGCATGCATTATGCACAGTGCTTATATACTGCTTTGGTCATCTGTATTTCGAAAGAATCATAGCTGGACTGCCAGTGGATGACAGAAATAGCAAACAGCCCATTCAAATAACACTCTCCTTAGATGTAAAGTCATTTCCTTGGAAGTACTAAACATGGAAAAATCCAATTACAACTATATATACAACGTTGACTTATCCACTGACAAACTAAAACATGACACTCATTCTTCTAGAAACCACATCAATGGGTGGCTGTCTAAACAAACTGTACACCTCAGTGATAAGTGGCTGCTCCTTTTTCAAAGCCTGTCAGAATACGAGTCAAGGTTGAGCAATTGCACAGTCTCAGAGGTTGATGAAAGAAAAGCAAATGGGCCTGTCGTTTCACTGTAACATGAGCATTAGCAGCCAAGCAAATCTCAGCCTGACTGCAGAGGTAAAAACAAATAAAGAACTCAGTTCCAGTCAGTCCAGGTTTTCCAGTTCTCTACAGCTTTTATTTGAAAGACTACAGGAATAAACATCTACAGTCTAGCAAGCTTTTTAAGTCCTCCCTTCTGATTACCTCGAAAGCTAGCAGAGTTAACTCAGCAGTGTTAACATCATGAAAGTAAATGCCAAACATGAAAAAATACTGACAGCTTTTTTTTTTTCTGTGTAGAGTTAAATGTGTGAATGCAGGAAGTTAGGAGATGAGGTGACTGCGGGAGCAAACTGAAAATCAAACAGCTGATACTGAATTAAAGGAAAAACCTTTTGTTTTACAGCCCGGTTCTTATATTTCAGGTTCTTAGCTCTCTTTGGTCATCCTGAACAGCCGACGACTTCGCAGCTGGACCACCATGAAGGTGAATGTAAGTACTATTACCATAAACCTCCATCATACTCTTCCACTGTAAACTTGTGTTGTGTTTGACCCACCAGACTCACCATAGTTGGGCATGCAAAGCAAAAGATGACAGATAACCACTCATGCAGCTTCCAGACGCTGTGAATGGTTGAGGTGATGTGAATAAACTGGACATGTTTCAAACCTGCCTCACCAAACTGCTGCGTGGTTGTGCACTTTCAAAACAAATAAGCAAAATAAGACCCAGTTTTAAACAAAAAAAATAAAAGAATTTTCCTTTAAAGCAGCATCAGCCTTGTCACCTCATTCAAAAAAACAAAAACAAAAAAAACACTACATTAGTGATCTACCTCTACCGTATAACAGCAAACAGGGACAGTCCTACACTGGATTAATACTCGGTGCTGTTATCATCACGATGCTGTGTAATAAATATGACAAATTGTATAAAAATGTACACCTAGATGATCAGCTCTCAGGAGAGAGAGAAGAGAGGGAGGAGGATGTGGAAACACAGAAAGCTGCTGTGGTTTTATGTGTTTATGTGCGGTCTGCCGTTAGAAATGAACTGCTGTTATTTTCCCATGTTTTTCTTTTGCAACAGTCATTTTTGTCTTTTTCATACATGTTCACCACTCATATTTAATTTTTACTGATGCAGTGGGTTGGATTTGTCAGTATTTTTCTCTCTGTCGCACTACATTGGTCATAACAAAGCCTTTTTTGGCTTAAAAAACAAAGTCTCACTTCTTAGTAAAATAATAGGCATCTCTGGTAACCCACAAAGGGCAACAGTCATTTATTTGTGCAGAACGATTCTTCATTAAAATTTTAAAGGTGAATTGCTGAAAGGTTTTCTTCTCACATGGTTTAATGGTTTTACTTTTAGAGGCTTCTTTTAAAAGACTAATTTCAAGTACACTTATTTGGAGTAAACAAACAAGCTTTGACATGTTCATTCTAGAGCGTTACATGTTCGAATTTTGTCACCTGACTGAGCCAGGCTAGCTGTTTCCCATTGTTTCCACAGTCTTTATGCTAAGCTAAGCTAACCAGTGGCTGACATGGCATTGGTGTCAACTTTCTCATGTAACTCTCAGCAAGAAAAATCCAAAATGTCAAACTGTTCCTTTACAGAACCATACCAGCAATTCAGCACATTTTAGCACATTAACCACAACATTATACTTTACATTACTGCTGACTATTTTGCAAACCTGTGCTGCAGACCTTGCAGGCTTCCATTGGCTTTGTCTTCTTTACGAACAGCATGAAAATTGAAGTTAGTCTGAGTGTAGTTTGCTTTTAAGTCCTCACAATGATATTATAGCTTGGACACAAAAATAACAGGTGTTGATCAGCTGATACATGCAAGTCTACTAAAGACATATTCGATGGTCAGTAGGAATATAAAGTGTCCACTGTTTATAGTTAAGGAGCTAAAATAGCGATATGGTCCCATATGTGTGCATGAGGACGTACTGTATAAACTGTTTTTTTATGAAATATGACGTGACAGCAGTCGAGAGAGTCACCCATCCAGCATCACTCCCATGCTAGCTTATTCTTACTCTGATTTGATGGACAGTACTGAATATTCCTGTGGTAATCTTCCAAACTACTACTTGCCAAACTGTTCTTTTAATCTTTTTGAAATTTTTTAAAAATGTGGTCCCCTTTTTCCGAGCACTTCTCCGAGCAGTTCGTCAGGAGTAGAACAACGATGCGCCGGCTGTCCAGCGAGCATGCAGTGAAAACGCAGAACTTCTACAAAGGGCTACATCCTCTGTGTGTGTGTGTGTGTGTGTGTGTGTGTGTCTGTCTCTCTGTGCATCTAGTCGTCACTTTCGAAGGTGTGCAGGTAGGTTTTGAGGGTCAGGGTGCTAAGGTAGGTGAGGTTGGTAGAGCGGTAGAGGTCCAGGCCTGTCAGGATCTCCACGTCTCGCACTCGGGCTGTGTGAAGCTTCAGCAGGTCCTCCACCCAATGCGACTCATCTTCTGCACTCTGCAGAGACACAGACAGTCCGAGTGGACAGCATTAGACAGGAAGTGGGTACATTTAAAGCTCATGTATTCATTGCTTTCCACAAAGATTTCATGCAATAATAAATGTAGACGAAAAGGATGTAATTCAACTTTTAATCAATAATATGTAAAAGTTTCATGAGTCCACTGTGACGTCTTCCAATGACCTGTTTCGTCTGTCCAACAGTCAAAAAAGGAAGTCAAAAGGAATAAATTTTGAGCTATAAATAAGATTTTTCCCTTCTGTTTGTGATTGTGTGCAGATTGTATTGTTTTAAATTGTGTTGCTGATTGTGTCCAATTAGGCATCACGAAATTACAACTGTCCTAAGTAATTCTGAAATAAAAAAATCATGCTGTTCTTCAGACCCACAGATCACATTAACATGCATCGGTTTCCAAAAGTGTAAGTATCGTTTTTGTTCCTGTTAATCTACTAAATCCTTTAACAGAACACCTTCACAGAAGAGCTTCATTCCAACAATGAACCCCACCCTTAATGGAGAGAAATTATATACACCCCTGTGGCATTTACAGTCATGGGAGGGGTGTGGGAAATTTAACCCACAGAACAGCAAGAGCTAACTGCATGTATAAGTATAAAATAATTATCTTTGAATGAAGTGGTTTCTCAATGGATTAAAAAAATCCAAACTACATGCATAATACAATACATTAATAATCTAATAATCTTTTCTTATTCCTCTTTTTTTCCCCTTTCCCCACTAACATTAACATCATCATGCACTATGCACCTTGTATTGCACCACTACTCTTACAATATTCACAGATGAACTGGTGGCTGTGTTTAATGCCTGCACACTGTCATAAAAAAGCTTCAGGTTCAACATCATGCAAGCTAACTCCAACACAAAGACGGCTTCACAATGGAACAAAAACAAGCACCTCACCTCACATTCAAAACATTTAAACTGAATCATGCAGCGGAAAGTCTGAGTCACACTATCAAAATTTTCTGTTCAGTGACACGACATGAGGTAACAGCCTGTGTTTGCACTTCTTAATTTCCATCTTGTCAAATCTAACCCTGAGTTATACAAACACAGCCTGTGATGACAGTGAATCTTCTTCCACCTGGGGCTGTTTCGAAAAGGACATGAAAGACTCCGTAGAAGAGATAAACCAGTATCATTTCACTCTTCTCACTGAAGTCCAAAGTAGAGATCAATTGCTTCCTATAATCTCCCTGTATCTCATCTTAAAAATGCATTGACCTTTTATCAGTGAAGTTCTGCTAAATACTGTACAGCTTTGCCAGCTGGTCACCTTTTTAATACAATAACATTTACTAAAGCTCAACTTACTTGGTATTTCTACAGACTTCAGTTTGTTATTTTGTTAAAGATCAAGACTGAACTGGCATGCTCAATAAAAAAGATCTGATCTGAGTTCTGATGTACAAACGAGGCTCTGTGATGCTTTAAGCTGATAAGAAGCCAATGTTTAGACTGTATAATCTTTGGTAACTGGCCATTTTAGTTTCTATGTTTAATTATTTATTTCTATTTTCTTGACCTTTAAAGTACGAGTAGAGAGGGTACTGTATAAAAACCGGAGTCAAATTCCTTGTATGTGTGCACACATACCTTGGCCAATAAATCTGATTCTGATTCTGAGTGAAAGTTTGAAAATGTTGCCGGGATCACAAAAATATTTGCATACACAGCCTGATGTCTGATGTCACTGAAACTAAACTCGCTGTTAAGTTAATGCAAGAAAGTTAAAGATGAGTAACAAGCTATTTTAGTCTTTGGAAAGAGCGAACACACCCTTGGATCATATTTTTCCATTAGTTGAACCCATGATGAAGGTTAAAATCTCCAATTTTCTCCAACTATATACGACTAAATGGTTCTGTCAGCGGTGTCAGCTTAGAGGTCATGTAATTGTTGTCTGGAAAGTATTATTCTCTTGTATAGCAGCACAAAGAACATCACAGGAGGTTGTTTAGGGTGGATGGGTGACATTAAAACAGCTGACCGGGGTTTGATTTGGATTTAAGAGATTTGATTTGGTCAAGCTCAGGGGAAGTGTTCTAACGCTGAACTAATCATGTAAAAGTCAAAAACTGTTGTAAATGTATGTGATGAATACGCCAATACTGACATCAAATTTAAATACATAGTTTAGTACATCAGAAAATTAAAATGGCATATATGGTGCCAAAATGTGTATTGAGCATTTTGCAGATTTTGCCTAAACAGTCTAAACTAAAACCTCTATAATTTTGCTCTGCCTCACTTTATAAGAGTCAATCTTGGCAGAAATAATGTTCACATATTTTTCTTTGCTTTGATTTAGATTTAGAGCTTCAGCTGCATCATTTCAAAGAGATATTCATCGTAAAAGTGTGAACTTTTATTAAGTGGAAATGAAATTTCATTTATGTTGTCTGCCATCTTAATTTACTCTGAGCCAGTCACATAAATACTGATACTTACACATCTGAACACAATTTCACAAGTGTTCCCTTTATTATGACACCAAAATTATTCAGATAGACCTCGTAGATGCAGAAATATACTCAATTCAGTTTGGGTGTGTCGTTTCTTAAGCAGAGGCCTTAAAACCAACGTAAAGTGTGTTAGTGAGGTGTTGGTCCACCTCGTGCCTCCATAACAGCTTCAGTGCTCCTTGGCATTAATTCTCCAAGTTTGTGAGCCCTTACTGTACTTGCCCCACAAGTTCTTGCTCAATTTTGGAGGATTTGTTGAAGGATGACTCATCTGATCCAATCACCTTTTTTCCTCATTTCGGTGACTGGCTGCTTTATGCACCACAGGCCTCTCGGTTTGCATTCTTCATTGTAATAAGGGGTTTGTGCACCGCAACCCTGACAAAATATCCCTCTGAGTAATTCCATCTTACCACCCATAAATTCAGGGTTTTCCTTTCATTTGTCACACATCATTGTGTTTATTTCAGAACATATTTGCTGTTTTACGAAGCAGACCTAAAGCTAAAAAGTGAGTGATTATTGGATGTCCATTCATCGTTCAGACACAAACACGACACCAATGAGACGATCACGCTCCAAAACGTACAACTTAACATGATTAAACTTTGGGTTTTTTTGCTATCTGAAACTAAGTGCATCAGTGACTATTGAATGCATAAGTCATGACCAAGCAGTGACAAATGACTCAATAAAGATTCGTCACAGTTTGTACAGTTCATTCAGTAGTGAGAGCAAAATGTAATGTTTTGTGAGCAATAAACTGTCACAAGATCCGCAGTATATAGTGACAGCGACATTAGTTTCATGTAGTTGAAAGGTCAGCATGTGATAACCTGAACGTTTCCGCCTTTCCTCCCAGAAGTTTTACACTTCTGAGGGAAATACTGCTTATAATTTTATACCGTAGCTCTTCTGGTTGAAATAAGACGATACTCTCTGGACTAAAACATACCTCGCTTGTATTTTAATTCTTCTCTACTTCTTCGTTTGACAAAATGTACGTCAGAGGTGGAAAGAACTGCGAGTGTACTGCAATCAGCTTGTACAGAAACGTAAGACTCAGAAATAAGTTTTATTGTTATTAGGCTGTAATCAGTGGCTTTTCCTTGAAAAATGGTGTGATTATCATAAATTGCCTGAGACGTCTGGAAAAACGCAAAAAGTACACTGTTATTTTAATTTTCACCATCTTCAGCGTCAGTGCTGAGGTGCTTTGTAAATGTCTATTTGATCTGGTGATTAATTTAACGATGGGAAGGAAGATTAAGATTATATATATGTGGTTCAAGGATAAAGTAGGACCGGTCATAAACTATTAAATAAAATATTCATCTTACAAGTATTCTGTGTATCCAAAGCTTGATAACTTGTCCATAAAACTATGTATTTGTGAGGTATTTTTAAAGATTGACATGTTCAGTAGGAACAAGTGGGTCAAAGCTAACAACTCATTTCTCCCAGGGCGATGCTCCTCCTTGGAAACAACCCAGGAACTCCTTGTAACCCTGAAAAAGAAGGCTTTCCCGGTATTCCTGGCAACACCTAGAAACACCCAGTTATCTGAATAAGATTAATAATTCATTTCCTTAGCATGTATAATTTCAAGTTTTTTTTTTCAGTAGTGACTTTCTGACATTGTCTACACCAGACTCCAGTAACAATGACTTATTGATAAAGAGGCACTCAGACTAGATTGATCTCATGTTAATGAGATGTACAATGTACACTTTCAAAACAACACAAAACAAAAGTCTCATGGTTTCAATATTTTTTCTTTCTTTTCTTTGCATCAATATAATGCTTTGGCTTTTGGAGTCTCAATTTAATAGGAATTATGGGTAGTAGTAAATAGGGTAGGGTAAATAGTATATCTCATATATAATACAAGAACATGCACATAAAAGCCTTTGCTTCCAGTTACTGCTTTTACCTTATAGCAACAACAACCAAATATACTCTGTGTGGACTGTTATGGAGTCTGCAATGTGCAGCTGTTTTTTTACCTATTTATTAGTGGAAAAAGGTAAATCATAAACAGAAAAGAGACAAGTGAACTAAAATGATGTACATATATTGCATGCATTGGAAATTATGGTCTTTATTAAGGCTTTCTTTGCAGCAGGCACAGTCAATCAGCTTGTCTGGACAGAAGATCTGATAACTTCACGTATCTGGGTTGTTATGATGTAAGGATGTCCAAAAGCCACAGCAGAAATCAGGTCTTTCAGCAAAGATCAGTGGTTTCAACAACAGAAATAAATGCAGTCATGCTGATAAAAGCATTTGACCACCCAAACGAAACTTTAAGCTTGATTTTTTTCCAGGATGACGAAGCAGGCCAAGTGCCGTGAGAGCAACCACTGACATTGATTTTTATCTTGATCAGCTAAAAACCGACACAAGTGGGCCAAAAGCTGGGCGTATGGTATCACACCCACAGACCTAGTTTACTACATGAGACTTCATTCAGCCTGGGAGTCAGGGTGTTTGGCGAGAACTTAAGTTCACGGACAACAGAAGACAGCTTTAAAAAAAAAAAAAACACTTTGGCAACGGTCATCAAAACAACAGGAAAGAAAGCCGTCCCATATCTGTGAAGATACCTCAGTCTGGACCAAACAGTTGTCTGTCAGGTATTTTCATCTCTAAGGCCTCACAGCCAGCCTTTTGTTCATCCCACAGACTGAAGTTCAAACATAAAAAACAACCACAGGGATCCTGACAGAAACACTCCAACAGCACTCACAGCTTGGTTACAAAGAGGGTCTTGATACAAGGACGAGCCATCAGAGCAACTATGTGATTTAGTGACAGATAAAAGCCCAAACAATTGGGCCAAAATGTCAGCCTGAAGTCACCACCACTGACTCACACTTAACAGCAGACATTCACAACAGAGTCTTTCATCAAGAATTCTTCAAGAAAATTCAGCTCACAGACAACAAAAGCTGGCTTTACAAAAGGAAAGATAGCAGGCCGGTAACCAAAGTTTCACAGTGCAGCTGCACATGGAAACCTTTATTCTTCACTGGAAACACTAAACACTCCCTCCACGCAGAGTTCGAGTTGTTTCCATGAGGGTGATGCTACAGAGTACGCCCAGAAAACAAAAAGGAAAATAAAAGAACTTTTCCTTATCTTTTGTTCCTTTTGCAACAAAGTCCACAATCAACCACACTATAACTGAAATGTGATGGTTTCATGAAATGTGTGTGGGTACATCATCATACATCATCTGCGAGCCATGAACGTGTGCAGAGAAATGTACGGTAATCTATCCAATATTTGTTAAAACATTTCAGTCTGGACTGAAGTGGTGAACGATCATCTGTCAGGCCACACAGCTAGCTTAGCTGAAAACCAAATATCTCCTCTGTATACTAAAGTTTTAATCTGTGATATGTCAAAATAATGCAGTTTTTTTACGCTAAACTGGTACCAACCTTTCCGACAAAGACATGCGATGAGAATCCAAAAACCCACAAACCCCTCCACACGGAGTAAGAGGGCCCTGAGATGGGACAGCTTTGTTCTTGATTTGTCAGGAGTTTGGCTCAGTTTGAGCTTTTAGTTTCAGCCTGAGCTGCTGTAATTGTGACTGTCTGTGTCCTAATGAATGCATCCAGCTGTGCTGCAGCTGTTTTGCATGTACAAGACACAACAGTTACGATATTGACCTGTAATTAAAGTACAGAAAAAGCAGAAATAATGGTGTGTATTTTAGCCAAGCAGCTGGTTTTGTCCCATCACTGTTACCTGACCAGGCTGACATCCAGCAATTAAAGTAAATTAGGCTGATCTCACTGTTTAAAAAAAAAACATCCACAAGTACAAAAGTGGATTCATTACTTTGTCTGAATTAAGAAAAAGAGTACTTTCACCAAAAGAACAGAGTAAATCATCAGTACATATCTGTAAAGTATTTTTCTTTACGTAAAATTGCTTTACGTCATAAAAGGTTTGAGAATTAAATGGAATCCAACAACTCTAACCCAAAAAATACATATGGAAACATCAAAAAAGGAGACTAAATAAATAAAATAGGTCATTATTTACAGAGTTGATCAGATGATTTAGAAAACTATGCATTAACACTTTATTCTATAATCATATTAGCTAACCGTGAACTGTCTCTGCAAACATATCAGTCATGAAAGTCTTGGAAAAAAAGATCATGGTTTGGTTAAATATTGATAAAGTAAATGTAAACCCTGTAAAGTCTGATGGTCCATAGTGAATGGCTGGCTGTCTACAGGTGTTAAATAAACCGTAAAATGAAATGTGTGTTAAATCATGGTGTATCTGACATCCTTCATACAAGTATTACTGCATACAAATAGATTATTTTACTCCTGAATCAATAGTCAGATAAAGATCTTGTAGTAAAATGAAGCTCTGGTCAAAGTTCAGTCAGGAATATGTTTTCATGGCTCGTGTCTTTATTCCTCTGTGGGGGAATTTATGTTATTTCTTCCTGTGTCATCCTGCTTTCACATACTTCACATTTCTGACGTCTCCACCAGCCACCCACCAAAACACCTATCTCTTGATTTAGCACAATGATTCTACTGTATATTGTAGGAGTTTCATCAAGTTACCATTGTTAGTTTTGAACTTATTTCTGTGTACGCCTGACTATGAAGGGCCATTCAGTGAAGTCAAGAGGCAAGAGAAAGTTTGAGAGACTCTGGGCCACTGCTGATTGGTCAAATGACATGAAATCACTATCTGGGACGTGTAGCCTGATCTCCCAAGATTGGCTTTGGAGAAATCAAATGGTTCTGCTGCCTCACAGAGAGGTGAGAGAGCCTCATGACGCAGGTTTCTTATGCAAGTAGGAAAAAGCACCTGTACGTGCAGCAAGCGCCGTGAAGCTTGTCCTCCAACGGGCTGTTGAGTTAAAGACAACAGGAGAAAGTTTCCGGATCAGCTGAGGTTCAAGTGAAAGCTGCACTGAGCGAGTAAAGCACCTGTTTCATGCAACGTAACATCACTTTTCAGAGCAGACTGGAGAGGCTCAGCTAACTGAGGAGCCAAAGAGTTAAAGACACTTGAACTGGAAACCAGAGGCGTCTCAGCTACGCTTCAAAGAACCGAAGCTGAGAAGGAAACACCTGAATTAATCTGTTTTCTGTGTAAACCACCAGCTACTGTGACTGTTTCCCATTTTTTTTACTTAAGGGAATGGGCTTCTCATTATGTTCGTGGGAAATTATGTTTTTTTCATTGAGAGAAGATGACTTTTTTTTTTCCCATTGTATCGACTTTTAATGTGCCGTCTGTTTTCAATATGTTGTCACGTACACAGCTTTTCTATCCATATGAGCTGCTGATTGCAGTAATCGTACCCACCCGTTATTACACAAGCGACAATATGTCAAGGTGATGCAGTTAATGACACACACTTTGACATTTGGATAAAGTTGAGTAAAAGTTTTCTGCCTGAAATGTCGCAAATAAAAAAAAAAAAGAAATGACATTCAATTAGTCTGCAGCAAAATGGTGCTGACATTTTTTTTCATAAGTTAAGAGTGACTCACACCATGACTGTGACTCACGCCAGACTCAGGTCGAGTGAAATGGATGTTTAACCGAGGCTCATCTAAGAGCAACACACCTGTCAAGGCTGTTTGCGTTTCATTGCATGTCTCTTCAGTGATTTGACCCCTCTCTTCATCGCTTTACCTGTTTTCCTTTTTGTTACTAGGAGATCTACGAGAGTGAGAGAAAATATGTGAATGAAGATGAGTCATGCTTTTTTAGGAGCGGGTATTTGGCAGAGGAGTCCTTGACTGGTGGAAGACCTCGCTCTTGCGAAACACAGATCTTCCGTTCACGTTTTTTTACTTCCCTGAAAGCCTTTTTCTTTTGTTTTTTTTATATACGAGCTCCAGAGACACTGAAGGCTTTGCACAACATTTTTTCTCCAACAGCTGGACACTGTGCCGTTGTTGTGCCAACATGCGATCATACAAACATTACGCGTCAATAACATTTGTCATTTTAAGGGAAATTCATCAAAAAACAATACTTGACTTTTCTTTTTATTGCTGTTTTTCCTGTTATATTGGTTTGTTATCAGGAGATATGTGAGAGTGAGAGGAAATGTGTGTCTAGAAATGAGTCACTTCCAGATAACAAGTGTTAGAGGACAAAAGACTCCTTGACTGATGCTATTGTGCAAACTCCTGCTTCCGTTAATGGTCTCTGACTTCCTCAAAAGCCACTGAGCCTTTTTAAGCGCGAACAGAGGATTCCCCAGCAGGGCACCTGACTCTAAAACATATCTGCACTTACGCCCTGGCAGGAAACCAATTGTTGAGCCTTTTAATTGAGCCTTAAAATGCATCTGACAGCTTCCCCGGAGCTTCCATCAGACCTCATGGGGCTTCCTGGCAGAGCAACTGGTGCTGCACATTAACGTTTTAGAGTCAGCTAATACGTACAAAGAGCTTCCAGTTCAGAAGAACGCTGCAGGAAAACCCCACTAGAGTCTTTCCCAAAAGTTGGGAATAATTATCCTGACCTCGGCTCCCGTAATTCATCTGTCTCGCCTTTTTTTTGTTTTGTTTTGTACTAACCTTGAAATGTGATGACCTTCTGACTCTTTTGTGAACACAGTTCTCAAGTGCTCTTACGTCATCTAGAGTAACGTGCACTTGTGTGTGACCGAACGCCCTATCACGTTGTTCAGTCATCTGCCCACCGACGTTCAGTCACTCACAAAAGTTATTTTTCGCAGCCTAAAAAAATAAATGTGACGTCTTCTCTTCTTCTCTGCACTTCCCTCTCTTGTTCACTTCCTTATAATGCAGACCTTAACGTCTAAAGCTATAGCTGCATTGTGTTATAAGTTCCTTATACTATATGTTCCTTATACTATTTGCTTCTTCTGAACTGCCTGTCTGAAGGTCAAACAGCTTTGGAAATCCCTGATGATGATTATCGACAACACGTCATTTAGACTATTTCTGATCGAACACAACTTTTTTGTTTTTTTGTGAAATAATAGACAGTTAAGCTCCCTGGCAGCACTGAGTTCGTCTTCAGAAAAGCATTGATAAATTCACCATATGGGTTCTTTATATAGACTCTTAATCTGAAAAGAAACTAGTGACAACAACTGACATAAGTACTTCAAATTTGTATTTAACTGAGAAATTAGAGTGAGTAGTGTTTTTCCTGTTTTTGCTGACACTGAGCTCAGGCCTGCATGGACAGGATTTATGCCGCTGCATTAATTTGTAGTTGCTATAAAATGACATTCAGTTTCAGTTAAACTTAACTTAAACTTCAGTTAAACCAGTTTTAACCTTCAATGACCTCAAGTGGCATTGACGGCAGCTGCATTTACAATAAACCATCCACAGATGATTTTTTTGCACACTCTGGATTGTACAGTTTATATTCCTGAATTATTTATTCAGATATTCTGTTTAGCTAGAACATTTGTCTCATTGATTGCGTGTGTGGAGTAGTTTACTTTACACTTCATAAAGAACACACATCGAGTTCAGAAACCATGAATCATTGTGTTTATTTTGTCACGGAAACACACATGACTTTGTATGTGGGAAACCTCTTATACGCAAAATATACTGAAATGAAATATGTAAATGCGTCAGGTTTATTTTATGTGGTACATGCCTCAGCCTGCTGCAGCACTGAAGTTTTGAGGAGGTTCCCTTCAGGCCTGTTGCTACAACAACAAAAGGAAACTCCTGTAGCCTAAATAAGGAGAGCAGCCGGCTGGATCCAGTGATCCAACCCGCCAGTGTCCCAGATACAGTGAGACGAAAAAGAGTTTAACGTTCAAAACAAATGATATTAAAATCAGATTTTTAAGGACATTTTGGGAATAATGCTCATTTTGTGCAGAGCCTCAGATGAGAATCAGAATCAGATCTCAGTAATGTAAGGGTTTAACTTTCCTCTCAGGTGAGTCCTGAACATCCCTTAGCTAGTATACATATAGTATAGGCAGTAGTCTTTTTACTGCATCTTATTAGTTTTGTATTTTGAAACTCTGTATTTTCCTCTGAACTTCTGTGGTTTCTCTCTCCCCAAGTTCCCGTTCATTGTTTTTGCTCGACTCCCACTGCTGCTGTTATTGTTATTAGTCACATTTAAATCATTCATACACTTGTTAATGTAATCGATGTAGTTGTTGTATTTGTGTTTCTGTTTGCACCCACATGCTTCCCAGATCTGCGCGAGGTTTCTGCTCTTAAATGGAAGTTTTTTCTTTGAAACTGTCACCAAGCACTTGCTCATGATGGAGATTATTGGGTCATCATAGTGCCATGAGACTTTTGTTGTGATTTGACGCCATCAATAACAATAAACTGACTCAACTTGAGAAAATCAGGAGTCCAGTCAGAGTCAGAAGGCAATTAGCTTTTCTCAGCTTAGGATCTCTTAGCCTAGCCGAGAGCTGCTGGCAGGAGTATTTTTTGGACTCTGGTGAGAGTCCAAAATTGAATTAATCCATAAAAACCGACACACAGAGAGTATTTACTGTTTTACAAGAAATTTCAGACTTTGGACTTCCCCCTGCTTCCAACGATTTCTTAAAATGCCATCATGTGCATGTCTACATGCTGAAGAGGTTTTACATGCAAAATGAGCATTTTTTTGGAGGATTTTTATCGGGTCAGCTGTTTCCTACTACAATAGCTGTTTTTTTCCCTACTACAACAGCTGTTCGGGTTTAACACACAGATATAAGGATGGGGTCGATCATCACATCACAGACGGAAAATCTTAAATATTAAACTATTCCTTTAAGAGAAGAGTGAGATTTCAGTGGCACTGAAACAACTTTATTTCAGACTGGATACTTGTACCAACTCTGCAGTGAAACTGAGTGACTGAATGGCTGTAATTTGGGTTTACTGGAAATTAATTCACAACCCAAGACAGACCTGAATCAAAGGACGTGTTTATAATAAGCACTGACTTTCAGACGAAAGACCTGCCTGGATAAAACAGGATTACAGAGCATCACGTGTCATTTCCTATGTCTGATCTGGAATCTGAGGACACAACTATTACTTCACCTGACCTCAAAATTACCTAGTGGGTTTTCACTTCTGTACTTTAGATGGTCTCTGCTGCCAGCACATCACGACATACCCACTAATCATATTTTCAGTTGAGCTGCAAATCAAATTGAGGTCAGGAGACTTTCACGAGTAGTTTTTAGCAGCTTCCTCGCTGGTCTTCTTTTAGGATCAGTCTGATTTTCTGCATTTTTCTCTTCTCTTTCCATCAGGGCTTATTAAGTCTGCGGGGCTTGGACCTTGGTAGGAGATTTTTTTCTCACATATGCTTAGAATGGCCAGCTAACTTTTACTATCTCTCTCAGTCTCATTATGCAGACCTTTGGTTTTTACCACATTTCACCAACAAATATGAATCATTTTAACCTTTGCATTAATTTATCCACCATCGCATCTATCTTCCCCAACAGTCCGTCCATCTTTGGGCACACAAAGCATCATGACTAAATATTTGTATCTTATCCATCATGATCATTTTCTAACCTTAACTGCAGCAGTCAAAAATGAGAAAACATGCTAGGTGCTGCTAAACAATGCCACCTTCAGAAAACACTCATATCAGTGTATGAAGTAATGATAAATGTGGACACTGAAGCCTCTACATGTGTCGTAATATTTCGAAAAAGAAACCAGACATCACCCAAATCTCGACACGAAATGAAATCAGCCATTTTAAGCTTTTTGGTTCAACCTCAATCAAACGTTTGGTTTGAGAAAGTGGATGCATTGACCGCTATATTGCTTCATTCACAGAAACTTGAAAAGATGGACAAGACCAATAGAAGAGACTTGACTCATTGAGAAGAAGTCTAGTTTCCTATAAACACCAGATCTATCACAGGACACCAGTTCTCCAGAAGTGAAGACAGTGCTGCACAGAGTTTATATTTAACACAGAGTGTGTGTTTGGCTTTTCTTCAACATGGATTGAATCCTCTCTTTGTTCCCAGTCCAGCAGAGTGCAGCTCAGACTGAGAGACATGTATTTAAAAGGCTAAGCAGAGCTGACACCGAACAGGAAGGCATCATTTAAGGTTAAAGTAAGGAACATTTGTTCTGACAGTTATACCGCCTCCTCAATATTACTCAGATGATGTTTCATAAAGAAACAATCCTATGCTGTCTCTCTTCAGGGGCAATTCATGCAAAAATTAAGACAGATTTATGTGTCCTCTGATTAACCCCAAATAAAGTTCAGCTGTTCTAGTAGGCCTTTTCTTCACATTCTTGTAGCCACATCTTCCAGAACAAGCTATGGTCCGCAGAGAGCTTCCAAAGCATCAGAGGGATCTCATTGTTCAAAGATATCAGTCAGGAGAAGGGTACAAAAGAATTTCCAAGGAATTAAATATACCATGAAACACAGTGAGGACAGTCATCATCAAGTGGAGAAAATATGGCACACAACAGTGACATTACTACCGAAGAACAGGACATCCGTCCCTGACCAGAAAACTGGTCAGGGAGGCTGCCAAGAGGCCGACAGCAACATTGAAGGAGTTGCAGGAATTTCTGGCAAGTACTGGCTGTGTAGTACATGTGACAACAATCTCCCGTCTTCTTCATGTGTCTGGGCTATGGGCTATGGGGAAGGGTGGCAAGACGGAAGCCTTATCTCTCGAAGAAAAACATCCAAGCCCGGCTTCATTTTGCAAAAAGACATTTGAAATCTCCCAAACGCATGTGGGAAAATGTGTTGTGGTCCGATGAAACCAAGGTTGAACTTTTTGGCCATAATTCCAAAGGGTATATTTGGCGCAAAAACAACACAACACTGCTCATCACCAAAAGAACACCAAACCTACAGTGAAGCATGGTGGTGGCAGCATCATGCTTTGGGGCTGTTTTTCTTCAGCTGGAACTGGGGCCTTAGTCAGGGTGGAGGGAATTATGAACAGTTCCAAATACCAGTCAGTGTTGGCACAAAACCTTCCGACTTCTGTTAGAAAACTGAAGATGAAGAGGAACTTCATCTTTCAGCACGACACATCCAAATCAACTAAAGAATGGCTTCACCAGAATAAGATTGAGGTTTTGGAACGCATGGCCCAGCCAGAGTCCAGACCTGAATCCGATCGAACATCTGTGGGGTGATCTGAAGAGGGCTGTGCATAGGAGATGCCCTCGCAATCTGTCAGATTTGGAGCAGTTTGGTTTTGCAAAGAAGAGTGGGCAAATATTGCCACATCAAGATGTGCCACGCTGACTGACAGACTCTTACCCAAAAAGACTGAGTGCTGTAATTAAAGTCCAAAGGTGCTGCAGCAAAGTATTAGTTTAAGGGTGTGCATATTTATGCAACCAGGTTATTTTAAGTTTTTATTTTTTATTTTTCCCCTGTAAAGGTTTCAGTTTGTTTTTCAGTTGCATTGTACAGGTTATAGGTTTCACATTAAAGGTGGAAAAAGTTGTGAAATTATTTATCTTGGCGTCATTTTTTTACATCACAAAAACCTGGCATTTGAACAGGGATGTGTGTAGACTTCTTATATCCACTGTATATGTTTATTTATCTTATTTGTTCAGGCATATCCTCTATTTATTCTTATTTTCTTTTTCATTTCATTTAATTTTCTCTACTATTATTCCATCAGTGCTCTTAAACAATTTTTCTAAAGAACTGGCATACTGTCACCAAGTTAAGCGTCACCTCCTGCACTGTTCAAAGTCGTAAAATGTGAAGTTTGTATTTTAAGTAAAAAAAAATGAGGATTTTAAAGACACTGAATCATTTTAAGCGATGAGGTTTGCTGTTTTTACTTGTGACAAAAGACAAATTCCTTGTAAGTTACTCAGCAGAGTTAGATCAGCAGAAGTATGGTGGCTGTTTAGGTTCAAATCATTCCTCCTCTCGTGGCATTTATGTTTGTGAGGGCTCCTCTGTTTGCTACATGTAATGGTCATCCCTTAAAATGGAGCTTTAGTTTATACTGTGTGCATATTTGCAGCGTACGTGTAAACATCACCAGCAGTAGCACTTGTAGAGCCTCACGGACACTTCGGTGAAGCAGCTAAAGTTTTTACTTCCTGTAAACAGCAGAGAAGATTTCTGGGCTTTCCTCTAAGAGCCAAAATAAATGTCCTTAAACCACCAAGAAAGGCTGCAGTTAATTCTCAGGGATGTCGGACAGTCGTTCGCCAAACCCAACTGGCCAGCACATTATTGGTTTTTTGTTTACGTGTTGATGCTCAAGTTTATTTGTCACATATAATCATACATGGTATGATCATAGTGAAATGTATAACCATCAGTTGTGCATAAAAAATAGAATATAAAGCTTCATTGTCTGTGGTCATTCTTTGCTTGTTCTTTGATTAGTCAGCATTATTGGGCAAAGACCTCGAGATTACATCTTAATTTTAATAATAATGTTGGTAAAAATAGTCTTCGAGCTATTCTTAGGTAGCGTGTTTAGGCTTGGTATGTTTGTGAGAAAACCAAACGGCAGAGAGTCACTGATCGAGATGGTCGTGATGATGCCTTTGTGGATTGAACATGCTGTGGACTCCTCTATCAGATAATCGCCCATGATTCCCAACAAACTGCACGACAACAAAGAACCGCCAGTTCTCCAGCAACCACCATGAAGAAGATGCCAGACAGGACTGAAACATCACCCGGTCCACACAACGTTCTCCTCCTGTATGAATGTCTCATATTTAGCCAAATCTCTGTGAAATAAAGGACTTTACAGCTCCTAATGTCTCGTTGGAGTATGATGCTGGCACGAAGGCTGTCCAGTTTATCATCCAGAACCTGCACATTGGCTGGCTGATTGGCAGAGAAGATCCAACGCAGCCAGGACTACAGATGCTGTTTAATCCATTCACGTTCACTTCCTCCCATGTTGAGGTGGATGCACAGATGGAAGCATAAATGGTCTTGTTTGTCCGTCCCCTCCACCTTTTCCTTGATGTTTACTCTGATTTTTTCATCTGAAAACCTCGACCACCCTCAAAATCAAGTTGGCAAGAGGAGAATCCACAAAGCTGCAAGTCCACCTTTTCCCTCTCCTGATCAAAGGCATCTTTGTCCAATATGATTCACAAAAATGACAACTAATGTTTGTGAAAATGAACATAATGAGTAGAAATTTGCATAAATCTAACACAGCGAACGGGGAGGTGACTGAAGAGGTTCACATGTCACGTGAGTTGTGTTTTGGTTATAATGACCTCCATACAAAAAGACATAAATACACCTCGATGCCAGTTAGAGGAACTGCCAACGCTGGAAGGCAGCTGCATGACTGGATGGATAAACTCTGGGGTGAAACATGTTAAAGGCAGTTGCAACCAAAATAATAGATGATTGACGGGACTGAATTACATATTATTACTGTTGGCAGTTTCTACTGCACAGGAGACCAGAGTTACATTTCAAGATTCACAGGGTGCGAGAAAAACCTGAAATAAGAAAATGACTGTTGACAGATCAAAGATCAGCCAGTCGACGTGCAGCAGTGTAAAGATGTCGACAGCATGCAGCATTAACTGACTTATTTTCCTACGCGTTCACTTCACAAACCTTTAAAAATCTGTCAAAAATCAGTTTGTTTTATTTATTTTAAATGTGTTCTATCTATATGTGCATTTTCCTAATGAAATCGACATCATGTTGGCATCGTGTTTGAGCTGCTACCATGACTCACTGTAGTCATTTTCTGTATCGGTATCATGCACAAGCTCGCCATCACATATTTGCTCACATGGATGCCCAAAATACGAAGTCATACTGATCAGTCATAAACACCTGACTTCAACAGTGTTGAGAAAAGTCCCACGGATCATTGAAACGAGTGTCAAACAGGTGTAATCATCAGATTATCTTGAATTTAAAAGTTTATCTTGGTTATAACTCAAAGTTTTTATCTGATTTTACTCAATTATTTCTTTCTTTTTTCAGTCCAGCTTGTCTTTTTGTCAGTACACCATAAACTAACATGCCAAAAAAAAACATGGCAGTAAAACTTTCTCTTCTTTGTCTCACCTATATAAGAAAATGATAACAATTGGACAATTTCCTAAAACCGGGCTCTGTAGGAAGTCTCAAAAATAACCATGCCCCATGACAGAAAAACATGACCTCGAGCTCTTTTCTTTTTTAATGCTGACATAAAACACCCACGTTTCACCAGACTACTCAGAGTCTACGAGCGGCAAAGATCTGTGGTGGAGGAAGTGAAAGTACTGATACCACTGTAATACTCACAAGTAAAAATATGAGTAACATGCTGCTTTATATTCCAGCACTTTATTGCTGTAGTAGGTTTGGAGTTGAAGCTGATTTCTGATTATTTCATATTTGACTGCATCCAATGATTATTTTTTTAATTGTAGACTAATCTGCTCAATATTTTCTTGGTTTTTGTTTGTAAAATGTGGGAAAATTCTGAAGTGACATCATCAGATCTCAGTCTAAACCTCACAATTATTCAGTTTCTGGTCATTTAAGACAGCAGGCAGGAAAAGCAGCAAATTTTCACATTTGACACCATGAAAAGTTTGGGAAGCATAACGGACCTGTTGATGTCAGTATGATCAGGAGGAATAATTACACTGAGCACAACCTATTTCAATATTCACCTCACTATTATTTTAAGAGAGGTTTGAAAACTGGTTCATCTATACTAATATACAAATTGTTTAAGCTCTAATTTCTACTAATGGGTGGTTGAATATTTTACAATGCATCATATCTATATGTTTTGTATGTAAAAGCTCCCTCAGTAACAGACTCAGACATCCAAGGTGTAGGAAGGAGCGTTTCCACAGGTCCTCCCAAACACTGTCAGACTGTTTAATGCTGCACTATAATTCTGTCATGGCAACAAACAATTTTCATTTCACAGTAGGACTGATGTTTACTGATGTTTCATCATTGCACTGATGTTTACTGATGTTTACTGATGTCCTAGCCATGCACTTTATGGTCTTTTTTCATTCCACTCATTTACTTATACTGGTGAATTCATATCTGCTACATATCCATATTCACCTGTGCACCTGTGCAATAACACCTCACCACTGCACATCTAACTGGGTGAGGCTGTGTATATAAATACTGTTTCTTTCTTTTTCTCTTATTATTACTATTTACTATTTATTGTACATATTGGTTTTTTGTGTTTTTGTGTTTATTTTGTCTCAATTATTTAATGTCTCTTTTAAATTGTGTTTGAGCTGCTGTAACAGATGAAATTTCCCCACTGTGGGATCAATAAAGGATCTTATCTTATCTTAAAATCATAACTTGCAAAGTACCTTTCCTATAAATGTGGTGCAGTAAAACTCCTGAGATTTGGTTGAGCAGGAGGTGTGTGAAGTGTCATGAAATGCAAACACTCAAATAAAGCGCCTTAACTTTGTATTTGGTTGCAGCGCTTGAGTAAATAAAAAACATTAACCACCCTCCCTCTCATTGTGCGTCCTCGTCTTGTTTCATCACTGACTGAGCTGCAGTAAATATCTGGGGCGGTGCTGCCCCCTGCTGGGAACATGTGGGAAACTCACGTTACACGCTTCGCTGTTATCCGGCCGGTTTGGTAGAAGGAAAGAGAAAGTCCTGAGCGCTCCCTCGCACTCCTCCACTGTCTGGTTCAGCTCCTGGCAGCTCGTCACCACTGTGTAGAAGTGGGTGGGGACGGGCGGGCCGTCGGCTGACAACCTGGACGAAGGAGGGGGAGGGTCAGAGTTAAAGAAAAAAGGAAGGAAAGGAAAATGGAGAAATAATCATTTTATTTCCTGGGATGATATGCAGTATTGTCAGAAATCACTGACAAAGACATGAATCATTGTTCATCTCAAAAATCTCAAAAGTTGACTTCAGTAAAGAAAACAAATTCAACAGTTGACGTCAAAGCTGCTTAAAAGTAAAGAAACATACCAAATTTCATAGAAAGAGTGCAAAATGTGTCTTTGAAATGTGCAGAGTGAAAGCCATAAGTTTAAAAAACTACAGATAATTAAAAATGTACTTCAGTAAAGTACTTGTGTAAAATTATTTCATTATTCACTGAAACATGCAGCAGGTGAACTTTGTGCAAAGCATTAATTACTTGAAAGTCAATTATAAACCTTCAGGATCAATGTTTCTTTTACTTTTAATTACTCATATCCAATAGTTATGGTATTTTATCAGTTTAATGCTACACGTGGTCATGAGGCTCAGGTCCTTACTCTTTTATTGTCTCCGTGCTGTCTCGGAGGCCGTCGTAGTTGTTGTCGAAAACGGGCCCAGCGAGGACGTTGATGCCGTTGTTCTCCTCGGCATAACGTCTCAGCAGCGTCCCCTGCAGGTAACTCCACATTCCTGCAGACAGAGACATGAAGCAGAGGCTGACCTTTCGACCTTTTCTTGCAGGAAATGTAAATGTCATGTATGGTTAAGTTAACATTCTCGTGGGCACGGAAATCTATCTAGTGCACACCAGAAATTTTCCCATGCTCACGAGAAAGTTTCACATGCTCAAAGTGAAAGTGAAAGTTTACACTTTACCTTCAGAGCATGCATTGAGTTAATGGAGGGATCATTCACTTTATCATCTTTTAGCTGGTTCATGATATTATCAGGTACATTTCGCATTTTCAGTAAAGTGAATATATCCACCTCTGCCGCTGTTCTCTTTAGACTACACTGAAGTTAGCTTCAGATTCACAGCTTCCAATGCGGCAGTTAAGGGGAAAGTTAAGGGAAAATGATTGTCCATTGATTGTCTGTTGTTGTTTTTTTGTTTTTTTTAATCTCTTATTGATGTAAAATCATTTTGGGCATTTTAGATCAAATATTATATTTGTCTAGATCAGAAACCACTATACTTAACCTGACTAAAAATGATTTTACATCAGTATGAGGTACAAAAACAGACAATCAATGGACAAACAGTCGGTCAGCATGTTCAGTTAATTTTCCCTTAACTTTCCCCTAAACTGCCAAATCTGAAGCTAACGTCAGCGTCGTTCTCTTTAGTAAGATGAGCTCAATGATCTTCTGTCAACTTTGTTTTTTTTTTTTTTTGCACATGCACATGTCCCCTTTAGGGCTCTGTAGTATTGGGACTAAAGTATCTGTATATTAACTCTAAATGATTTTTTCAAATGTATGAAGACAAGTGAATATCTATTTTTTGGCACAATTTAACTTTAAACTAACAACGATTATTCTCTCTGCACCAAATATCTTATTAGAAATAATCTCACGGGTAATTAACAAATGTGTTTCTTCTCAAAAGGTTCCCACTTTAATCTAATGTGTGTAAAAGCTCTGCATAATTACTTTACATCTCTCCAACACTCCATTAAATGCAATTTGTTCAAGTGGTGATGAAATCCAATTTCCTGGAGACAATAAACATCCTTAAATGGGCGAGAAGATGTTTAGTCTTTACTGCACATCAGTTAGAAGTGTGAGGCCTTAAAAGGGGCTTTACGGTGAACTCAGTGCAGCTTTCTGGGAACTGAAGTGTGTTATCACCAATCGCAGCTCACTCTGGAGGAGAAAGAAAATAAAACTGTGACCAATCCGTTTTACTGCCATAATCGAAACAAAAGCAGACACGCGCTCTCGTCATGGGGACGACAACAAGATGACTTATGTGTCTCTGCATGATACAGCGATTCACAGAGAGTGTGTATTTTCTCTTGATAAGTCCTCCCCCTCTCTACAGAAACAATGAGTGTCAGGCCGTCCTGCCTCAGACCTGACATCATCACATTTCTGTCCTTTTGTCTCATGTGATACGACCAAAAGCTGCTGAAGAGAGAAGGAACACATAAATCTGATGATCACAGGGAGCTGAATGAGGCAGCAATAACTTAAAGGGCTTAAAGGACAGAAAACCACACTGAATTTTTCTTTTTCGACGCAAACTCTTCCATAATCTTAATGTTCTGTTTTATTTCATATGCACTTTTAACACCCTTCTTCTACACATCTACTTCCTGTATTTGCTGCTATAATTCTCTGAATCCCCCCTCTTGGATCAATAACTTGCATTTGATTTTAAATGAGTTGAGGCTTGACTCACTCTTGAAGGCCGGGTACATGGGGACGGTGTTGGTGATGAGCGAAGCGTCGTATCTGGACTCTGAAGACGACGCCAGCTCTGTCGACAAAACCACAAAACCAACACATCATCCGCTGTTTTAACACACATGAAAGGTTTGTTCTCTTTACTGTTAAAGGGATGACGATAAACTGCACCACATTATTACATAACCTTTCCTTTATAATCTTTGTACAGCTTAATCTCTTTTAAATTTGTTCAGATGTTATAAAAAGGAAAGTGTTTGACTCTACTTCTACAGAGGATCTCAACAGTAATAAAAATAACAATAAAGAGAGTAAAATCAATCAAAACCTCAACCTTTAAAATAACTTCATCCAACAAAACTGCAGAAAAACATAAATAAATAGGTGTTATCAGTTTTATGTTTAATAAATGAATAAATAAATGAATTCCGTCTGCCAGATATGATGTGAAAATATCAAATATAATGTAAAGATTTGAGATTTGAGGTGCAACAATGAGACTCTGTGATAATGTTAAAATTTATCATCTTCATATTTGTAATAAAGATATTTTATACTGTGTCAAAAAGCGATTTCCTGACAGGCCACATCAGATAATGAGGAGGAGCTTCATGTTAAATATCAGCATTGATGTCAGATAAACAGCATTAACACTCGTCTGCTGAGCGTCCTGTGGTCGTCCTGCAGGTTTACCTGGGGGGAACATGAAGCCGTAGGTGAGCTGGCTGTAGGCGGTGCAGCTCTGACTGTGATCAGCTGAAACTCTGGAGTCCGCTCGGACGCACTGAACGCCGGGCGAGACCTCCGGGACGGGAGTCAGGTCCTCCTGAGGGACAAAAACACAAAGATATTTCACATCTTTCTTCTTCAGTCTAATCACCCTCTCGTTTACGTCGTAATTTGTGAGGAGGTTGATAAAGATGCAATTCTGCAAAAAAAAGAGATGATGAAGAAAATATGTGTTTCTGTTGCCACAGTGACGTGAATGCAGGCCTCTGTGTGTGCTGTGTATTCATGTATGCTGGTGTGTGTTTGTGTGTGAGCAGCTGCACCTTGTAAGCCTTCAGCAGCCTCCTGTAAACATCCGACAAACATTCAGTCACAAACACAACACAACACAACGACACAAACAGTCAGCGTGTTGTTGGACATGTTTGCTTATGTTTGCATGTTTGTGCGGCTCCGTCAGGCTCCGCCCCGACACGCACGCCGTAAACAACACCTTCGGACTGAGTGTCGCTAACGAGGCCTGCGTCAGGATTTAACAACCTGACACCCAATTTAACTGCACGAACAGCTGAGAGGAAGGACAAACTGTGAGGGAACACGCAGGATTATCATGCTGTTGCACACATGAGATATTTATATGATTAATTAATTTTTTTAATTTTCATAGAAATTAAGGGATTGAAAGGAATACTGATATAAAGATTAATGTTTGAGATTAATTAATTAATGTAAAAAATATACTAAAATACTCATAGAAAGTACTAAATACAGAGTAAATGTAGAGTTTGTGCAAAACGATGTTAAAAATATAATGTGTGATGGAGTGACACGTTGTGGTCCGCAGGAAACAAATGTAAGTCAATGCAATGCAGTGTGTGTGTGTGTGTGTGTGTGTGTGTGTGTACCTGTCGTGGCAGTGTGTATGCCGTCCACAGAGGCATGGCCAGCTCTTTGCTGTACCCGCATGATGAACTCCACATGATGAAGCAAACTGTACTGAGTTTCAAACATCACTGCCGGACGGCCAAATGGGAGGTGGGTGCTGTCTGCACAAACACACACAAACACAAACACACACACACAGTCAGCTGAGTGATGGCGACTCCAAACCTTCAGACAGAAAAGAGTTTCAGCAAAGAGTCTAAAAATCTTGAAAGATAAATTGAGTTTTTTCCTCCAGCATTCGTCACCAAACACGAGGGGATATCTTAATTCTACGATGCATCTCGATGTTTTGTTGAATGATTCTGCATCGATGCAGTAAAGTCTATAATCGATTATCAGATCAGTTTCCAACAGACTGTCATTTCTGGAGTGTGTCGCCGTGTTTTCATTTTAAAACCGCAACAAGATGGCAGAGCAGCTGCAAGAGACAAAAGAAATCAAACCAGCAGATGTTTGGACACACTCGTTTGTATCGATGGAGAAAAATACACCACGGATAGAAATCTGAAACCGAGACGCAGAGAACTGTTTGAAAATTGTGGGCTGACTGATGATTTCCTCCTCAACTAAACACTGTTTAACTTCTGCTCTAACAGCTTTCAATATGGCTGCAGTTCAAATAAAATAAAAGTTATAGATTATTATTGAAAAAGACAGGAAGTGAAAACTAGAAATGATGCATGGGTTTTATAGTGAAAAGTCTAAAAACTACTGTACTTTTGACATCATTTAAACAACAGCTTTCCTGTTGCAGCACTCCTTCAGTTATTTCTCCTCTCACAGAGAGAAACTTACTGTAACTGTAGATCCCATCTGGAGGAGGACTGAAGGGCTCGATCATCTCCTCCACTTTGTTCTGCAACAAAAAAAAAACAAAACACAGATGGCAAAAGATGTCAGCACACAGTTGCAAACACAAAGCAGTCAGCTGAGTTTCGTTCGCCGTCAGACAGGATTTTTTTTGTCCTCCTCTGACCTCATCGTCGCAGCTGCAGCCCAGGTCGTCGGTCGCCGTGGCGTCGGGGTCGGACGCCGGTGATGGCGCTGTCACTTCCTCCGGCATGTTGGGGTGGTATGGCGGGTCCTTCAGCATGTCGTTCAAACTGCCGTGAGTCCCGTTGTTCGGGGCCGGCTTCAGGCCTAACAGGTCTGAGACAGAAAGAGAGACAGAAAGAGAGACCATCAGTTCTTTAACAGTTTGACTATATTCAAACCGACTATATAAAGTTATTTCTGACATTAAAACCAAATGAAATCAATGAAAACATTAAAATAATTACTAATATTCTCACCACACATGACGTTGTATAACTCTATATTGTCAAACTCTGGCACTCTTTTCTGAAACTTGAAGCTCGGCCCATGACCCATAAATATGGTCTGCATGAGGAAGAGAAGAAACGTGCATGTTTGACCGCGAGAGAGACAGCTCTTCTTTATCAGCGGTGAAGCTGCATTAAAATGAATGTATAGTTTAACCTTTAACAAGCAGGAGTCCATTATAGAGGAGAGAAAAGAGTTTAAAAGCACACAGTACCCTCATGCTGGTTATCTTGTTGTCAAAGCCGTGGTCACCGAAGAAACCGCAGCGAGTCCTCGGTTTTTCAGGCATTTTCCTGAAGGAAAATAGAAAAATAGAAAAATATCAACGCCTGCCCTTTAATTACAAACATCAAAACTGAGAACTTACTGAAATCCAAAGCAAATATGAGCGTGTTCCTGCTTTTTATCTAACTAAATAGTTTGACACAACAACTCTCAAATCTTAACTGATGTCTCGATATAGTTCATTCTTCACTAAGATATCAAGTTTTCAGGGACTCTCAGGGACGAATCGCTTTGGGGTTTATGTTGATGATGGGACACTCATCCCACAGATGACTACAAAGTACAAAGATCCTGCTGAAAACGTATAAATTACTGCATGACCATTGACCCCGAGCTACATCTCTGTTTTTGTACTTCTTATTGATGTAAAATCATTTTGGGGATTTTAGGTAAAACATTATCTTTGTCTGAGACCCATTATTAGTTTTGTATAACCTTTACTGTATTTGTAAAAAAGCAAAAAATGCACATTTCACTTTGGACCCTGGTCTAGATCAGAAACCACTACATGTAGACTTCTCAAACCTGCCTAAAATGATTTCACATCAATAAGAGGTACAGAAAAACTACAATCAATGGACAAACAGTCGGTCAGCATGTTAAGTTAATTTCCCCTCAACTACTGCATCGTTCAGCATCATTCTCTTTAGTAAAATAAGATTTATGGTCTTTTGCAAGCTCTGGAAACTGAAACCAGCCTACATGAAAAAGTATCTTGTGAGCATGATCTCGTCATTTAAAAATGAAGCTTTACTTACGTAACATCCTTCATCTCAATTCATACCATTAAAATGACTTGATTTTAGGGATGCTGGTCATCAACAAGAAATATCCGAAGGTTCAAAAAATGGGTCTTTAGTTGTTACTAAAAAACAAAGTGCTATTTCTTTTTTCTTCTTCACCTTCGCAGAAGAAGACCAAGTCTGATTAAAGATGGAGTATGAAAGGCCTCTCAGGTCTTCCTGGGTCATTTAAGGTTTGATCAATTTACACCAATTTATAATGGACACGATCTTGAGCTTTGGGATTCAATTCCACCCAATGAGAATATAAAACTCAGACAGATTCTTCCTAGTTTCCTTTATGATTGTGTCATTTCTTTAACTCCACTAATTCCTAATTTTAGGTAATCAGTCATTTGTTGGCATTCAAACATCATCAGTCTTTTGCAGAAGGGACAGTTACTTGGCGATGTGCCACTTCCTCTCCATCAGCAGGTGGACGTCCTCGATCCTGCGGTTGTTGGCGTAGTGAAGCCTCTTGGGTAAGTGTTGCTTCAGGTACGGCTTGAAGTGCTGAGCCGGCATTTTACACTGAGAAAAAAACAAATATGAAGGTGAACGACCTGACCCCTCCCTCTCTCTCTTTTACTCTCTCACACAGACAAACACAGGCGACACCGGACAGTTCAGGAATTTACAGGAAAAAAAGGTTCTGGTTCATGTCTACGTCGTACTTACAGTGAGGTTTGCAACCACGACTTTTGGGTCATCTGGAAAAGAAAAATATCACAAAATCAGGCCTGTTTGATTCTTTTTCTGATATAGTCTGGGTTTTAAACGTTCATCTCACACGTGGTGGATTTGGGGTCGCGGGGTCGTATTCTGCCTAGCGAGCCGGGGATCAGCGTGACCTCATCGATGTTGAGCGGGTAGCTACTGAGAAACTCTGTCCGCTCGCAGTGAGCCTCCTCCATACCTGAGACACAGAGCAAAACACAAAGGCACATAGTTAGTTGTGCTAAGACTTTTCCAAAATGCCTTTGAAGCTACACAAATAAAGGCCTGTCTTTGTCTTTTAAAGAAAGTAGTTCCTCTAAAGCGACCACTGAAAATGGAGAGGATTAGGGATGATCGACAGCCCAAGCCAGATCACTAGCATCATATCTAACTAATGTTATGATTTATTTGTTCCTTTTTAGTTTATCTGCAGTTAAATGCCTTGCTTTGTAAATCCACTTACTCACTTTTACATAAAAAGAACAG